>BSBK01001641.1:857500-993377 GCA_027943335.1 Chamaecyparis obtusa | reverse complement strand
GGAGAAAAACTAATGGTGAAAAAAATCTTTCCTAAAAGAAAGAAAAGAGGAAACATAAGTGCACATGATATAACATACTTGATGATGTAGCTTTGAAACCTTAGCTAACAACAAAGGACTTGCTAAGTAAGTTGGTATAAATAATTGAGAGTGATTTGAAATTACACGTACTATTTTGAGAAGCCCAAAGTTAGGTTGATGAACTACTAGATCCTTTCCTCTATAGGGAAAGGACACTAGCAGTTGTTATATCTGACTTTGCACACTCTATGCTTCCAAATCATACATCAAATTTCTATGATTTTTTAAATATCATTGTATGCGATTTAAGTACTTATAGCCATTGTTTTGGCTTCTAGGTAGTGAAGATGAATATTATGGGATTTGTTATGTACGCAAGCATCAAAAAGTGGTCATTTAGAAGTGTTGTTCAATGCCTACATAAAGATGTCCCAATTATCGTGCACTACAACCAACTCAAAAATTTGCACATCTAATCCAATATATATTCCTCTAAGAACTAACACATTTTTCTCTAATAATTTTTTTACCGATAAAGTTTCACAACTCCTCCATTAACGTCTATACAAATTGTAACTCCTCCATGTACAAGCATATAGCTATTGGTACATGTTAAATTTATTAATGAGCTTTTGATTATTATTATTAATTTCTTTTAAGTTAATAATTCTTGTATGTATTGTAGATGATTTGAACTCAATGCTATCTACAAGTCTAGAACATGAATTTTATCATTAAATCAATGTCTTTTGGCTAAAGTTAATAATTATAATGTCAAATAAAATAGCCTTTTAAGTAAAGTTAATAGTTGAAATATTGATTGATCAAATACCCTTTTAAGTAAAGTAAAGTTAATACGGGAAAGGGACCGGTAGTGGCTATAGATAACTTCACGCACTTAATTGAGGTAGCAAACCTATATTAGATTGTGACATTTTTTTTAGCTGTATCTGCATGTGACCTAAGTGCTTAAAGTTAAGGTTTTCGACTTCTGGCCAATAGCAATGCACTCTACAGGGGACGTTATACGCAAAAGGGTCAAAAAGTGGTTTAAAAAAAGTGTCAACCGGTACAAAATTTCCATTGCAGCAATAACCACTCACTCAAATCACCACAAATCACCAATACTTGTAGACAAATGTCTAAGTAGTGGTTCACAAATCTTCACTAATGCACAAATAAGTCAAGCATGAATGAAAAAAGTTAAAAAATGATCAAATATTAGTATATAAGTGATCCACTGATATTTTATTGCATAAAAATCAGTAAACAATTATTGAACCCCAAGCAATAATTGATTCCTTTCCCTAATTGAAATATTGATCGAACAAAAAGGGAATGATAATTAGAACACACTTTCCATGATTCATGAAAAGCAAAATATATATATGTATGTATGTATGTATGTATGTATGTATGTACATACATACATACATACATACATAGATACATATACATATACATATACATCTACATAGACATATACATATACATATACATATACATATACATATACATATACATATACATATACATATACATATACATATACATATACATATACATATACATATACATATACATATACATATACATATACATATACATTACATATACATATACATATACATATATATATATATATATATATATTATATATATATATTATATATATATATATTAATATATATATATATATATATATATATATTATATATATATATATATGATTCACTAGAAAGATAATCTAGAAGGAATATTCAACACTAACACCCACCTTAAGCATAACTTGGTGGATAAGATATTTGGACCCCAACAACTAGTCCTAACAAGGCGCCAAAGTACAAAAAAATCTCACAAGTTTGGGGCTAAGGGAGAAAAACTAATGGTGAAAAAAATCTTTCCTAAAATAAAGAAAAGAGGAAACATTAGTGCACATGATATAACATATTTAATGATGTAGCCTTGAAATCTTAGCTAACAACAAAGGACTTGCTAAGTAAGTTGGTATAAATAATTGAGAGTGATTTGAAATTACACGTACTATTTTGAGAAGCCCAAAGTTAGGTTGATGAACTACTAGATCCTTTCCCCTATAGGGAAAGGGTACTAGCAGTTGTTATATCTGACTTTGCACACTCTATGCTTCCAAATAATACATCAAATTTCTATGATTTTTTAATATCTTTGTATGCGATTTAACTACTTATAGCCATTGTTTTGGCTTTCTAGGTAGTGAAGATGAATATTATGGGATTTGTTATGTACGCAAGCATCAAAAAGTGGTCATTTAGAAGTGTTGTTCAATACCTACATAAAGATGTCCCAATTATCGTGCACTACAACCAACTCAAAGATTTGCACATCTAATCCAATATATATTCCTCTAAGAACTAATACATTTTTCTCTAATAATTTTTTTACCAATAAAGTTTCACAACTCCATTAACATCTATACAAATTGTAACTCCTCCATGTACAAGCATATAGCTATTGGTACATGTTAAATTTATTAATGAGCTTTTGATTATTATTATTTATTAATTTCTTTTAAGTTAATAATTCTTGTATGTATTGTAGATGATTTGAACTCAATGCTATCTACAGGTCTAGAACATGAATTTTATCATTAAATCAAATGTCTTTGGGCTAAAGTTAATAATTATAATGTCAAATAAAATAGCCTTTTAAGTAAAGTTAATAGTTGAAATACTGATTGATCAAATACCCTTTTAAGTAAAGTAAAGTTAATACGGGAAAGGGACCGGTAGTGGCTATAGATAACTTCACGCACTTAATTGAGGTAGCAAACTATAGTAGATTGTGACATTTTTTTTAGCTGTATCCGCATGTGACCTAAGTGCTTAAAGTTAAGGTTTCGACTTCTGGCCAATAACAATGCACTCTATAGGGGACATTATACGCAAAAGGGTCAAAAAGTGGTTAAAAAAAGTGTCGACTGGTACAAAATTCCCATTGCAGCAATAACCGCTCACTCAAATCACCACAAATCACCAATACTTGTAGACAAATGTCCAAGTAGTGGTTCACAAATCTTCACTAGTGCACAAATAAGTCAAGCATAAATGAAAAAAGCTAAAAAATGATCAAATATTAGTATATAAATGATCTACTGATATTTTATTGCGTAAAAATCAGTAACAATTATTGAACCCCAAGCAATAATTGATTCCTTTCCCTAATTGAAATATTGATCGAACAAAAAGGGAATGATAATTAGAACACACTTTCCATGATTCATGAAAAGCAAAATATGAAGAAGTTCCCATGCATTATTGAACGTGCAGAGCAGTACGTCACTCTTCATCTCGTCATTCCTTTTTGACTGATTCGCACCACAAATGTTTCCTGTCGTTACGATTCGGCCAAGTTTATATACTGATCTCAATGTGTTAACGAGTCGACCATTTTGTACTTCAATCACTCTCAAGATCTGCAAACTCATTAGTGGAAACACTATTCATTGGACTCTATTCAAGAGTAAGTCTAAAAGAACTTCATTATCAAAGTAGAATCCAAGGCAATCAAACAAAAGAATCATATTCATCCTCTTATCGTTGATTGTGCATTGTGAACGCCACCACTTCAACAGTTAATCACATGCCATTCCTGTTGAAAGGAGACAAGTTTCGCATAGCTATGTCAGGCAGCTTTAGCCATTGATTTATAGGACTGGGTATACGATGTGCAGTTGGTATATGTATTGTCTTCTTTGGACAAGTGGATAGATTGCATGTTGTTCAGGATGGATGCTTGATAATGTGATGGAACTAATATCTTGATAATAGATCATAAATCATAGAATGTGATTCAAAAAGTAAATGAAAAAAATAGATAATAATCGAATTCAAAAGTATCAATAAGCTTTTGGTATATTGGTGAAGTCGAAGAGTTCTTGATGAGTGCTCCACCACCAATCAAGTTGTGCTGAGTACAAGGCTTTGAGATCATGTGGGACAAGGTTGGGTTTGTGCCTTGGCAAATTTGGTAGAATGGATATTTTGTGCATTATTTGGGTCTTAGACTAAGAGGTATTGGGTATACGATGTGCAATTGGCATATGAATTGTTTCGATTGAAGAACTACATAGAATGTATGTTGTTCAGAGATGCTCAACAATGTGAGTGTAACTAACATCCTCATGATGAATGTGTGGTCCACAATGTTGATAATGTGATGGGTGTTTGATAATGTGAGATAATTAATATTTTTGATAATGGATCATAGAGTGTGATTCAAAAAGTTGATGTAAAAAATAGATAAAATTGAATTAAAAAATATCAATGAGCTTTTGGTATATTAGTGAAGTTCGAATGGTTCCTGATGAGTGCTGGACCCATGAATCAAGTTGTGTTGAGTGCAAGGCTCAACATCATGTGGGACAAGGCTGGAAACGTGGCTTTGCGAATGTGGTGGAATGGATATTTTGTAGTACTTGGCTCTTAGCCTAAGACGATACTCCCTAGTACTTGGCTCTTAGCGTAAGAAGTGTTGAGTATACGATGTGCAATTGGCATATGAATTGTTCTGATTGAAGAACTGTATAGAATGTATGTTGTTCATATATGCTTAATAGTGTGAGCATAACTAACATCATCATGATGAATGTGTGGACAATGTTGAGTTCGTGCCTTGGCAAATTTGGTGAAATGGATATTCCTCAGTACTTGGCTCTTAGCCTAAGGGGGGTACTAGGTATATGATGTGCAATTAGCCTATGAGTTGTCCCGATTGAAGAAATGCATAGAATGTACGTTATTTAGGGATGCTCAACAATGTGATTATAACTAACATTCTTATCATGAATCAGAGAGTGTGGTAAAAAATGTTGATAAAAGATACAACCATGTTGGTGTTGGCATGTGCACAAAGATACATTCATAGAAAAAGAAAAAGTATTTGGGACTTGACCACAAATATAATCAATTTGGCCATGAATCTTTATAAAAGTCTTAGTTGGCATGAAATATCATCTCATCTTCTCTTATTTATTTTTTGTGCCTCGGGTCATTTAATGTTTGTTGTTTCATGTCATAGGATTAAGATACTTGTCATGATCTTTATTTATCGATTATTGATAATTGTATAGATCACATTCATAATCAATCAATACATCTTCTTGCTCCTCTCTTTTGTGGAAGGATATATATTTTGTCTTGCAAGTGATCCTAGGCTATATGAGTTCATCATCAAATCCTACAACTATGTCTAAATTATAATTAATTCACAAAATTTAAATTAAAAATAAATACAAAATATACAAACATAAAATTATGAAAAAATCTATACACTTGATATTGGTGTTACCAATCTATGTTAGAAAAATTACAATATTTATCTTTTTTGTTAAAATATGTGATAGAATAAATGTCACAATTTTTCTGAATACAATTGATTATAAAATAAGTTATTAAAAATTATTTAAAAGATTTCAAAAATACTCTTGATTTCTTAGAGTTTGTGTGTGTGTTTGTAAGGCCTAAGAAATGACTAGTTCACATTATCTTCAATTTTTTAACAATTTAGTTGCTATAGATGACAACAATTGAAATTTTGATTAAATGTTTATTCGATTTCTCGCTTTGATCAAAATGTGAACACACTAAATTTTAAGACCACTCTTGTTATCAAACTAAGTATCATCACTTTGATTCAATTTATAAAGAACAATATTAGCTATCATTGTCAACTATCATATAATTATGACAAACTAATCATAATTGCTTAATTATCTTTTAATTAACCTAAATCAACTCTCCAAAGAAATCTACATATATAAAACCTAAATTCATTAGAATAATTAATATTTTATTCGTTGGATATTTTTTAAATTCAACCTATAAATAATTAGATGATGGAAATTGAAAGCCTAATTAAAAATGTTGATTCAATGTCTTGTTTTGATTGAAACTTAAGATACATTATTTTAAGATCACCCTTGTTATTAAACTAAGTTTCATCATCTTTTTGATTAAATTTATAAAGTACAAATATAGATTTCCAATCTCAACTATCATATAATTATGATAAACTAATCATAATTGCTTAATTATATTTATTTATAATATTATTATCATTCAATTGTGTAGTTTTTGAATTTGACTCAAAACTACACAATTGGATTCTTATTAGAATATCACAATTTGACTTGTCGTGAAAAATATCTCCTACTTATATTTATTTAATTAACCTAAATCAACTCTTTAAAAAAACCTACATATATAAAAACTAGATTCATTAAAATTAATTTATCTTTTATCCGAACTAGCAATAGAAATTGAAATCTTGTTAAAAATGTTGATTCAATGTCCTACCTGATCAAAATGTAAGATATGCAATTTTAAGACCACTCTCTTTATTAATAGTTTATAATTAAATTGGATTATTATTTTATAATTAAATTTTTTGGCAGGTAAAACACGAGTATTCCATTTTCCACGTAAGTTTTTTTAATAAAGTCTTTTCTATTTATTTCAAAGTCAATTAGAAGAGGACTGATATTTCACACGTGTCTCACAAACAATCCACAATAGACACACATTTTAATTTATTGAACACATGACCTTAGGAAATGAAATAAGCAACTTACATCATGCACCATCAAAATCATGAAATAAGCAACTTACATCATTTGAATTTCTTATTAGTCCTAGTCCATTTTTGAATTTCTTATTAGTCCTAGTTATTTAAGTCAGAGACTAATGTTTCAATTAGCTTGCACATTGGAAATTATGTCATGGATAAAGAAAAATATATATGCTATAGTTTGCAATTGTTTTGTTTTTTAAATTGTTTTATTAATTTATTTATTTATGGCTATATTTTCCTTTTTACTTATTGGCTTCTCCCATTTTTATTTGTGCTTTTCTTAAAGTTTTCTATTTGAAAATAAAGTAAATTTGTTTTGGACCAATCATTTTTATAAATGGGATAAATTTTTTTATATTTTCAAATGTTTAGAGAATATTGTTGACTCTTTGCCCTCATTTTTTATCGTTGTTTCTGTTTTCTTTTTCTCACATTTTTGTGGGCAGTAGGTATTCATTCACCATTTTTCATTTCTGCACTATTTTTTGATTATTGTGAATTGATAATCGATTGTAGCAACATGTGTAGAAATGTTTCAAGTAGTGGAATTGGATTTTTTTTTTCTCTTTTTTAAGTATTGTCAAAATTGGTGCATATTTTATTTACCCTGAGATATAGTCAGATCCACAAACAACACATATTATTGCACCAATAATATTTGATTGTTCCAAAAGGTATTTTCGAAGTTACAAATAATAATTCAAAAATATGTTTCATAATAAGATAAAATACTTTTTAAAAAAGTTTAATACTGAATTATAAAACTTCATTCTAAGGATTGATTTAAAATAAAAAATTTAAAAAATGAGTTGAAATATTTTAGTTTTTATAATAGTATGTTTATTTCAAGAGTATTATTAAAAAATAGTTAATAAATATTAGATTTTTTATTAATTTTCTATCAATATTCTAATTTGATTTGTTTAAGTAAATATGTAATGTGTTGCTTGGTTTTTAAATTTTCATTACTACTATACTAATATGTAAAAATTTAAGGCAAAAGGTCATAGACTTGTAAAGTTTTGTACCGTCCTAAAAAGTCAGCACCCACAATTGGATGCTCAATTTAGCCCCATTTTTTTTTGAGATTTAATGTTCATTATGCTTGATTCTAGCTACCTATTTCCACTTAATCTCACATCTACCTCATCATCCCAACACTTGATTCCAATTTCATCATGTTCTCCTAGGAACATAACATTTGAAACGTTATGTTTCTACATAAAATGGCCCAAATTTGAACTAGGGTTGTTTTAGTGTTTTGGTGGGAAATTAGGTCTCATGGTTAGCCTGGCTTAATTTTGAATCCCAAAATGTTTGAGAGGTATATATTGTGGCATATCTCTTTGCATTTTGACATCAAGCATTCATATCAAAAGCAATCAAAGCATTCAAGAATTCAAGGTGAGTTCAAGATTTGAAAGCGACCATTCAAGATCTAGCATTTTTCCAAGCATCCAAGACAATTTGAAGGTAATATTTTCCATTGAAACAAGCTTCTCTCCCATGATGGCCAAGTAGAATATTTCTCAATCAAACAAGAAGATCCTTTCTTTCATCCATATGAATTATTCTTTCATAGCAAGTGATTATCAAGCATAGCATCATTGAAGATTTAGGAGTGGTGTTCATAGATCCATGCATTTGTGATGACATCCTTGATTCCTTTCTACATTCTAGGGTCAACACCTACAACTCAAGAAACATTCAAGCATCTTCATGAATATGAGTGATTACTACATTCATCCATTAAGGTGTAATCAAGGAACATGTGACGCAGTTGTTAGAACTTTTGTGGGCAGATTAGGATTTGATGGAATAACCCTGCAATTTTAAGCCAAAAACACTAGGAACATAATTTAAAATGTTTTGTTCCTAGGAATGAAATATTTTAATTTTTTTTTTCACTGCATTTTCTGCTCAGATTCATACAACATATCAGTTCTTTAGTCTAAATCCCATTTCAAGTCATTTCAAGTTTCTAGCAGTTAGTTATAAGTCTTTATTTTCTTTATTTTCTTATATTTTCCTATTTAACCTTCTATATTGCATCATCACAATCATTTCATCTCTCCCTATTTCATAATTTATATATGTAGTAAAGGATCATTGTCTCATTTAGTGCTTAGGACCTAGTTGAGCCTATTGGGATATCTTCCTTCTAAATGTACAAGTTTGAGGAGTAATCTACCCCTTTGCATTACTTTTGTTTTCACCATGTACATTTTTTGTGAACCTGACACATGACATTTCCATTCTATTTTTTGTGTTAGATTCCTTTTTTGCATTGAATCCTCATGTTTGATTTGATATGCTCTTCATTAGTTTCATGTGTAGTTATGTTCAATTCATTTAATTTTGTAGAAAATTAATGAATGTTTGCATATTTCCTTTCAAGATAAATATTTACATCTCTTAGATATATCCCCCTTTCATTTTATTTTGCATGAGTGTCATAAAATTGAGTCCTACCTATAGCATTCTGGTTAGAAGTCATAGACTTATGAATTCCTTTGAGCCAATGTCCTCTTTATTTCCTAGGAATCTTGATGAGATAAACATGCCTGCTAATGATATTCCTATTACTATTGAGAATAATTCTTCCCACTCTTCTCATGATGAAGATGAGACCTTAAGATTTCCTCCTATGTAATTGTAAAAGATTTCACGTGACTTTAAAAAATTGAGCATTGTTTAGAACAAGAAAACTCTAATCCTGAAGCCATCTCTTTAGTTGAGGGTTTGAGAAAGTTAATTCACAACGATGAACATGGTGTTAATGTCCTCCATAGTATCTCTCACCTGATTTATAACAATGTCAAACCTGTTAAAGATTGTGCATAGTAACTTGGTTTCACTCCACTTCCCACTAGTGTTATCAATACTCTCATTCCTATTCCTATCTCAATACCTAGTATGTCCACCTATGCTCCAACTCTAATAACCACACCTATTCAACACACCAATTATATACATGTTAACATTTCTAATCCTATTTTTCCTCCTCCTTCAAGTGTTTCATGTGTTTCACAACCTTTATCCATGCTTACCTACAACAATCTTCCATTTTCATATTATATTGTTCCTCTTATTTCTCATAATGGTCCAAAACATTCACACATATCTCCTACCACCCTTTCTACTAAATCCACTATCAATAGCTTGAATCAAACCGTTTCATCATTACAACAACAAAATGCTTTCATGACTCAATCCAAGTTCAACATTCTCACTTGTGACATTACTAGTCCTTTGTCCTTAGACATCATTCATGTTGTTATCCCTCAATACATGGAAATAGATAATTTAGAGACTTACAATGGTAAAGGTGATCTTTTGGCTCATGTTGAGACCTTTCAAACATTGTGTAGTGATTTCTCTCATGATCATAAGTTCATGGCTAAATTGTTTACTAGAACCTTTCAAGATAAACCTTGAAATGGTATTGTTCTTTGCTTCCTTATTCCATTAACTCCTTTCAAAAACTTGCTAATGATTTTATCCAAAAATTTTAAAACAATATTGGTCCTAATATTTTTTTCACTGATTTGATGCATTGTAAACAAGGTGTTAACAAAAAAGTGACTAATTTTATTGGTAAATTTAAATATTTGCTTTCTCAGATTTCTTATTGTGTGCCTGATATTGATGTGTAATGTATTTTCATTTCTAATATATAAAAAAGATATTAGGGATATGATATTTCTTTCTAAATTTTCCTCTTTTACTCAATTTTATGCAATGCTTCATAATTATCAACATCAAGTGAGTCAATTTGAGAGCACCACTCCAATGGCTCTGGTTGATAAGAGTGATGCTACATCCTAAATTTTTTAAAAGTTTCAAAAACCTAAGGGCTTCATCAAGATCAATAATTCATCAAATAACATTGATGAGAAAGTGGGCATAGGGTGGTCCCATAATAGTGTGTTCCACCTTTTTGCACATCTTGATTTTTGTTGAAATCACACATTTTAAAGAAAATATAATGATTTAAGCCTTGAGAGGTCCCATTTGAAGGAATTAATTGAAGAGGGTTAGATCAAAGCCTCGTATATCAAACTCTCTTTGCTAGAACCTCTCTACTCTTCAATCATACTTGCAATGGAGTCTCCTTCGCACTTGCCAAAATGCTGACAAAAAATCACTTTGACATTAGATTTTGGGGGATCAAATGAATTGATTTAAAATTTTCAATTTGTAAGTTGGTGCTAATTGAAATGACCTTTTCAATGATTATTATTTTAATATATTTTGGTTTTGTTATGACTTTGTATTTTTAGTTCTAGACTAAACATAGGTTTTTCATCATATATCAACTTCTTTATTCTATTTTAAAAAAAAACTTAGTTTACTACTTTTTCGTAAAAATAGAATAAAGAAAAATATATAGGCACTAGGTATTGATGTCCTCTTTCCAATAAAAAAGAAAAAAATAATTTCAATACATACAGATCAAGTTGTGTTACGTATAGTGAACCTATGTATAAATTATAGTTAACTTGACTTTAAAACTTAATAAAAAAAAAAAAAATTAACATAATGAAATGAAACCAATTGAAATCACTAGATATCTATGTTAGAAAACTACATTCAAAAGAATCACACTTTTATCCCTTTTAGAAAAATAGTTATGTTCGATATAGTGAGTGCCAGTCTTTAAAAAATCAGTTTGCTAGTAAAAACTAGTTTTTGAAGGAGATGAAAAAATTGGATGCAAATCAATTCCAATTTTTTTAAAAATAATATATTTAAAATATATACACAAAATTATTAAAAATAATTAGTTTACATCATCTTCAAATTCCTAATAGTTTAGTGGGAATAGGTGTCTGAATGTGAAGATTTTTTTACAAATGTTCATTTTAGTGTCAAAGTTGGCAAAAATGTGGGACCACTCTGCAACACCCAAAGGTGTGGCTCCTTTCTCATCTATTTTTAGACCTTTTAATTTTACACCTCTTTCTAAATCTTTGCATAATGTGATGTTGAAGTTTCTTAATTTGCTGATATTTTAACACTTCCTCCCATTAAACCAATTGATACATCCAAACCTTTTCCTAAATCCTTTGATCACAAAGCTTTTTTTCAATACCATTATCAACCTGGCCATGATATTGAAAAGTGTTTCCATTTGAAATCTATTATTCAAGACCTTATTGATTCTAATGTTATATATGTTAAGGGTGTTAATGATCAGGGAAATAAGTTTGTTGTACTTCCCAACCAAAACTTGCAAATCAACACCAACCCTTTTCCTTATTCAAAAAATATCATTGAGCATACTTAGTCTTTACCTTCTTCCTCCACCCATGTTGTTGACTATGACATTGAGTGTACTAAAGCCAAAAATATTGTCAACCTTATTAACCAATCTAAATTTAATCCCAAACATAAACCTAAGATTTGCATTATATTTGATTCTAAAGAGATGATTAACGCACCTAATGGTCCTCTTTACATTGTAGCAAAATTTAATGGTCTCTTATCTTGTGGTGTCCTTATTGAACCTGCTTGCATGGTGAATTTTATAACTAAAAAAAATCTTTATACTAGACAACTGTAGTGAGATTTCTATAACAAATATGATGCGACGATAAAATTTTTCAATGGTTTCACTTATCTTACCCATGGTTCCATTACTTTTCTCGTTGAAGTTGGTGGTAAATCTTTAGATGTCACCTTTTTTGTCATCCCAACTTATGATCAATTTCAAGTTAGACCGTGTTTAGTGTTTACTTTTCTTTATTTATGTTTTTTTGAAGAAGTGTTCCATTGATATGACAATTGAATAGTTTTATGGATTCCTTGCTTATGGTTGGGCTAGATTAGGGTTCAAAAGTAGGTTGTTCATTTTCAGTTGTCGTCACATATATATTTCATTAATATCTTCTTTCCAATCCATTATTTCCAATTTCTCCTCCTTAACATTGGTGGTTGTTGCATCTATAGAATTTTGAATATCCATCAACTTTTTCTCTTCCATAATTGGACCATCCTTTTCAAGCATGACTTCTTTGGATGAAAACATTCCTTCCCTAGCTCCTTATTGACGCTACAATCAAATTTGTTTTCAGTATAACTTATTTAAATTAATTAAAAAAATAAAATTCTTTTAATTGGGCCTAGATCCTTCATTTTTTGTGGGGGAGGGGATCTCTAAGAAATCTATTAATGTGTAGTCTTTAGAGTGAATTTATAAAAAAAAAAAAACCAATATTATAAAAACTCCTCTTTAGATGACCTCAAATATGGATTGTAGTGACCTTGAAAAGATCTCTAAAAATTAAGATAATAAATTCAAATTGAGAGAGACACGCACTTCACAATTTAACCTCACAAGGCAAAAAATTGTTGCCTTCTTTATTTCCCTTCAAGTGCTATGATCAAGCTCTTATACCACTTGTAATCAAACAATTCAAACAATAGTATTAATAATAGGTAATATGTTGTAGATGCCAAATATAATACTAGAAAATGACATTCTACATCAAGGGGAGAAACCTCCAAATAGATATACTAAGAATACATTTTACAATATGATGATAATAAACCAACCACTAACTCTTATATATACTCTACTTAAGTCTTGGATGCCATCTAAACCAACTTGGATACCTAAATATAACACATAGGATTACTTAATTATCTAAAAAACCTATAATAATAATAATAATCTAACTTAATTAAGTGTTTTGATTACGTAAAATCAAGTAATCAAAACACTTAATTAAGTTAATTAAGTGTTAAGTTAGCCACAATATGACTATTCATAACCCTATATACACTATAAGATTAAGGGTGTAACACTTTTTATCAAGAGGAGAAGAAGAAGTGTGATTGAATAGAGGTGAAAACTATAAAGAGGTTAGTAAAAATAATTCTTTCATGTCATACAAATCTCCACTTACATAGCAAAAATAAGGAAAAAAAGAAAAATTAAATTTACTAACTATTATTGCAATGAACACGGATTTCATATTTGTAGTTGTTTGTCATTATATTTGTGTATGGTTGGCACTGCTTTAATTTTTCCCCAATGATTTTTAATAAAAATTACGTTTTAACTATGAACTTAAAAATCATAAGATTTGACTATGAAGATAGGTCGAGCCCCAAGGACAAGGTGTTCAATGAAAGGGCAAAGAGTGGCCCAAAAGAAGAAAAAATCCATTCTATCAATGAATTGAAATATTAGTGAAAAGGGATTGAGCTTATAATGAAAAATATGTGTATTTATAGACAAGGATGAGACATGATAACATTATATTAAGATATATGTCTTTATTGTATGACTTGATATATAAAAAGTAAATGCTCTAAGTAAATTGAACTAATAACGTGTAAATAAGATCTAAATGCTGAACTAAATAAGTAATATTCTTCTTCATACCAACAAAATAAACAAATCTATATATTGAGATAAGAAAACAAATATATAAAACTATTATGTTTTTCTTTTTAAAAGCAATATTGATTTATATTTATTTGAAACCAAACATAAGTGATTGGCCCCAACAAATGATGACCAAATCCAACCATGACTGATAATTTGAGCCACCACTATTCAACCATTATTTAATTTTTACACCTAATAAGAAAATCTTCAAATAAAACAATAAACTTTATTAAGTATGACGTCATCTTAGTACAATAATATGTTGGAGGAATCTTCAAATGTAGAGACAAATGATCACCACAAAAAGCACAAAATGAATATTTTACTGATCATTTCTCCCGTTGATCACATGCTAAAGACCGCTCGGCTCAATTTTCAATAATAATAATCAAAACAAGACAATTCTTTACCGATTATTTAGCCTACAAATTCTTTACAAGACAATTCTTTACCGATTATTTAGCCTACAAGACAACCAATCACCAAATTATTTTTATCCTATAAATTCAGCTAGCCAATAATAATAAAGGGCTGGATTACATATATTCCAGTTAACCTAAATAGTAAAAATGCTCATTATGATAGTGGTAGAAACTTGTAGAAACTTAAGAAAACATGGTGTTGGAAGATGCATCAAATTTTGATTTGAGTTTATTATTTGAAATGAAAATCTTCTAAACATAGTTATAAAATTATAAAATATTTTTCAAATTTAAAAATAATTATTATATTATTATGTGGAAGCACAAATATATATTAGCCTCATCAATTTAAGAACATAAAAGAAGACACAAAATTCATTATCAATTTTATTATTTGAAATGAAAATATTCTAAACATAATTATAAAATTACAAAATATTTTCGGTAAATAATTATTAAATCTTATAAATTGAAACACAAAATATTACCCTTATCAACCTAAGTATAGACAAGAAGACACAAAATTCATTATCAAATTTATTATTTGAAACATAATCTTGTAAACGTGATTATAAAATTACAAAACTTTTTCCAAACTTAAATAATATAAAATCTTATTGTATTGTTCAGTACAAAATATGTCACCCTCATCAACCTAAAAACATACAAGAAGACACAAATTTCATTGTCAAGTTTATTATTTGAAATGAAAATCTTCTAAATATGATCGTCAAAGTATAAAACATTTTACAAATTTCATTGTCGAGTTTATTATTTGAAATGAAAATCTTCTAAATTAGTCATAAAAGTACAATACATTTCCCAAACTTAAATAATTATAAAATCTTATCATATGGAAACACAAAATATATCAGTATTAAGTCAAAAGACACTTGATATGATAGTATAGTCATATTGTAACTTCCTAGATAGTGTTGAATTCGAATCACTTTAATATAGAAAATTTAAAAAACATATATCATGGCGCACTAATCTAAGAACATACAAGAAGACACAATTGCAGACACTTTATTATTATTTATTATTTAAGTTAGAAAGGCACAAAAGACTATTCCAACTAATATTTTAAAAAGATTGATTTCTAGCGAGAGATAATTGGTCCCAATGAGATAAGAGAGCATTTCTCACGCGGTATTGATAAGAGAAGCAGGGTAAACTTTACATTATCACAAATAGTTATTATACAATGATTTATCTATTATTTACCCATTCTTTCCCTATATATATTTGTGTTAGGGAGATCTGATTTTGTATCTCCGCTAAGTACTAGTTGAGCAATATGTCTAGCTATTATTTGTTTGAAGCTTGGACTGCCATTCAGATTGTAATGGTGGTGGGTTTAGTGCTCACCGCCATTAAATCTAGATCATCATCAAAGAACAAGAAATACCCACCTGGTTAGCTATATTCTTGTTAATTTGTTCTCTAACTTGAAAATGTGACAATCTGAAAAAAAACTGTGATATTTCTTGCATTCTTATCTTCAATCTGAAAAAACTGTGATATTTCTTGCATTCTTATCTTCAATCTGAAAAAAATGTGATATTTCTTGCAGTCTTATGTTTGTTCTCTAGCTTGAAAATGTGACAATCTGAAAAAACTGTGATATTTCTTGCATTCTTATCTCTGTTCTGTAACTTGAAAATGTGATAAATGCAGTTGTGGGTGCATGGATGGTTTTGAGGGATCTTGTTCTGTTCAAGGATAAGGTGCCTCACAGAACATTTTACCAGTGGGCTAAATTGTATGGTCCTGTCTATTCTGTTCGTACTGGCCTTAAATCTGCTGTTCTTGTACTGAATTCAGCCAAAGCTGCCAGACAAGTAAGTTGTTATTATTAATCTTCCCAGTTTAAATCTCAGTAATATTTCTTCTTTGTAGGATATCAGTTCATAAAGATAACACTGATTGTTATATATAAATTCTAAGATTTTTTTTTTTGTTCTCCCTCGTATTCTTATGTCTTGATGATAGATCATGAAATTTAATTAAAACGTTAAAAGAATGTAAATGTGGGTTGCAGGCAATGACAGATCATCATTCATCTATAACAGCCAAGAATCTGACCACAGCCTTGAAAGTGCTGTCTTTGGACCAGGCAATGGTGGCCTTGTCAGACTATGGAAGAGATCATCGCTTAATGAAAAAGCTTATGGTCTCACATCTCCTGGGAACAAGTCCTCAAGTAATGTCTTCAACTGTTTTTTTTTTTCATTACCTTTTTCAATCATCTACTTCTTTTCATAGCCATCTACATAAAAGTTCCAAACTTGCTCTATACTATTTGATTGTGTAAAATTTTTTTCCATCAACATTTGGAATCACATTACGTGATTCATCATCAGAATGTAAGAAAACTAAAGAAGATGGATCGTGTAGTGTGATTCAAAATATTGAAGGAAAAAAATTTTACACAATCAAATCCAGAAACTGTATAACGTTCTAATAGATTGTAGAAATCTTATAGTTTTGAGTTCCAAACTTTTCTTTTCCTTTTTTCTGAAAAGATTTATCTCATTAATTTTACAGTTTATGATATAACATATAACATATATTACATCTACTTGTGCAAACAGAGAAATAATGCATTCATGAGAGAGGAAATGGTGCAGAAGCTGATAGCTTCAACTTATCTTGAGCTGAAGGAGGCTTCCAATGATACTGTCAACATGAGCAAGATCATACTAGATCAATTGTTTCCCTTTGCTCTGAATCAAGTAACTTTTCCTACCACAGTAATCTATGATGTGGAAGCACTATATTGTTAATTTTTAACAGTATTTATGGTTTAACCATCAACTACATTTGTATGTTTTATTAAAAAGAAGTGGCAAAATGTTTGTTAGATCAAGTGGTATATTTTTATATAAAAAGTTCAACTGTAGGAAAAATGAAAGTTCAATTATTTGTATCATAAAAACAAACAAAATACTGTTACCACTCATTATTTTTTTAAAAATTTGCAATAGAAAAGTTGAATCTGTTTGGCACTGTTTACAGGTGATAGGAAGAACTGTAGAACCCTTAAAGGTTGAAGAATTGGGCAGTGAAGTTGTATCAGTGCATGACATGTACAATCTCATAGTTGGGGATCCTGGAAATGCTGCTCTGGAAATCAATTGGAGAGACTTCATTCCTTTTGTAAATCGATGGCTTCCCAACAAAAGACTACATAAAATGTTAAACAATGTGACCAGAAGGAGATCAGCACTTGTGAGGGCTCTCATTCGCCAAGAAAGGGAACTCCTATCTTCAGGAAAGGTACCTTCACATTCTACCATGACCTTATATTTGAAACAGTACCATTTTGGTCTCAGCTCTGAACAAAAAAAACTGTCTCACAAAAAGTATATTTATGTTCAGCTTAACATTCTTAGATTGTGATAAAGTAGGAGATATTTTTTATAATAAATTAATTATGATATTGTTATTGCGATTCAATTGTATGGTTTTCTAGTCAATTTTATTGACCTATGATTCATGAGTAACGGAGTGACTCACAAGAACCCATTTTTTATGAGAATGAATGGAACACTTAGTACTCATTACATTTAGGTGATGCTCACAGAGGAGATGCGATGAGTGCTAAGTATTCTATTCATTCTCATAAACGATGGGTTCGTGTGAACTACTACTCATGAATCATGGATCAATGAGTTTGACTCGAAAACTACATGATTAAACTCCGATAGCAATATCATAATCTTTTGAATGTATTGTTGTCTAATTATATCTATGACAATGAGATTTAATGAATGTTTCACTGAATTATTAATGAGTGAAGGAATCAAAAGGATATTTGGACATGCTTCTCAAAGAAGGGGATATTCTGAGTGAGAGGCAACTGGAGACTGCAATTTGGGAGCCTATCATTGAAAGCACAACTACAAGTCATGTGGCCATGGTCTGGGCTTTCTTCAACCTTGCTAAGCATCCTCATGCTCAGGTACTTTTCTGCAAAAGACTTCACTTTTTTCATCAATTAAGACATTATATTTCTGTGCAAAAACTTTCCCATTTTCATCAATAAAGTCATTCTATTTCACTACAAAAAGTTCTGAAATCCTGCAATTTGTATTACAGGAACGACTTTACAAGGAGATAGAACAAGTATGTGGAAAGAAAGCAGTAGAAGAAGGGGATCTGGGCAAATTGCCATATTTGAAAGCAATATTTTATGAGACAGTACGAAGGCATTCCCCTTTGCCTCTAGTGCCACTACGCATTGTGCATGAAGATGTGGAGATCGACGGCTACCATGTTCCAGCAGGATGGGAGGTAAAATATTAAATTTTTTCAAAAATACAAATTAATGCATATTGAATAGAAGTATTAATAACTATTTTTAAAAAAGGATAAAAAAATTAGTGTATTATTTATTTATTAAATTTATATTAATTTCCTAAAGCTGTCATAGATTTACAAGAAAGTTAGAGTAATATGTATTTTTAAAATTAAAAAAAATAAATTAATATATATGCTAGGCAAAACTATCAATCGGAACTTTTTGGGATAAATAAATATGAGATGTTACTTATCTTTTATTTAAACTTAAGGGTCGTGGGGTGTCCCCCTACTATTTTACGGTGGAGGACATTAGTGTCCTAATAGCTGATTTCGTTGTTTAAGCAAGTGATTGCACATATGATTAAGACCCAGTACCACTACTAGGAGTAGATACAACACCAACAACTAAACCAGTCTCCGATGAAATTAAAAAAAGAAATAAGAAAATAAACACATTGCCTTGTAAATTGTCATTAGTCAAGTCAAAATTGGATGTATTTTTTAAGATAAATAAATAATAAAATAAAAGATAATGAAATGAATTGTGAAAAGCAATGGACAGTTAATTTAAATGTTTATAGTTCTCAAATCTAAAATTTTAATAAAATTATGTTTGCAATGTGTGTAATTTATAATTCTATATATCAATATTATTTAAACTCTCTTACAATTAAAATAAATTCATTATGTTTTTTATTGTTTTTATAAGTCGAGCAATCTTTTTTTGGAAAATATGTTTAATTATATTTGATGATTTACTAATTTCCTTTTATTGTTTATTATTCAGATATTGATTAATATATGGGGAGCAAATAATTATGAGGGAGAATGGAAAAATTCAGAGGAGTGGAAGCCAGAGAGACAACTAGAGTTTCCAGTAGAAGAGGATATTTATAGGACCATGGTATTTGGAGCAGGGAATAGATTGTGTGCAGGATGGGCACAAGCAGTGACAATAGCCTCCTTGGTTATTGGGAGGATTGTTCAAAACTTCGAATTGAAAATGCCGCTAGGACATGAGGAAGACTATGAAACAATAATAAATACAGGAACTCACAAGTTACGCCCTCTCTCTTCAATTCTCACACCAAGAAATGTCCAATTCACGTCTTCATGATCTAGTATTTGGATAATCATATTATACCATCTTTTATGATGCTTGATATCTTAATTGTATGTATTAAAGGTTTTACTTATATTTGTTCACTTTTTTGCCTACTTTATGCAAACCATCATTTGTATCTATTTTGGAAATCAATCGAAAATTTATTCATGGGGAAAACTATTATTTTTGTACCTAACCTAAATAGAAAGATAATATTTAATATTAAAATAAAATATCTTAAATTGAGTAAGAATGTTAAATTGTATCATTTTTTTTCACTAGATGTTAGATTGTGTCATTTTTATTTTTTGCTCAAAATATAATCTAAACAAACTTATTTAATAATTTTTTTCTCTCTAGAGTTAATCTTGGATTAGAAACTATGCAATGCCAAGTCCTTCAATTTTATTAGAAGTTTTTACTTTAGATTGTTTCATGCATTGATATTGAGTAACACTAAGAGGGGGGGAGGAGGTTGGAAGAAGGGTGGGGAGGGGGGAAGGTGGGGTGAATCAATGTTCAGTTCTTTGTAGCTTTATTAAACTGATTGCACAACTATAAGCTAACCATAATGAAAAGTAAATAGATACAAAATAAAGAAAGCATGCACAAATTCATGACACCATGACTTTTGCGTGGAAACCCAGTTAAGGGAAAAATCATAGTGGGGATGGAACCCACAAATATATCTGTAGAAATATAGTTAACTTGGTTAAGGGCAATATTAGAAAATGGGAATGCAATAACATTTAGGCACCTTGTCTAGAGTACACTACTCAATTACAAAAGAGTGCTACAACCCTTAAGAAATCTCATTTCTTACAGATAAATTGGACTATAATCCAAAATGTTGAACTGAGAAATATCATCACATATACAAGCATAGTTCCATGCAAGTACATCAAATATACATCAATCTAATCTCTGCAATCAAGTACATAATATTTTGACCTTCTCCTAATACCCTCTAGCCATTGCATCATCATCATCATGAACACAAAAGATCAAGTATATATACTTATCATAAAAATATAATAGGTCCACTTGTCGGCTCTAATAGAAAAGTGTGCAATGTGTGCAACCTCAAGCAATACATCGATCAAACATTCATGCTAACCTCTAGCAAGTTGTAGATAATGTGTAGCATGTCGTCTCTACCAAAATGTGTGTTCAAATCGATTGGCTCATCCAGTCGGTAGGATCATTGATTGATCCACCCACTGACTATCTTTGTCTTCTACACTTCTCTACCAATCCAATACTCAAAGCATAAAAACTCAACTAAAACATATCATCAACTTCTACGATCATAGAGTATCATAGAATATACTCCAAGCAATCTTTTACTACCTTTGCTACTTATAATTCAACCAAAATATCTTCATACCAAACCTTTTTCCAAACCTATATATTGTTGCATGTTCATCCCTACTTAGCTGATTTTCCATAGTGTCTTTACTATTTAAAAAAATATGTTGGGAGACTATATGAAATGAGTTAAGTTACCATCAATGAAAATATACAATCAATGTGTATTAGTGTCTCTTTCCCAACATCTTCCTTATGATGTATAATGGGTTCATGTTGGTGTTAATGATGTTAATTTGTGTTCATATTGGTATTAATATCTTGTACATTATGTAATGTCTATCCCTTGCTTGAAGTTTAGATGGTTATCCTAAATGCGATTTCTCGTGAGTTTTCATTATGATAGAGAACTTGTACTTTTGAAAGATAGAGGGTAGAGTATGTGCACTTGACATATAAAAAAAATAATGTAATCCATTTATAGACCCCCAAAACAAATCATCTGTTATTGTAAAAAATACAACAAAATTAATTATAACTATTATTTATCTAGATATCCCATCTCATTGTAAAGGGTACCTAGAGTTGATTTGAATATCTCTCTCTCTCTCTCTCTCTCTCTCTCTCTCTCTCTCTCTCTCTCCATATGTTGTGGACAATCTCAAACAAATAATAGAGGGATATATGCGAACCAATATTTACTTAACAAAAATGTGAACACGAATAACGAGCTCCGCCAACACATGTATAAGCCTAAAGAAGGGTAAATAATACTTAAAGAATTCTATGATAAAAACTAATGTTGAGTCCTCCCATGTGATAAATTGGAGAAATATGTAGTCATGTTTGTAAGATTTTCTCTACAAAATATTTTTTATAAGACGTAGGTGTTTAATTAAGTTTTCTTCATAAAGTTTATTGTTTTAATTTTAGTCATACAATTAAAAAATACAATTTTAAGTATTTTATTATATGATTGTAGTGTTCTTATTAATATTAAAATTAAATTTAAAAAGTTGTTGAATAGTGGTTGCTAAAATTATCAGTCATGGTTGGACTTGGTCATCATTTATGGGGGAAGTCAACTATTAATGTTAGGTATTGAAGATAAAAATTAACATGTTTTTTGAAAATAACTATGTAATGCAACTTTTTTCAATGGTTCCCTGTCAGATTTTTTCAAATCTTCTAGGGGTTTGAGACAAGGGGACCCTCGTTTCTCCATTCTCTTTATTATTCTTGTTGAATGCCTCAGGAGACTCATTACTACCTATAGGAGCTCAGGGGTTATGAAAGGTATCAAACTGTCTTCTGGTACCTATGTTTTCTCCCACCAGAAGTTCGTCGATGATAGCATTTTAGGTGGGGAGGCTTCGATGGGTGAAGGCAGAGTGGTGAAGAATTTTCTTAATTCCTATACTAGGGCTACTGGCCAATCCATTAATTGGAATAAATTCTCAATCTTCTTTATTAACACTTTTGAGGAGAGACATGGGAGAATTGCAAATATCTTGGGTTGCAACATCGACTCTTTTCCTTCCAATTAATTCGGTCTTCCTTTAGGCGTTAAACCCCTTGAGGCCTTTTGGAACAAACTCATTGATAGATTCAACAGGAAGCTAGCTAGATGGAAAGGGGTTACTCTAAGCCAGGTTGGAAAATTCTAGTTGGTTAAATCTACTCTGCAAAATCTTCCTACCTATGTGTTAAGTCTCTTCTCTATTCTAGCTAAAGCAGTGGAGGTAATGGAAAGAATTCAGAGAAGATTTCTCTGGTCAGGGACTAAAGATCATAAGAGATTCCCTCTTATTGCTTGGGAAAATTTTTGTCATCCTAAGAGAGTTGGTGGATTAGGGATAAGGAGGATCAGACCTTTCAACAAAGATCTCCAAGCTAAACAAATATGGCACATTTTCAATTGTAAGGGGGAATGGCGTGACACTTTTGAAGATAAGTATCTTACTAACAACTCCATTAATCATTTCTTTGGTGCTAATGATATGCTGAAAGGTTCTTATATTTGGAATGGCTTTCTCAATGCAAAGGATATTGCTAAATCTAAGGCTAAATGGAAAATTGGGAATGGTCAATCTATTAACTTTTGGAATGACAACTGGCTTCATATGGGACCCTTGAGGGACTATGAGCCTTTCAATATTTGGATGGATGAGTGCATCCATAATTATGGTAGTTGAGCCTATAATTATAGAGTAGAAAATGCTTGGGTGAACCTTTCCTCTATTTCTTGGGACCTGATTCCTCTTATGATTGTCCTTAATCCGGTCTCCTTGTCCCCTTCTCAGGATGTGTTGATTTGAGAAGGTTCTCATGATGGGGTTTTCTCAGTGGCTTCTGCCTATCTTACCCTATTAGGATTAACAATAAGATTAGCTAGATCTACCTAGTTAGAGGATTTTAGAAACACAATACATGTGTGCACTCGGTTAAGATATTTTACTAAGGACAGTGAAGTCCACTCTGTTAGGATATTTTGAGTATGCTATAGTTGTTAAAGAGTAATAATGATAAATGATCTAAATGAAATACAACTGAAATTGTTGATATCAAATTTAAGTACAATAAAGATATCACCTTGTTGTGATGAGTATGTCCTTCTAAACTGCTCGGTAGCCTTATATATGTTCTGATAAATTGATGCCTTTGTCAAAATCATTTAGTCAAAACCCTGTCTAATCTTTTGATAAACTTGAGTGTGGCTACTTCTTGATGATACATGTGAAAATGACATCTTAACAATACTTATTTCAAACTTATTTGACCTAATTAGGGTTTTACATTATCTTAGTAAACCTAAGATCAACTATTCATATGAATAACCTAGATCATCATTACATAGGAATCATCATTCATTAAATGATTACATCCGCAATAAATATTCACCTCGATCTTGGTAAACCATTTTCTTGCTCGGCAAAAATTTCTTCACCTTTTACAAACTTTTATGCAAACTCTGGATTACTTAGTAAATGTTGTCTCTTGGTCTCGGTGTTTACTGGCGCTCGGTAATCCTATGTACTCAGTAACTGTTATACTCGGTAACCTCTTTTCTTGGTGACTACTATGTATTGATAAATGACTAAATTATCTCACTTTGTTTATCGACTGTACAAATGAATACTAATGACAACACATAATCCATTTAGGAGTAACATTCTCCCCCTTTGGCATTAGTATCAAAAACTTATATGTATATCGACTATAAAAGTTTGAAATCTCAAAAATTTCACAAAACTAGAAATATGAAAGCTCAGTGACTCCCCCTATGAACATGATCTCGGTAGATATACATATGTTTCCCCCTTTTTGAAAATAATAACAAAGAATATACTTACTATTTTTTTAAAATCTTAGGGTGGGTTTTCTTGAGATTATTCATAAGTTTCTCCCATTCTTCCTTTAGATTTTCTAGAGCCAACTTCTCTAAACACATGTGAGCATGTATATCAAAAATATTTTTAGTGACAAAAATCTCAGTGGTGGTAATAAATTTATTTTCCTTTGTCACATGTTTTTGTATCACTTCCAAATGTGGTAGTAACTCGGCTTGCAACTCGGTTACCTCTTCTATGATTCAGTCCTCTTCCTTTCTCAACTCAAGTCTTAACCGTTGTATGTGTTTAACTTTGGAATAATGCACTTGGAATGCATGTTGCTTGGTTATAAGATGAGAAACACTATAATTTAGATCTTCATCTAATTTTCATATCTTTTCACTAACCTCAATAGTGAAGTGATCTAAAGTGCATAACTATTTCAAAAGTGTAATAAATTTATCAATAATGCTTTCCAAATCTATTACAATTTCTGAAAGGTTTACCTTGTTCACTACCACTGCTTGGCTGATCTTTTCAGTTAACTTATACTGAATCTTTTGTTTGGCTCTCTCTTCAATCATTCACTTGGCATCGGTAGTGGGGCCATTGATTGTTTCTATGAGCAGTGCAATTTGATCAATGACAGGGATGGATTCATCAATAGTTACATCTGGAGAAACTTGCATTAGGATCTCCTTGACATCCTCTAGAACCTGTGTTCTTATTTTCTTGTCTCATCTTTTCTTGTGCTGCCTTTCAGGTGTATAGATCTCCATATTTCCTAAGAGCTTTAGGGTCAAGTGTCCTCGGGTCACATGTTATTTCTATGATTTCATCAAGTGTCACCGGACCCCTATGTCCTCACTTCCTTTTCTTCTTCTTCTATTGCACACTACATGATGGAGATTGTGCAATAGAAGGTTGAGGTTTGTGCTCGAGATCTACCTTTGGTGGCTCGGTGGGATTTATTTCTTCCTTATTTTACCTGGTAACTGATTCTACAATTTGTGGTATAGGGGCTTGTGACCTTGTGTCAGTGGTAGAAGTGTTTATCGTTGTCTCTATTTGTACTTGTACATTTTCTTCCACTTCAGTGGTCTCGATAGGTGCGTTATCTTGTGTAGTTCCTCCACTGTGCTCAGTCTATTTACCTATTTCCTCACCCTTGTCTTCATTTGTATCTATTACCTGCTCAGGTGGAGTGTTCTCATTTTGTGTTTTAGTAGCTATCTCAATAGCTTGTACTAGTATAGGAAGATTACCTAATACCATTTCTCGGGCTACCTTGGTTGCTTCTTCTTCACCAAGGTTCTCGGTAGCACCGGTAATCATTTCATCTTCTTTAGCCTCATCATTGGGGTCACCTTCTGTTATGTCTTCTATCAGTATTTTTTCATCCCCTAGAGTAGTCAGCATCTCTGGAATTCCTTCCATCACATTGTCAGCAGCAGTTATGAATTCTTCTTCACTGGTTTCTTCCTCGGGCTGCTAGTATTCGAGATGTGAATAGTCTCATCATCAACATTGATAGGCTCTTCTTCTTGTATGATTGGTTGAGGTTCCTCGGTATTGATTGTTGATATAGTTGCCTTAATTTTCTCTATTGGAATGAGGAGTTTAGTCCATATGTTCCTGCTCTCATCATCTACATCTTGTAATTTTCCTTGTAGAATCTTGAATGCTCTAGCCTTCATAACAAATTTACTTGCATATATTGTTTTAATGCTTCATCAATCTCAACAACAGGATAGTTAGATCTTACCAAAATGAGTGACCTTTCTCCCATCCTTTTCTCATTTTTAAGTGCATAAGTACATCTAGCAAAAAATTTATCATACTGTTCTTTGGGTATGTTGCTAGCGAACTCAACTGGAACTATTTTGAAGGTGATAATCATGCTTATTATTTCTTCCTCAAGTTTATCCTTCTCTGAGGTACTCAAATGAGGATACCTTTTAAGTTTAGGAGTACCAAGCTTTCTAGTAGTTTTAATTCTTTCTACTACCTCATCAATGGTCTGAGGTCCTTTATTCATCACAACTCAAAATTGTTCAGTGTCCTCCTCTTCTGAATCTTTATCATCCTTTTCTCTAATATTTTTTCTTCTCCATTTTGGTTTTGGGAGCTCGGTGGTGGCCTTTGATTTTCTTTTTTGATATGTGTGAGTCGATGTAGGCCTTGTTATCTTTTAAAAACCTTTCTTCAAAGGTGGTGAAATAGCATTTTTTGACCTTGTCCTAGTCCTGGTTGAAGTATCAGCATGTTTACCTTTACCTTTTTCAGCCTTAGGTGGCTCTTCTTGTTTAGGTTCCTTAGACTCGGTGGCCTCTTCATCTATGTTCTCACTGACTAGTGCATGTTCCTCAGTTTCTTCTTCAATTGATTTCTCAATGTCTTCATCTGTGACACCAAATTATTTCTTAAGAGTTTTAACCATTTTCTCCTTTTTCTTGCCCATCTTTTCAACTACAAGTCTCATCTTAATTCTAGACTCAGCTTCATCAAAGGTTCCAAACCTTGTAGCATTCTTTTCCTTAGGCTCGTCAAGTAAAGCCTTTATTTCTTTTGTAGCGATATCAATATATATCTCACAATCCATGGGTGGTAGCCAAGCTATTCTTGGCTCTAAAACTTTGATTAGGTTGGTGTCGGTATCCACCAGAAAAAAAATATCATCTTTAAATTTCTTTACCAACTATGCTAGCATCCTTTTTCTTTTCTTCATTCATTCTTTGAACTTCCCAAAGTATTCTTCCATCGTAGGTTCAAAGTTCTTACCTAAGTTCTGAATGAATTCACTAATTTGAACAATAATTGGTCGTTTGATATCCCACTCTATATTACCAACTAATGGGAAAAGGTTATGAAAATAGAAGAATGTACATACCAATAATGAGCCAAATTTGCAAGTGTTTGATCTTGCTAATCCAATTGTTCTCATGTTTTCCTCTGACTGTCTCAGCATCAACTTGGCTAGGTTGATTTGTAAACCCTTTTTCACAATCTTATAGGCAATGTCAACTGCTCCACATGGAACACTCTTTGGTCTCCTTGATTGGAAATTCTTGTATGCAATAACATATGCACCAAATCTCATTTCAGGGTTGTTGATAGTGTTTATTCTCAAGCCTCTATCATCCCATTCTGCTTCGGTTAACTTTTCAATCTCGGTTCTTGTCGAGTGCCTTAGGGCTTTAGCTTTATCATTTGTGGGATACTCTGTCACTACATGTGTGACATCCTTTGTGATCTTCATTGGTTAATCCAGCCATAACTTTCCTTCATGTACATGGCTTAGTATGATGTGTATCCATTCAGTGTTGAATTCCTTCAGTAAATATAGGGCATTGGTTAACCCTTTTACCTCTAAGTGCTTGTGATCATCCTTTATCTTGTCATCAGTGCAAAGCTCTTGATATGTAGATTGGAGCTCAAATTCATAGATCTCATTAATTTTGCAGTAGATGTATGATCTAACATCTTTCAAGAGTAGAACCCTAGGTGGTATCAAGGAGAACGCACCCTTGTTCTCGAGTTGAGCTACAACTTCTGGATGAAGTTTGTAATGGGGGCTCAGTGCAGGTCATATTTTTTATCAAAATAACCTTCTTGCTCTTATCTTCCTTTCTTTCAACGGTTTGTGTGGGTGATGCCATCATGATTACTAAATTAGGTCTTTCAACAAACTAGATGTAGAGAACTCGGTTAGTTCCAAACTTACTTGATTCGGTCTTCAACTGATCATAATGTTCTTAAACCTCTGTGAAATACTTGGATTCGCTCTGCTCAATTTTTGCTCAAATCGCTCTGCTTCACTCTTGATCATTGTGTGAACAAATGAGTTCATTTCTCTCTTATTTATAGATAAAAACTTTGATCGGTGCATTAAATGCTTTTCCATCTACCACTCGGTTGACAATCAAATCTCTCAGTTAGAACTATAGATACCTCAGATTGGTGAATATTATCAATGCTCAGTTGACTGAGCAACTCAGTTGTCTCTTATTCTTTCACCGACTGGAATTTATTACTCAGTCTAGCTTAATCGACTAAACTTGTTTCAAGTTAACAATATATAATACCCTAGAGCATCTTTAATTCATGTTGATTTGGTATACACACAATAGATATAAGGTGTTGTTGTAAGATATAACCTATTGAAATTCAGTTCCATAGTTACTTGAATTTCTTAGGTGGAGGTGGTGAGATCACCTAATCCAAAAGATGAGGTGTCACTGACTATTGTGCTTGGTCCAACATTTTCATTTGATGCTTTTATCCATATGTGATTCCTTATCCTCATGATTTCTTCAATTGTGTTTCCATTTGCACTAGTACTCGGTTCTGGTACTCAGTTTCTGCAGTCTTTACTTAAATGATCGACCTTATGAGAGTGCAAACATGTCATTCCAAATCTTGTCCAATTTAAGGATATTCCTCTCTGGTACTTTCTCATGAAATAGCTGCTATATGTCCATACCTACCAAATATTGTGAAATTAACCCAAGTGTCATAATCCCATGTATATGTTGACTTGGTGGTCAGCACCTCCTTGGAGATTCGTGACATGGCTTAACTGCCTCTCATGGATTGGGTTAAATCTGACATTTGTATTAGGCATTGAAAGTTCAAGCTTTTGGTGCAATGGCAAATGATTCCAACAATTGGTATCAGAGCCTTGGATCACAGGTTCGAGTGTCCCTTCAGTGGGAGTTGAAGGCTCAGTCGGTGCTGAGGGGGAGATTGTTGACTTGGTGGTCAACACCTCCTTGGAGATTCATGACATGGCTTAACCACCTCTCGTGGATCGGGTTAAATCTGACATTTGTATCGATCATTGAAAGTTCAAGCTTTTGGTGCAACGACAAATGATTCCAATAGTATATGTATTACCTTGCCTTCTCGATTGATATGTCTTGTTTTGTCCTCTCGGTTTTCGTCCTTGCTTCATCTTTGTCTTGCATTCTTGTCATATGTGTCCATGCATGTTGCAAGTGCGATAATGTTTTTCCATATAAGGTTTCTTAGGTGACTTATTCATCTTTGATCTACACTCATGTGCTTGATGTCCATAATTATTGCAATTATAACAATAACCATCAAATTTAGGAGTGGATTTAGGAATACCTTTTTCTTTGCTTCTACAAATATTTGATGTGTGGCTTGATTTTTCACAATGATAGCATGAGAGCTTCTTTGGCCTTGTGTCTCTTGAGAGCTTCATGACATCAATCATTCTAACCATTTGTGTCTCTTGACCGATCTGCAGTGCTTTCACTTGTTCAATAAGATGTTGATTCTTTTCAGATAGATCTAACATGGTTCCTTCAAATGCATCAGATATGCTACCAAATCCACATCGAGATCCTTCAAATAGATCATCTATATCTTCTTCATGATAATCAGTCTCTTTATACCAAAATGCCATATCCTTCCTCTTGACCAGTAATTCTCTCAATTTTTATTTGGCTTCCTTGAATTGTTCAATGTAGATTTGTAATTGTAATTTTTTATTTTTAGTAGTCTTGTCAAGTTTATACCTTTCCATCCTTAGATCTTTTCTCTTTAGTGATTAAACTTCCTTAACAAGAGAACTATCTCTGGTACCAATTGTTGGAATTATAGAAAGGTGTGTACTGAGAGGGGAGGGGTGAATCAGTACCCTTAAAATTTTTCAAACTAATCCTTGTAAACATTAACTTCAATAACTGATTGTGTAGATTGCATTCACCATACATTCAATATCATAACTGAAATGTAAATGCATGTAAGCAAATCAATAAAACATACATGAAACTTCAATACACATGACACATGTATTTTGGTACAATAGAAACCCTTGTTAGAAGGTAAAAACTATGGTGGGGATGGAACCTACAAAGCTTCACTTCTGCAAAAATAAAGTTTCTAGTTAAGGATTACGAAGATTGATCACTTCTGGTGATCTTACCATGTTAGGAGTAACAATAAGATCAACTAGATCTACCTAGTTAGAGGATTTTAGAAACACAATACATGTGTGCACTCAGTTAAATAATTTTACTAAGGATGGTTAAGTCCACTCTGTTAGGAGATTTTGAGTCTGCTATAATTGTTAGAGAGTAACAGTGATATATGATCTGAATAAAATACAACTCAAATTGTTGATATCAGATCATTTAAGTACAATAAAGATATCACCTTGTTGTGATGAGTATGTCTTTTTGAACTGCTTGATAGCCTTATATTTGTTCTAATAAATTGATGCTTCTATCAAAATCCTTTAGTCAAAACTCAGTTTGATCTTTAGATGTACTTGAGTGTGGCTACTTCTTGATGATAATTGTCAAATGACATCTTGAAAATAATTATATTAAAATTATTTGACCTAATTAGGGTTTTACATTATCTTAGTAAACCTAAGATCAACTATTCATATGAATAACCTAGATCATCATTACATAGGAATCATCATTCATTAAATGATTACATCCGCAATAAATACTCACCTCAATCTTGGTAAACCATTTTCTTGCTTAGCAAAAAGTTGTTCACCTTGAACTATGTGCCATTCCAAACTTTTATGCAAACTCTGGATTACGCAATAAATGTTGTCTCTCGGTCTCGGTATTTACTGGCTCTCAATAATCTTGTATACTCGGTAACCTCTTTTCTTAGTGACTACTACATATTGATAACTGACAAAACTATCTTACTGTGTTCATCAACTATACAAATGAATACTAATGACAACACTTAATCCATTTAGGAGTAACAGTTGCTACGTATATAGAATCTTGAACATTCACCAACTTTGTCTCTTCCATAATTGGATCATCCTTTTCAAGTTGATTTTCTAAGATGACAAGATTCCTTCCCTAACCCCTTATTGAAGGTACAAATGATGAGAAAATCAGCCCTAGCTAATAATTTTTTCCACAACTATTCAACCACCGTTTAATTTTCACACCTAATAACAACACTATTATAATCACAATAGAATATTTAAGTTTATCTTAAATTATTCATGTATGACTAAAAAATAATATGTTGGGAGGAGTCAAACACTTCTTGTCTTAGGTATTCAAATAGCTAATCACAAAAAAAAGAGATGGATCTAACAAACACTCCAACTAACCTAAATAGTAAACTAGCTTGTTACTATAAGGTAGATATTAAAAATGCATTAACATAATAGATCTATATCTACCTTATGTGAGAAAAAGAAAAGAGAACTATAAACTAGACCTACACCATGTCCTTGGAGCTATAAGAAATCAATAAAATGGGTTATGTAATGTTATCTATCAATGCAAACTCGTGTATCTAATTTTGAGAGTATGAAAGAATATCAGGGTTCAATCACCACCCCATCTCTAATGATGATTGATATAGGAATTGATGCAGGAGCATCCTGGGTGTAAGGGCAATCTTGCATCACCCAAAAATATTTCTATTTTTGTATTCAATAAGGGCTATCTTGTGCAGAGCTGCTATTTATGGAAACTTGCTATTTTTAGTAAGTTGGTCTTACGATCTCGAAATGTCTGATTTTACATATGGAGGTTCATCTCAGTCATATCAGCCTGCCAACAAAGTTTCATGACTAGATCAGGTGTAGTTTTGAAGATATTGAAGATTTTCGGTATTGGCAGTAGGGTATAGAAACTTCGAACTCAGTTTTGAAGGCTTTAGAGGCCCCGGATGAGGTTGAAAATTTGGGTGACGAACACTTCACATTGATCAAGCCTGTAGAGCACTTCGTGGCGTTTCTAGAATGGGGTTATAATAGCCAATCAGGTCAACGAGCGATGACTTATGGTCTTCGGAAGTTGGGTCACCTGAAACGGCGGAAAATAATTTTTCTTCAAAATTTATGTATGGGTTTCAAAACTCATTTTGAGCCAACTTTGATGTAATAAATTGTAAATAAAATAATTCTAAGTTTGGTCGGCCCTAAGGGCTAAATTTCTAGAACCTTCTCGGGCGGTGGAAATTGCCTATATAAAGAAGGCTCGTAGGGTTGTCTAGGGCAGTTCTGGGTAGTAGATCTGGGTATTGATTCGAGGCTTTGTCCTACAGAATATTGTAAGGGAATGCCCATGTGGCTTTGCATATTGTAATTATGAAAGTTTTTAATTCCACATTTGTGGAGATAATAAGAAGCCAATTTTCTGTTCTTGCATATTATTGTTGTTGTTTCTCTATTTCTGTTATGTGCTTGTGGTATTAAGGGGAGCACCCTTAATCAGGAATAGTAGGCAATTAGAGCCAAAAAGAAATTACCTAAAAAATATCTTGAAACCCCTAACAAGTAGTAGCCATCTTCTTGATCTGCATTTTTTTCTCATTATAATTGAGTTAAATGACCATAGACACTAAAACTATAGTTAAATTTACCTAATAGTAGTGATCAACAATCATAAATTTGGATCATAAACAACATAATCCCTCTCCTAGTTATGAACACTCATTTGGACACAACTCAATAATCCCACCAATAAATATTATCTACCTTTTATTCTTACCAATTCAATAGAATTATCGATGATTTTGTTGGTAGGAAAGGAGAGTTTATTTACTTACCTTCGAGTAATAGATTCCCACCTACATTTGTGAATCAACATTAGGTATTCTCTACATTGAGATGGGATATAAATAAATTGCATTCATCATTACCATCTCTTCAAGAAAAAAGGGATCTAGACATTACATAGTGTACAAAAAATCTTGTTAATTCCATTAACTTTCACAAGCTTATGTTTTGTGCAAGAAGGAGAATTTGATGGTGTAGGAAGATGCATCAAATTTTGATTTAAGTGGCATGGAAGTGTGGACCTTGTTGTTAATTATACATTCCAATGTCATCATGAAAACAAAATTAGTTGGGATATTGCCCCCACCCAATTAATATCTCTACAAGTATATTTAACGAGTTCCATATAGTTTACAAATTTTTCATCCAAGGATGAAGGCTTGTGCTGCAACCTTATTGCTCATCCCATCTTTAAGATTTTTGGGAAGTGAGACTAACTAGTTTACCATGTTCATCCCATATTTAACAATTAGTGTTGGATATTCTAGGATTTCCTTTTGAAATATCATCAAATTTTAATTTTACCTACTCATGAGGAGGAGACCATTTGATTACCACTCTCAATCTTTGGGAATTAACACTCTTGTCCTCATAAATTGGGAGCTTGAAGAGCTATTTTTATTTATTTAAAACTTTTTTATTTTACTTTTTAAAAAATTATAATTATATATGTTGTTTATCATTTGAATTATATATCTACAATAATGAAACGATGTTTCATGCATAAAGAGAAAATTAAATTTATTTAATAATTTTGTAAAACCAAATTAAATTTTAAAAAAATGATTTTGCAACTTAACAATCTATATCTATTATCATCTACAATCACATAAAATTGTATTATAGAATCAGTGAAAGCAACTAATTTAAATCGTATCAATTTAACTAATTCTTAAATAGTCTCAAAAAAATTCAATTCTTTTTAAAGAATAGTAATTATATTATTTTGGGCAGAACTTAGTGTGTTGGTTAACTTATGGTGTTTTTGTTGTTCCCACAAGGGTTCAAACTTTTGTTGGGCCATTGTGATCGCGAGCTTGTGCCTTATCCTATCTAATGTGCTTGTAGGTTTAAATCTTGACTTTGATAAATAGGGATGAGGTCCCCCATTTGTGGCATCATTGGTTCATAGCACCAGAGTCATGAGTGTTTCACGTAGAGTCGAAGGGTGTGTCATGTCAGCGTCACTAGTCGCATTAAGAATTTTACCAGACACCTTTTTTTTATAATATAATTTCATTATCTTTCCTTGATCTTAAATAATCCAAAAAATTATTATTTTCGCTCACAAATTGTATCACCTTAATCAACTTATGAAGAGATATAAAAGGACACAGTGTTCATTATCAAATTTAACAAGACACAAAGTTCATTATCAAATTTATTATTTGAGGTGGAAATCATTTAAACATAGCCACAACAGATTTTCCCCAAGCATATTAGAAAAAATATCACAAAAGTATTGACATATAATTGGCCCTCATGCATACACTTTTATGATCTTAACTAATCATAAAAATTCATTATTTGCACACACAAAATATATCTACCCATTAATTTAGGTACATACACACAACAAGATAGAACATTTATTATCAACTTCATTATTTAAGGTGTAATTTTAGGCACTCAAGTTTTCTAATCTTAAAATTCTTTACCACAGAGTATATATCACCCCATCAATTTAGATATATGCACACCAATACATAAAAGAAATTATAATAAACTTTATTATTTGAGATAGATTTTAATCATAGTCTCAAAAGATTCCTCCCGATAGTTTAGGAAAATAATTATTATAAACCTTTTTGCAAATAATAGACCTTCATATTTTCTAATCTTAAAATTATTTACCTACAAAATATAAATCACCTCATCAATTTAGATATATACATAATAAGACACAAAATTCATTATCAACTTTATTATTTGAAATGGATTTTAAACATGGTTCCAAAAGATTTCCCAAAAGCAAAATCGAAAAGACTTATAAACAACTATAACTATACAAATGAACAATTGTACAAAACATTGTCTGAACTACACAATAATAAGTACAAAATATGTCAACTCATCAGCCTTGGAAAATATAACAAAGAGACAAATTTCATTGTCAAACTGTTTGTCACATAAGCATAGCCAGAAAACAAGCATCGCCACAAATAATTGGCCCTCGTGACATAAAGAAAGCATTTTTCACATAGTTTTTGTAAAGATGACCCGGATTAACTAGCAAAATCATCAATTAGTTATCAGACAATGTTTTAATTATTATTTATTTAGCCATGCTTTACCTATATATATGTGTTGTGTAGCTCATATTCTGTATCAGAGTTAAGTAAGTAGTGATTGAGCAATATGTCCAGCTATTATTTGTTTGAAGCTTGGACTGCCATTCAGATTGTAATGGTGGTGGGTTTAGTGCTCATCGCCATTAAATCTAGATCATCATCGAAGAAGAAGAAATGCCCACCAGGTTAGCTTTTATGTTCCTTGTATTCATTTCTTGACAATCTAAAAAAACTGTGATATTTCTTGCATTCTTATCTTCAATCTGAAAAACCTGTGATATTTCTTGCAGTCTTATCTTTGTTCTACCAGTGGGCTAAATTGTATGGTCCTGTCTACTCTGTTCGTACTGGGCTTAAATCTGCTGTTCTTGTACTGAATTCAGCCAAAGCTGCAAGACAAGTAAGTTGTTCTTATAAATCTGGCCAGATTAAATCTCATGTGTTAATGGCATATCAGTTTATAGAGATAACAAAACATGTGGCCTGATTTTTATCTATGAATTCTATGCTCTCACTTTTCCCTTCCCTTATTCTTATTCTTGTTCTTATCTTTTAAAGATAGATCATAGAATTTTATCAGAAATGGTGACAACAATAAAATCTATATTATCAAATTAAAAAGGATATGAACAAATCATTATCTGAACAAATCATTATGAACAATAAAAATTTCATGAATTTAATGTTTCCATAAACCCTTTTTTTCAGTTCTTTAAATCAAAATCCTTCCTTAAAATGTAAACTATGTGGGTTGCAGGCCATGACAGACCATCATTCATCTATAACAGCGAAGAATCTGACCACAGCCTTGAAAGTGCTGTCTTTGGATCAGACAATGGTGGCCTTGTCAGACTATGGAAGAGATCATCGATTAATGAAGAAGCTCATGGTCTCTCACCTCCTCGGAACATCTCCTCAAGTAATGCCTTTAATTTTTTTTTTGGTTTCATCACATTTTTCAATCATCTACTTCTTTTTATGCCCATCTGCTTATAAGTTCCGAACTTTTATGTTTCTCATTTTATAAGATTTTTCTCATTTCACTCCTCATAACATATCCTACATTTACTTGTGCAAACAGAGAAAGAATGCATTCATGCGAGAGGAAATGGTGCAGAAACTAATTGCTTCCATGTATCTTGAGTTGAAGGAAGCTTGCAATTATACAGTGAACATGAGCAAGATCATTTTAGATCACTTGTTTCCCTTTGCTCTAAATCAAGTAACTTCTCCTACTACACTAACTTATTTTAATTCATAAACTGTTCTTGTTCTTATTATAAAAACAAAATGAAAAACGACAACATTAAAAAATCTGAATTCATTTGACACTGATTACAGGTGATAGGCATAACTGTAGAACCCTTACAGGTTGAAGAATTGGGTAGTAAAGTTTTATCATTACATGACATGTACAATCTCATAGTTGGGGATCCTGCAAATGCTGCTCTGGAAATCAACTGGAGAGACTTCCTTCCTTTTGTAAATCGATGGCTTCCCAACAAGAAACTACATAAAATATTAAACAATGTGACCAGAAGGAGATCAGCACTTGTGAGGGCTCTCATTCGCCAAGAAAGGGAACTCCTATCCTCAGGAAAGGTACCTTTACATTCCACCATGACCATTTTGGTCTCAGCTCTGAAGAAAAAAAAACTGTCTCATAGAAAGCATATATTTATGCTCAGCTTAACATCCTTAGATTGTGATAAGTACGATCAGCTTAACATCCTTAGATTGTGATAAGTAGGAGATGTTTTTCATAATAAATTGAATTATGATATTGTTATTACGATTCAATTGTATAGTTTTCTAGTCGAACTCATTGATCTATGATTCATGAGTAAGGTAGTGGTTCACAAAACCCATTTCTTATGAGAATGAATGGAACACTTAGCACACATTACATCTAGATGATGTTCAAAGAAGAGATGCGATGAGTGCTAAGTGTTCTATCCATTCTCATTAAAGATAGGTTCGTGTGAAATAGTACTCATGAATCATGGATCAACAAGTTTGACTCGAAAACTACATGACTAAATTCCAATAGCAATATCATCTGATTATGTCTCTGGTAATGAGATTTAATGAATGTTTCACTGAATTATTAGCGCAAGGATATTTGGACATGCTTCTCAAGGAAGGGGAGATTCTGACTGAGATGCAGCTGGAAACTGCAATTTGGGAGCCTGAAATTGAAAGCACAACTACAAGTCATGTGGCCATGGTCTGGGCTTTCTTCAACCTTGCAAAGCATCCTCATACTCATGTACTTTTCTGTATAAGATTCAACTCTTTTTAATCAATGAAGTCATTATATTTCATTGCAAAAACGTTCCCATTCACATCAATATAAATGTCATTCTGTTTCAATGCAAAAGTTCTGAAATCCTGCAATTTGTACAACAGGAACGACTTTACAAAGAGATAGAACAAGTATGTGGAAAGAAAGCAGTAGAAGAAGAGGATTTGAGGAAATTGCCATATTTGAAAGCAATATTTTATGAGACAGTACGTAGGCATTCTCCTTTACCTCTAGTGCCGCTGCGTATCGTGCATGAGGATGTGGAGATCGACGGCTACCATGTTCCAGCAGGATGGGAGGTATAATTATTGTTAAATATTTTTCAAATAATAAATTTAAATTATTTATTTTAAAATATTTATAAGTTAATGAAAGATGAGTAAAAGTATTAATCATATTATTTTTTAATTAAAATAATAAATATATTTTATTTATTAATTAATGAGTTCAAATATGCTATTTTTAAATCCAATTATCAATATTATTAAAGCTCTCTTACAATTGTAACTAATTGATATATTGATTGTTTTAAAATAAAATTTATTATAGTTTTTTAATTATTTTTATAAGCTTGGCAAATTGTTTTGAAAATATGTTTAGTTATATTGATCAATTACTAATTGCTTGTTATTGTTTATTATTTAGATATTAATTAATATATGGGGAGCAAATAATTATGAGGGAGAATGGAAAAATTCAGAGGAGTGGAAACCAGATAGACAACTAGAGTTTCCGGTGGAGGAGGACATTTATAGGACCATGGTTTTTGGAGCAGGGAATAGATTGTGTGCAGGATGGGCACAAGTAGTAACAATAGCCTCCTTGGTTATTGGGAGGATTGTTCAAAACTTTGAAATTAAAATGCCAAAGGAACATGAGGAAGACTATGATACAATAATAAACACAGGAACTCACAAGCTACGCCCTCTCTTTCCAATTCTCACACCAAGAAATGCATAATCCATGTCTCCATGTTCTATTGTTTGGATAGTCATATTGTATCAACTATTATGAAGCTTATATCTTATATGTATGTATTAAAAATTTTGCTTATATTTGATTATGGAAAGTTGATTCCCTATGGTGTATGCAATTTTTCTAGGGTATCTTTTGGTCAATAAAATAAGTTTTTAGCCTTCTTAGATTCTTCATTTTGTGTGAATTAGTGAGAGTGATAAATGTCATTTTGTGATATTTGATATATCCTTGATTATATGTTTCATTTTCAATTCGCCTTGATATATCCTCTACAATTGTGAATCAACTTTAGGTACCCTCTACATTGAGATGGGATATAAAGAAATTCCATTCATCATTACCATCCAAACTTCAAGAAGAAAGGGATCTAGACATTACAAAATGTTAAAAAAAAATCTTATTAATTCTATCAGCTTTCAATAGCTTAAGGTGTGTGTGTGTGTGAAATGGAATTTGATGGTGTAGTAAGATGCATCAAATTTTGATTTAAGTACATCAAATTGTGGAGCTTTTTAATTATGCATTCCAATGTAATCATGAAAACATAATCAATTAGGATATTTCCCCTTACCCCATTAATATCCCTACAAGTATGTTTAATGAGTTCACAAATTTTTTATCCAAGGATGACAGTTTGTGCTTCAACCTATTTACTCTTGTCATCTTTAAGATTTTTGGAAAGTGATGCTAGCTAGTTTACCATGTTCATCCCAAATTAAACAACTAGTGTTGGATATTCTAGGATTTCCTTATGAAGTATTATCAAAATCCAAATTTCCCTTGTCATGAGGAATATATCATTTGATGTGTACTCTCAATTTTGCGAAATTGACACACTCATCCTCACAAATAGAGACTATAAAGAGGTATTTTTATTTATTTAAGAGTTTTCTTATTTTACTTATTTAAGAATGATTTTTATTTTGATTTACTTGTATAGTTATATAATAGTTTAAGAATTTTTGTAAACTACATATGTTGTTTATCATTTAATTTATGTCAAAAAGCACTCAAACTAACCACTATACTGAAGCTAACACTACCCTCCAAGTTACTAAACTTTCCCTTGACACCGGTGTCAAAAAGCTCTGGCTCGAAGGAGATTCAAAGAATATCATAAATTCTTTAAATTCTAACCATTCCCCTTCATGGACTATATCAAATATGATTGAAGAAATGTGTGCTCTCTTAAATTCATTTGAAAAGGTACACATATCCCACATGTACAAGGAAGCCAACCAAGTTGTTGACTAGTTTTCCAACTTGGCTGTAAAAAAGGATGCAATGATTAGATGGCATCACGGTGGATATTTCCCTTGTGAGGTGAAGGATTTAGTCGAAAGGGACATATATGAAGGAAAGGAGGGAATCATTAATGAAAATAATAAATCTTAATGTTTCTAATTGGATGTGCCATTCCATAAATGGTAAGTACCAGATTGACATGAAGGACAATAACTACGTGTCTCTCTCACACGCTTTCTGGGTGTTCATTCCCAAGGTTAACATCTATTCTTTAAGGAAAAACATAAGAAATTTCTAGATTACCTTGGTGATAAAGAATCAGAATAGCTACAATTTGTTAAACCAGAGAGTTGTCCTAAACCAACCTTGTGTGATGGGAGGTGAAAGATACATAAGGGAGCCCACAAATGATAGTGGGAAATAGAGGAGATGCACCAAGGTTTGGAATGCCTTGCAAAAAGGGGAAATATCGACTTTCATAGAAAGGTTACATGGAAGAAAGATGATGGAGACTAAAATGTTTGTGAAAAGATGGAATGAAGGTTGTGTGGTGATAGAAGGGAAGAATTTCACTATCACAGAGGAGTTCATCTCGAATGTCACTGGGATACCCATTGTGGGAAAGAAATTTTACAAGGACCGAAAAATCTTTGACTTTGCCGTCAATGATTTTGTGAGAGATGAGGACGAGAAGAATGCCATCATCAAAGTGGGAAAACACTACCAGCATGAAGGAATTAAAATGCTATGGAGATTTTTCCTCAGAGCTCTCATCTCTTATGTGACACTGGACACCAAGTTTGATAGGATAAGGACTTACCACTTCATGATGCTGAATCATCTCAGACATGGTATGAAGGTCTCCATCCCATTCTACTTGTATGCTTCTATTAATGAAAATATTAATGGCTATAGGGAAAAGGATATTGCTAATCCTTCTTTTCATGAGGGGTTATTAATTTTAATTTATGAATATTTTAATGTTTATGGTTCTAACTATGTCCCCTCAGACACTAAATATAGTTTGGGTTTGCAATCAAAGGACCAGGAGGATGGGGAGACCAAAAAGTAGAAACAAGGTTCTTCCTCCAAGAAGAGAACAACTAGCTAGCTTTGTCAAAAAAGAAAAACCCCACAAAAAATAGGCTAGAATGGTTATTTCCTCAAAAGAGGAATATAATGACAATGAGGAGGGGATGAACACTAATGATGAGGAGGAAATATCTAGTGGAAAGGACAAGAAGAAAAGGGTTCATGCTACGGGGAAAACAATCAAGTTCAGGGGGGATTTCTCTGGCTAATTATCTGTGGATTTGGCCATTAGTGACATAAATACTCCCCCTCCCCCTTTTGGTGTCCATGAGAAGATCCAGGACTCTAATTTGGATGTGCCTGATGACTACTAGGATGACCCCTCTACCCAATCCCAAAATCCCCATGAGTCGTCAAATAATAAGGACTAGACCAAAGAGGAGTATCGCAACAACGATTCTGGAAAGGGGAAAAAAGTCTAGTGTAACTTCAATGTGAATACTGTGAAGATGGGGATTATTAGGGAAGCTATGAACCCAAAAGTTCTTGAGGATGAGGATGGTGGGATTTAGAAAGATGAATTGATTGATCCATCTTTGGTCATCCTTAGTGACAATACCAGAGAAATAGAGCTTAACCTTCTCAATAATGCCAAGAATAGTATACTAGAACATTTCAGGTCTATTAAATGGTGCTATCACGAATTGGGGGACCTCAAGGACAAAATGCATGAAACTGACATCAACAAGGATATCAAAGCTACTGAGGATTACCAACGACTGGATTCTAGGGTTAACAAGATGGAGGAAAAAATATAGTTCCTTGAGGATACCCTCAAAGGAATAGCAGATCAGAGATTCAATATCTTGAAGGATTCTAATGAGCACATCAAGTTTCTCATAGAGAAAATGGAAGAAAAGCCGATAGGGAAAGAAATACAGATAATAAAAGAGGAAAAAGAATAGAAGCCGAACGAAGGACCAGGAAAGAGAACAAGGGCTAGATCCAAGAAAAACAAGGAAGAAAAAGACTCCACTAACATACAAAAGATCAAGGAGGCTGCTGAGAAGATGGAGCTTCTTGAGACTAATGCAACCACTATGCTTAGGAATCTCTCTTGACCTTTTTTTTGGTGTTTTTTTCCTGTGTCTATTTTTTGTTAGTTCTGCCTTTGTCATGATAGTTCTCTCGACCCTGCTAGTGGCCTGTTTCACTTTTCTATTAATGTTGTCTTAAGACTTGAACTTTTAATGCTATATTTTAATATGTATTGGGTTTCAGGCACCCTGTAAAACCTATTTTACATAATAAAAAACTATGTAATGTAACTTTTTTATTTTTTAAATTAGTTTGTAGTTCTATATTTTTTAATTTTTAAAGATGTATGATATCTAAGTTAGATAATTAACCAAAAATAAAATTACTTTTTTAACTACTCTACAATATTTGTGAACAATGTGAATTACTAAAACTCCAATAAAAAAATAAAGACCGTCCTCCAACAATAAATAAGGGGAATGACATGTAGTTCTGAACAAACGAACTAGGAAAAGAGCTCAGCGGGCTTCTAGATTTGTGGGCCTTGGTGATGGAGGTAACACACTCCCTTTGGGTTTTAATTAGAAAAAAAATAAATCTATGTACTCTATTGACCAGGGTTTTAGGGGGAATAATCGACATCATTTCTATCTACCAACAAGTAGACAAAATTATAAGCACTATCCATTGAGTGGATCTTTCAATGATGATTCTTCCTATTCTAAAACCCTAGGGTTAAGAGAGATAGGGAATCAAAAAATTCCATAAAAATCCAAACCCTCAGAGTAATGCCAAGTCTTCTCAGTTTAAAAATAATTTCTTTGAGTTAGCTAAAGGATTTGGCAACAGGTCGATCAATTTATCCTCAAATAATTTGAGGGATCTTCTTAATAATGGGCTCCTTCCTCAAAATAAAGCAAGAATATGGGTGATCCCCTTGTCAAGCTCAGTTCTAGCATTTGTCACTGATGCCAATTTTATTAGATAGGGCAATAAAGTTGTCTCATCTCCTAATGGGCAAGATGTTCATCTCGAGTGTCGGAATGCCCATAAGCAAATGAACTACCTAAGAAAAGGGTATTGAAGTTGGTAATTGACATTGATATAGAACTAATAGCACCAATTAATGATAAATAAAATTTAAATTAGGTTTACTGGCCATGCGGGGAGGTCTGATATTGCATATGAAAGATATGGAACAATGGTGGAATACATCATTCCATGGATAGGTAAGTATTTGTCACCTCGTAAGAAAGTTGTTAATGATTGATTCTAAAAATACTTGTGTACCAAAAAGTGAGGTCCCTTCTATAAACAATTACACTTGAGGGAATCCATGCAAAATGAGACCTCAAGAAGAGTCTTATATCTTCCTATCTGTGATGTGCAAGAACCATGTAGATATTATGAATGGTGGCTCTCAAATGAACCTTAAAGAAATACCCTTGAAAGGTGCAACATAGAATGGAAGATTCAAATGATAATGCAAAGTAGATCTAAGATGAGATGCAAGATCTAAGCTAAAATGATGTGTAAAAAATGCAAAGAAAAGTAGATCTAAGATGAGATGCAAGATCTAAGCTAAAATGATATGCAAAAATGCAAGAAAAATAGATCTTTAAAATTAGATGGATTAAGCTAGATGCAAGAATGAAAATGGCAATGATGATTCAATGCTTCAATATGAAAGATCTAAGAATGTCATAGCTCCAAGATGCCAAGATTGCACGAATCCAAGATTCCAAGATGCTAAGATGCCAAGACTCCAAAAACCTATAATAAAATTTCAAGATCTCAAGAAGCTAAGAATGCTATGAGGATGAGATCTCTAAAAGTGAGGAGAGAGTCTCCTTTTAGAGGATTTGGAAATGAGTGGACAATCAAGATTAAGAGGCAAACAGAAATGAGCAATGGTGGAGATTAAATCTTGGTTGATCCATGTGCTCAAGATTCTCAACAGGCAAAATCAATGGATATGGGGTATATGCAAAAAGATGGGGGACCAAAAAGGTGCTACTTTTCTTTTTGGTCCCCCATCGACCATAGTGCGTACGCACTAAAGCTATACGACGCATGCAATTTGTAAAATACTAAAAAGTATTTTTACAGAGCGCGTGCACCCTATAGCGTGCACGCGCTTTGTAAAAACACTATTTAGTATTTGCTACGGTTGGGAAAGCTCATTTTACTTTCCACAAACCCGCATTTGTAGCAAAGAAAGCCTTCCTAAGCGCGTACGCAGTATTGTTTGGGCTTGTTGAATCTATATTTTTCATTCATTCATCCATCAATTTGTATACAAAATGGCTCCACAACATCGTTAAGCTTGATCCAGAAGAAGAGGTAAGTGTTTTTACAGCCCATGCCTCTTATTTGTATTGAAATTTAAGTTTTGTTAAAATTTGTTGTCTTGAAATTTGTTTTCTTAAAATTTGTTTTCTTAGATTTTATGCACGTAATTAAGATTTTAAAATCTAATTTTTTTAATTGCCGGGAAGAAATAATCTCCCTCAACCAAACCCTCTGTCTCCTCATGAAGAAATGAATGAAGAAACAAATGAAGGAAATAACCAAGAAAATGAACCTCAATTGCCTCCACCAATTGAGAAACCACCTCCTGGAACACAAGAAAATTTGATGAACCAAATTGAAAGAGGGAAAAAAAATTAGAATCTTTAATTAAGAGGTTAAAAGATTCTATTGGTACAAATACTAGAAGGGAAAGACTTGCGAACTCATTGGAAGTAATCTTGACCCATGTAAGCTCAGTTAGTGGGAAAATTAATTTATGGCAGGATAAAAGAGAAGAACCAAAATAATATTATGTAAATACATTATCTTATGCGGACATAAAAAAGAAAAAAATCACAAAAGATGACATTTGCAAGCTCTTTAAAAAACCAAGGGACATAGATACTCTTAGAACTACAACAAGGAGGTTCCCAATTCATTGGTGCTTAAATGAAGACATAAAAAAAAACTTTTGGAAGAGATGGTGGATGGTGACGCAGTTAAGGATGGTGGATCCAATTAAGGACAATCCAACCTTGCAGTCAATCAAGAACACAATGGAATAACACAACAAGATATGCTCAACTTTAGATTTTCCATTAACATGCCCGACTGTAAGGCCTTCCGGGTTAGGGCCAATTACAAACAATAATAATTCTACAAGATCAACAAGATCCAATCCAACACCAGCTACTCTAGTTGTGAGACAAATTAGGAACTGATGGAAACCCTAAGATAGATCTAAACTTGAGCTCGCAAGCCTCCAAGCAATCTCCTTGTCTCTAAGAATGAAAACCACTAGCTCTGCTATTACAACTATCAAAAATCAATCTGATCTACTAGATCTAGCAGGATCCAAGATCTTTTCCACAACTTCACTTATCTGATTCCCTAGATATGCTCCCCAAACTTCCAATCTCCTACCTAAAACATCTACCCAAACATCCTATAAATACTAATCATCAGCCACAAGTCGGCTGGATGAAACAATTAACTCCTACAAACAAATATTAAATGCAATACAAGTCAGCTCTCAAATAGCCTTACAATCATTAAATTAAACATGTCGACCTCCAGATCCACATAGTAGAATCCAACAAAAGCTACCAACAATAAATGCACCAAGTCAGCCAAGCAAATCTTTAAGAACTCCAGTAGGTAAGCCAGAACTACCGAGCACCAGAGAAACAACCGAGCACCAGTGAAACAACTGACCAAGCCAAGCAACACCAAGAAATACGGGCATCACCGAGCACCAGAAGTCTCATCGAGTTCCTTCAGCGATCGAGCTTCCTTCAATAATTGAGACCATCGGTTAAAGCAGCAACTGAGTACCACCGAACCAAAATAGCACACCACCATGCAGAGATGGTCTGTTATTCACCTCTATGTAACAATCATGAGGTTCCTATATATTTCTTGAGGAAACTCTATTGCAAGTTTGTACTCAAGGAGGTGCCAAATTATTTTGACTATCTAGATTCTCAGGGTAATTAAGGGGGGTCATCATTTGATAGAGTGGGGGAACATCGTGACCCTAACACAGCTAGGGTTCCTATTAGCAAGCCATAGGTGGATCATGTTACTATTCCTTCCATTGTGAAGGAACATGTAGAGGCGGACACACTAGGCATGATTAGTGCTCTAATAGAGATTCTCATTCAGTGTGCCACTCCTTTAGTTGAGGGTGACCATGGTCAATCTTTGAGGGGGCATATTTTTTGGTCATGTGGATCCTTGTGAACATTTGGTACTTTTGAGAGAGAGGAGGATTCTGGACTGATGATTAATGATTTTTTAAATATGACATTTGGCATTGACACACAGGTAAATATTTCCAAGTTCATTAAATTGCTTTGAACATATTTCATTTATAAAAGAATAACTAATTAATTTAGTATCTATTGATTATGATCAAATTTCAGGGCAAGAGTGTCAATGGCGGTGGTAGTGGCAATGATCCTCCTGTGCCCTTCTACACATCATTGTCAATTCCACAAGTATGTATCGAATAATTTTTTTTATTTAATATATTTAATTATTATGTAATTATATGAATAATTATATTATAACTTATTGTGCATGTGCATTAGACATGCACTAGTGGACCATCGATGTTCACAATAGATAGCAAAGGGCATCGTGCCACTTTCCTTGAGGTATCTTTATTTGCATGTTAGTTTGATTTACTTGATTATATTTAATTAATAAATGAATGAATAACTAAATTACCAGACAAATTATGATCAAAATCCAGAGGCACGATGATCACATTATTTCACCTAGCTTTGTGATGTCATCATTGAGTCCACAGGTATATATATATATATATATATATAAAATAATGCATTATAATTAACATGTCAGTAGTAAATTCTTATATGAATGGTTATCTTATAATTTTCCATGTACATATGCACTAGTTGAATGTTGGAGCTTTGACATCAACACCACACACTAAAGGATGCGGTGGAACCTTCACAGAGGTATCATTTACTCATCAGTAGGGTTGTAAAAATATATGTAATCTTGATAACTGCATAATACTTTTTTTGTTTCATTTTCAGTTATTGACATCAGAGACTCCTCCTTCTATTCGTGATACTTTGGATCGTGGAGTAGCTGCAACAGTACAGCTAGTTCTGAAGCACTGACTGAGGTATGAAAGAGATCACTTAATTTTAATTATTATTTTAATAGTTTGTATTAAATTTTATAATGATATTCATGTATGTATTTTAATTATCATTTTGATCATTGTTGTAGGGACTTATTACTCCAGATTGTCATCATGCACCTTCAGTGGTTGTACACAGTGACTATTTGCTAGCGGTAAGCGAATATTCTATTTTATGTCATCATATAATTCAATTTTGATGTATATTAGTTATTGATGCTTAAATTTTTTTTTATCGGCTCGAGCTATAGAAGATTCTAGACAGGAGGATGAATGAGTGCACTCGGAAGACTACACCATCTTGAGTGCCTTCAACATGAGACTATGTTGTGTCTACACCTTGGGATGTAGACAATGGTGTGCCTTCAACATGATACAAGGGGGTATGTACACTTTGGGATGTAGACAATGTTGTGCCTTCAACATAATACAAGGGTGTGCCCACACCTTCGGAAGTAGACAATGGTGTGCCTTCAACATGATACAAGGGTGTGCCCACACCTTTGGAAGTAGACAATGGTGTGCCTTCAACATGATACAATGGTGTGCCTCCAACATTGGATGATGATGCTTCTTCAACTTGGGAAATCATAAATGATGTGTCCGCATCTTCATAAATCAATTATCTTGTTGCACGCAAGTTTCTCATTCGTTATCTTCTTGTTTCCAATTCCAATTATCTCTTACTTTGTATTGACGTTTCATGTTCCTCATCCAAAGAAAAATCCTCTTCTATGGTATCCAATTTTTTTGTTCACAAAGTTGTCTCATTCTTTCCCTTTTCTTCTCTTTGTCTCTTTCATGCTCTTCTGGTGTTAAAGTCTTTGCTCATTTCCTTGGCATGATGATGTTTTCTACATATGAATTGATTACAATTTTAAAAATATAATATAAATGTAAAACAATAAGTCAAATTATAATATAAACCTCTTACAATATGACAAATTATAATATAAATTTATTACAATTATATCAAATTATGTATTGAACAAGCCTATATCATACCAAATTATAAACCAAAACACTCTTTATTCACATTTGACATGTTAAAAAAAAAAAACATTACCTCAATCAATAAATTTCAGTGATAATGATTGACTTTCACAATTTGATATTGATTTTTAAACAAAAAGATGGTGCAAATTGATAGAATACGCTTCTTTGTCACTATCAACACCATGAAAAATGAATATTTTCCGGATAACATGCAGAACTCAAACAACATACAGAAAAAGTGGGCCTCTTTCACGAGATCTTTGACAAAGAAGATCATTTATTTTAGTCTTCCATAGCGCATGTGCCCTATGCAAAACTAAAAAGTGTTATGCATACTCTTGCATAGCACAAGCGCGCTATAGCGCATGAGCCCTATGTAAAACAAGAAAAAGGGAGGGAGAGAGAGAGAGAGAGAGAGAGAGAGAGAGAGAGAGAGAGAGAGAGAGAGGTGGAGGAAGAGAGTGAGAGAGAGATCTCTTCCTCTCACTCTGACTATTTCTCCTCACAATTGAAATCTATGACTTAAATAGGGTGCACGCGCTATAGAGCGCACGCCCTATAGTGCGCATGCTCAATGGAAGTCATAGATTTCCATAGTGTGCACGCCCTATAGGGAAGACACGCTTGGTAAGGCATTGGAATTTACCAATCCTAAGGCTTGGATTTTAATTGGAGATCCAACCCAAAGGCTTAGAGGATTCAAATAGGCTTGAGACGTGTTTTCCAGTAGACATTAAAAAAAATGACAACTTTTTTTGTGTGCTCTTTGTCATGTTTACTCATGGTTCAATAATGTAAATCAGACGACGTGATATTACATATCTGTCTGTTAGCTATATAAGCATATAATTTATTTTGAATTCTAATTATGTTAAGTTTTTCATCTCTAATTTCTTTTGTGTGTATGTCCGTTTTTTGTAAAAAACCAACGTGTAGTATTTTGGGCATAGATTTTGGCTTGTTCATTCAATTTTGCAACAAGTTACATTTTAAGAAACTAGACTCTATTACACACTTTAAAAAAATGAAAATTTGATTTTTGATTATTTTTAAATGATTTATAGGTGGAGCACATAGAGATTTCATGATTTCAGGATGTGTGCACTTCATAAATTCATCAAAAATTATACATTCATAAAAAAATTAGCAAAAAAATATGGGAAAAACTACGTGGTGTTAGCTAACTTCTCAACAGAATGATTAAAAAAATTCCAAAAAAAAGTTAATATTTTATGGGGAGCACACCAGACGCTATGTTATGTTTTTTCATAAAAAATAGGAGCACTTTTTGTGCTCCCCCTTTTTTAGGGCCTTAATCTGCACCATTTTCAAAATAAATTAGTAGTTTACGAACTAGATTCAGAGTATTACAACTCTTATTTTCATCGCATCTTAAAATTTTGAGTCTAACTATCTTCAATTTCTTGTTGAAGTTAAGAGTTTGCCGATTTCAATAAAAAAGTGGCATCTTATACCCCCTTTTTGGTCCCCCATCTTTGTGCACTTACCCCATGATTAAGAGGCAAAATAATGAGTGGTTGAGATAAAGAGGCAAAAGCCTTTTTCAAAAGTCAAAAGATTCCATCTCATTGGAAAGTGTACTTTTATTTTTATTTTTAATTTATTATTTATTATTTTTTAGCAAAGTGGTTTCCATTATTTAATTAAAATAATTTTTATTTAATTAATTTTTTTTCTAATTAATTAAAAGGGAGCATGTTCTCTTAATTAAATAAAGTTTAAGATAAAGTGTTCAAACTTTAGGATATCATCAAATAAATGACAAAATGATGATTTGATTAAGAATTGAGAGATTAAATAAATATGCAAAATTGATTAAACATAAGATAAAGTCTAGTATTTAAATGTTTAATGTTAGAGTGGAGCTCAAGGTTTAGTAGACCATTTTTAGGTGATTACAATACTGATATTAAAAATAAATTGTTATCAAGTAAACATCTCATTTATAAAGGGTATGATTTTCATTTTTATGAATGGACCCCAAACTTTGATGTGTCTATGTTTAACCCTATTAAACTCCCATGTTGGATAAGCTTGGGGTATCCCCCTACTGAAATGATTAATAGGGAAATTTTAGAATTCATTGGTAATGAAATAGGAAAATTTCTGGGAAAACTTGGTTATGATACTGTAGGAATTAAAATCCTAGTTGAGACAAACCCTAAACTTAGTATCTCAAGTGAAGTAGAAATTTCTACAAAATTTGGAGTTATTAGCAATTTCTTCAAAATTTCTCTAGGACCCATTGATGATTCTAGATTAGATCTGTCTGATAATTTGTCTAAATCTCCTAGTTCTTACTTTCATAAGCTGAGGAAACCTTCTCCCATTATTAAATAAATTTCAAACCCAATTGTCCACATCAAACTAATGGATGTTTGAGGAGGATTCAAATTCCAAATAGACAACCTTGGTAGTAGTTCACAAGTGTCAATAATAGAGAAAGTTAAACATTGGGATTCCAATAATGGTATCAGTAAGCCAAAACAATTGAAACCTTTAGCATCAGATGTAGTAATGGATCATCATCACGTAGGTAACTCTCTAGTCAATGTGGGTTTAGTGAACCTAGATCAAGAACAAGTATGTAAAAATCTTGCTGCAAATATGCCTATCTTGGGCAATTTGTTGCCAGAAACAATATATGTGCATGAGGAGGTTATAGAAGAATTAACATGTTGGAACAAGCAAAAGGATGAAGATAATGAGCATGTAAGGGGAGGTGCGACTCCTCTAGCTAACAATCTAAGAGTGGAAGAGAACATAATTGGATTAGAAGCTCACAAGGATCATGAATCTAATGAGATATTGCGAGTTAATGGTGTGAACATGACTCAAATTAATCAATTTAGAGTAGAGCTCTCAGAGGAATAGATTAACCTGTTAGAGGTGAATAGTAATATTCTCGTAGATGGTCCCATTTATATGTATGGAAGGGAAGATAATGGTGTAGAGGAAATTTCTCCCAATTCTAATGAAGAAGAAGATTAGATGCTAGTTTAGTTAGAAGCTATCTATAATACGATGGGCATCAATCAAGAATTTGGAGAGGAATACATAGCAGGTGGGGAAAGTGATGAGAAAAGTAGTGAACATAATGAAGAAGTAAGGAGGGATTTGATCAAACATTGTTTAGAATTGGATTATGCAAATAGGGAAGTTTATGAGGAAGTCATGGAAATCTAAAAACCAAAAGAGTAAGCTTTAGGTGAAGAGGATAGTGGTGTTTTGAAGTTTGGCATTGCTACAACTTGTCAAGGAATTGATAGTTTGATTTGTGGAATAAAAATGAAGAAAAGGGGGCAAAAGTATCTTAATGAACTCAAAGAACAAGCATGATCCATTGGGGCCAAGCTAAGCTCCCATCTCTATTTTATGTAGGGAAGGGGAAGGTCCTTCCCAAGGAAAAATGAAGCTCACTACATGGAATTTTAGGGGCATAAATGCCCCTAAAAAAAATGCTTCTTAAAGAGAAACCTTAAAACATTGGAATATGGTATTATAATGATACAAGAAACTAAGCTGAATGAAAGGGAAATGAATATTTTTAGGAATAAAATCAGTCTCTAGAAAATTGAAAGCATTAATGTTGATGGAGCCTCAGATGGCATGGCTATAATTTGGGACCCTAGGAGAGTATGCTTTGAAATCAATACAAAGATACCAAATTGGATGGGTGGTTGGGTCATGAGTATTATGAATCCTCTCTGCTTCTTCCTTATTAATGTTTATGGAACAAGATCAGCATAAATAGGAAAAATGATTTATGGATGGAACTATATACATACTTTAATTGAAATAGGCTATGAATTACATCATTGGAGGTGACTTTAATACCATATTAGAATTGAGAGAAAAAAGAGGAGGTATTCAACAAGAATCACAAAATTTAAAGGATTTTCATGATTAGGTGGTTAACATCAACATTATGGATATCAAAATCAATAATGGTAATGTTACATAGACTAATAGAAGAGAAGTTTTTAGTAACATTGTTGAGAATTGATATAGATTTCTTTTTAAGAGAGATCTTAGAGTCTTCAATGGATTAATTTCATCATATATTTTAGTGATATTATGATCATATCACTTTTTTGTAAGATTGGAAATTGAAGAAGAACATAAACCCCACAATAATTCCTTCAAATTTGAGAATATGTGGTTGCAGGATAAGGAATTCTTAGGATTGGATGAAAAATGGTGGCAAGAGGAGAGGTTTGAAGGGTTCAATATTTTCTTCTTTATATCAAAACTTTATTTTGATATCTATGGATTGTTCCTTTTTACTTTTATGTAACCAATAAAATAACCTGAAATTTAATTGCTCCCTCTGTAAATTACATGACTCAAGTTTATGTTTTTCCGTTATAGAATTATTTTATTTTTTGCTTCTAAGAGTGCGCAAGACAATGGTGTTATTACTTTGGCCTACTTTGAATTCAAGGATTTTCTTGGACTTATTTGAGGAGCTATAAGGAAGAAACATCTATGTGCACCAATAGTATAATTACTAACTATTGTACAAATTCAAGGATTTGACATGGAGAGTACCACAATTTAATTGCCCAATTGTATTTGTCTTCTTGTTACATATGGCATGATTTAGTGCATTTATAGATCAAATCATTTTGAATAATAATAACTACAGGCTCCATCAACACTTATTTCTAGATTGCGAGGTTAGATTTTATTATTGCTTCACTTGCATATGTATGTTCATATACAAGTTCAATTCTTTGATAGGGTTTAATATGTTTGTAGTTTAAAAGAAAAGAACATTTGGTTCAAGGAAAAATACCTTAATAATTAGCTGTGATTGTAAGCTTTATGTTTTGTGAATTAATAGCATCACTATCTTGACAAAATTATCCAAAATATGAAATGTTTTATCATTTTGTTCATATTCTTTTGGATTCTTATATTTTCTCGGTGTTTTTGGTGAGGACAATTTTCTATCCCTGGTTTTTTAAAAAATTGTTTCAAAGAGGACAAGACGAACTAGGAATAATTTGTACCTTAAAACTATATTTGCTCAATATAAACCAGTCAAGTTCCTAGACAAATGGTCAATATCAAAGTGTACTCATTATATGAGTTTCTTATGTCTTTTTTACTAATTTCTTCACTCCCTTTCTCATATTCAAATAGTATCAACACAAAATTAGAGCATTCTGCCAGTAAAAAATTAATGCTTTGTTTAAGGCATTCACAAAGCCGCTCTTTATGGGGTGAAAGTGCTTTTGTAAGCAACAGTTATGGAGTCATGAACTACAACTGATTTAGAACTTAATTGAAGATCTATGATTAGAGGTCACTGAGTTGCTGATTAGATATGACATATGATTAAATCAGTAATATGTTGTCATTGATGTCAACTAGTTTGATAGCACTCATCTTGTAAGTTACAATAACTAAACATATGTAGAAAAGGAGTAAAAGAGATGAAGAACAGAAATATCTACATGAGGAAGATGTATATGAAAGATGAGGATAAGGAATACATTGGGTAACTTGCTGATGAGTCTATGACCTTTTGTTATTGACTTGATTATGTTTCATTGATCTATGATGAGGAAAAGAACTAAAAGACACAAGGCAATGTGGTCAGTTGATGAAGCATCACAGTATACACCAAGCAGTGTAGTGCATACCGAGCACAATATAAATTGAGCTTATGTACACCGACACATTTCTTTGTTAACCGAGTAGAAGAAAAGGAACTAAATGATTAGTTTAGCCGATAAGGATTGATGAGTTGGAAAGTACATCAAAATTAGAGATGGAGATAATGTTTGTTATGAAGATCAATGACTAGCATAATTCAAGGAAGATCTAAAGGATGAAATCAAAATGTGTTACAAGCACATCAGCTGAGGAAGGTTTAAGCGAAAAAATGGATGAAGGAGAATACATGGAAAAATCTTATGGAGGAGAAGAAAATGGTTTACTTGTCTATTTAAGAGACTAGGGTTTCGTTATGAAGCTTATGCTGGAAGGAGACTGCAGAATTATCGCATAAACAAGCTTCATGTATGCCTAATCAAACTAGTTAAGGAGAACCAAACTGCAAAGTTTACCGAGTGTTAGAAAGCTATTACCGAGTGATAGTAAGTCATTGATTATTGTTGATACAGAATTGATATATTGATCAGAGGATTTGAATAGGCTTAATATAGATTTGAACATTTGCAATTGTAGTTGTAATGTAATCAGATCAACTGTTGTTACATTTTAACCATTATAAATAGAGAAACTCTTAATAAAGTGGACTTGAAAGTCTTATATGTTTCATTCATAGAATGAACATTGTTATCCTATCAACCCCATAGTGAATGCCAGTTGGATGATAACGGTTGGTCTAAAATCCGCTAACAAGGTCACACCTCACAGTGTGTTTGTAACCTTTAACAAGGTTGGGTCTTCACCGACCTCACTTCAAAAGAGTGGACATTTTGGGTTGCTAGTCCCAGGTGGTTTTTCCCTTCATAGGGTTTCCACATTAAATCTTTTGTGTTATGTGTTCATTGCGGTGATTGTTTGTTATCATAATTTACATATTACATGTTGGATTTGATCGGTAATCATTATTTGTTATTGACTGGTAATCGATAAAAGCACAGACAGTATAGTATTATATGTTACCGAGCTGCATAAGTTTAAGTAAATTGTTTTGGATTATACATTTTGATTTGGGACTATGGATAACTGATTCACCCCCCTCTCAGTTATTCTAACAATTGGTATCATAGTGTTGGTTGCTTGGAACAGAGTTTTAAGGACTTCAACACAAGTCTCAAAATGTTTAAGAGGGAAGTTCCAAAGCTAAACAAGGATAACTTCACAATATGGAAAAGTCGAATGAAGCTGCATATATCTGGGATTGGGAATTTTTCCCTAGATCTGATGGAGAATGGATACCTTGCACCACCCAATGGTCCCTTGACCCTTGATCAACTAAGAGACAGACATGAACATAATGTTACTATGATGGAGATTGCTACTGCATGTTTAGATGCCGAATTTGAAGACATCAAGGACTGTACTACTGCTAAGAAGATGTGGGATAAACTTGCTCAAGTTTATAGTGGTGATGCGAATGTCAAGAGAGTAAGAGCCGAAAGCATAAGAGGAAGATTCAATGACATGAAGATGAAAGAAGGTGAAAACATTGTGCAGTTCACAAATAGAATAAGGGAGGCAGTTCATGCTATTAGAGCATCAGATGGAGTTATTGATGAAGACACTGTGGTAAGCAAAATTCTAAGGACCTTATTTCCTATCTATGCCATCAAAATATCTTCAATTCATGAAAATAGGTCAGCACCTAACAACACACTCACTCTTGATAATATGATTGGAAAGCTTACAACCTTTGAACCGAACAATTATGATAATAGTGTTGTACCATCTGTTGAATCCACTTTTATGACTTCTCTGAAGATTGGTAAGTCTAAAAATAAGAATGATGATAGTGATAGCAATACTAGTGATGAGCTTGATGAACTTGAAGCTCTTATGGCTAGAAGGTTACCTAAAGGTAAAGGAATGTATAGAGGTAAATTACCTTTAGCATGCTTTACTTGTAAAGAATTTGGCCACATTGCTACTAGATGTCCACACAAGAAAGATGATGAAAGAACCAAAGACCAATCTGAAGGAAGCTATGGGAGAAGAAACAACAGAGGCTACTGACACGACAACAGAGACAACCGAGACAATAATGATAAAGGAAAGAATGTATGCTACATTGCTGAGGAAGAAGATATCACCGATACTGATACTTATGATTATGTGGAGGTAGTATTTGTAGCAATGAAAGATGATTTCGAAGAAGATGAAAGGTATGTAGAGACAACGCTTATCTCTAAGGTTAATAAGAATGATACATGGATTATAGATAGTGACTGTACACATCACATGACTGGTGATGAAGAAAAAATTGATTATCTTGATGAATACAATGGAGGATCTATAAGAATGGGAAATGATGCACCCTGTATGGTAAGAGGTAAAGGATCCCTGATGATAAATGATAGACTAAAATGTGGAAATGCTTATTGGGTAAAAGGATTGAACTATAATTTTCTAAGTGTGGCACAGCTGAACAATTTAGGCCATCGAGTTTCTTTTGAGAGAAAAAAGGTGAAAATATTTGATGATGGAGGAAGACTTGTTGGAACTGGTACACAATTCAGAGGTAATTTGTTTTATCTTGATAATGATCAGTCTTCTTGTTTAATGATGAAAGATGAAGATGCATGGTTGTGGAATAAAAGGTTATGTCATGTGAATTTTGATAACATGATTAAGATCAGTAAAAAGAAAAGAGTTAGAGGTTTTCCTAACTTATCTAAGCCTGATCATGTTATGTGTCATGAATGTCAGAAAGGTAAAATGACTAAATCTAGTTTCAAAAGAAAAGATTATTCAACAAAGAAAATATTTGAGTTAGTGCATACCAACCTATGTGGTCCTATGAGAACTTAGAGTTATTATGGAGACAAATATTTTATTCTTTTTGTTGATGATTATACTAGGTTAATGACTATCATGTTCTTGAAAGAAAAATCTGAGGCATTCAAGATGTTCAAGTGGTATAAAGAAAAAGTAGAAAAAGAGACTGGTAAAGAATTGAAATGCTTAAGATCTGATAGAGGAGGTGAATTTATCTCTGATGAATTTACTAATTTTTGTAATGAGAATGGTATTAAAAACCAGGTCTCTGCACCGAGGACACCACAACAGAATGGCATTGCTGAAAGGAGGAATAGGTCAATTGTTGACTGCGCAAGGACATTAATGATAGAAAAGAATGTTGCTCATACATACTGGAGGGAAGCTATTAGCATTGCAATTTATGTGCTAAATTGAGTACAACTGAAGAAGGACACTAATAAGAAACCCTATGAGTTATGGTTTGGACACAAACCCACTATAAGTTATTTTAGAATTTTTGGAAGCAAATGTTTTATTTTGAAAGATGAAAGAAATGGAAAGTTTGGTCTTCAAAAGGTGATGAAGGGATATTTCTAGGATATTCTAGTAAAAGTAAAGCATACAAGTGTTTGAACAGAGTAACTAACAAAATGATTGAAAATACTAATGTTCGAGTTGATGAGTTTGATGATAAGAATGCAGAGGAAAGAAGAAAGGAACCAAAAGACTACAATAGATTCACTTACATTGAACAACCTGAGTATCTACCGAAGCCATAGACTATGACAACCGGTCAATAGGAAAATAATACCGAGGAACAGGAAAGAGAAATTGACGAGCAGGAAGGACCTACCAAGAAAGCAAATGAATTTGCACAAGATGAACAAGAAAGAAGAAATCAGATACTGGCGAGTTTTGTCAGAAGACACCATCTTGAGACACAAATCATTGGAGACAAACAAGCTAGCATGCAAACAAGGAGTAAGACAAGACAAGGTACATGTCTAGCTTGTGATTATGAACCGAAGAATCTAAAAGTTTCATTGGAAAATGATGAATGGGTCAATGCAATGAAAGAGGAAATAGATCAAATAGAGAAGAACAAAACTTGGACCTTAGTACCAAGACCTAAAGATAAGAATGTTATCAGTACTAAGTGGATATTCAGGAACAAGAAAAATGAGAATGGAGAGGTAACCAGAAATAAAGCTAGATTGGTATGCAAAGGATATGCACATGAGGAAGGAATAGATTATCGTGAAACATTTTCACTTGTTGCTAGATTAGAAGGAGTTAGAATGTTACTTGCATATGCTGCACACAAAAAGTTCAAAGTTTACCAAATGGATGTCAAGTCAGCATTTCTGAATGGGATACTTGAAGAAGAAGTCTACATAAAACAACCTAAAGGGTTCATTGATTCAGAAAAAAAAGATATGGTATGTAGATTACATAAAGCTTTATATGGTTTGAAGCAAGCACCGAGAGCCTAGTATGAGAGGCTGCATACTTATTTGTTAAGTATTGGATTTGTTAGAACAAGTGAGAACATCAATTTGTATATGAAAGGAGATACTGATGATACTATTCTTATTGCTGAAATATTTGTGGATGACATAATATTTGGAGGACAAGATCAAATCTGTAAGTCATTCATTGATGAAATGAGAAGTGAATTTGAAATGTCTATGTTTGGAGATATTAAGTTCTTTCTAGGACTACAAGTGATTCAGCAAAATGATGGTATATTCATCACACAATCTAAATATATCAAGGAAGTATTGAAGGCATTTGGCATGGAAGATGCTAAACTTGTGGGAACACTGATGGCTACTGGATGTAAACTGACTAAGAAAGATGAAACTATAGAGGTGAACCAGACACTGTACCGATCTATGGTTGGTAAGTTAATGTATGGAGTGCATAGTAGACCAAACATAGCACATGCTATGGGAATTGTTGCAAGATTTTATGCAAACCCTACAAAGTCACACATGGTTGCTACAAAGAGAATCTTAAGATACCTAAAGAAAATAGAAGGTTATGGATTATGGTATCTTAAGGAAGGCAAATTTGAACTCAAAGTCTATACCGATGCTGATTGGGCTAAAAATGTGGATGACAAAAAAAATACCACTGGAGGAGCATTTTTCTTTGGTGAAAGACTTGTTACATGGACAAGTAAGAAGCAGACTTGCATTTCTCACTCTATAGCTGAAGCAGAGTATGTTGTTACTGCTACAAACTATTCAAATATTGCATATATTAAGCAAGTACTAGAAGGTATGAATGAGATAATCATTGAGCCGGTGATTATATATTGTGATAACACAAGTGCAATAAACATTTCAAAGAATCTAGTGATGCACTATAAAATAAAGCATATATCTATTAAGTATCACTACTCAAGAGAACAAGTATAGGAGAAGCAAGTTAAGCTAGAGTTTGTTACATCAAAAGAACAACTTGCAGACATATTTACAAAGCCTCAATCGAGGACACATTTGAATACTCGAGGACTAGACTTGGGGTCCATCCCCTGTCTACCGGTCACTAATGTGATCTGGATGTTGCATCAGCCTAATCTTATCAGAAGATCATACATGTTGATGTAGCATAGTTCACACTTTGGATCATGTCTAAGGTTGTGAAAAGTTTGGACAACTGGAACAGATTGGCATATCAGTATACAAAGATACAGAGAATGCACCGGACAACAAAGAGTTACATGGCTACTATAGAGCTATATGTTTATTTGTTTCTTTGGCATTGTTGTCAAAGGGAGAGATCAACAATATGAAACAATATGCACTGATGAGAACACTAAAACGCACCGATGAGAACATTGAAACGTCTATCTAAGGGAGAGACAAATTGAAAGAAAGGGAGAGCATTGAAGATCAGTTACTGAGAACAAAAGAAGGAATCTGAGAGATGAAAAGATCATATTTAGAGAATGTCAAAGCTGCAATAGTAATGTTGTTGAGTAACGTAGCGATTAAACATATTAAGCTAGGGAGAGCTTGTACAACATTTGTTCACAGAGTTGTAGAATACATGTTTGGTATGTGTATGGTATATTTCATCTTACTTGAGTTGCCATCAATGCCAAAGGGAGAGATTGATGAAATACAACTAATTTAGAACCTAATTGAAGATCTATGATTAGAGATCATCAAGTTGCTAATTAGATATGACATATGACTAAATCAGTAATATGTTGTCATTGATGTCAACTAGTTTCACAACACTTATCTTGTAAGTTACAATAACTAAACATCTGTAGAAAAGGAGTAAAATAGATGAAGAACATAAATATCTACATGAGGAAGATGTATATGATAGATGAGGATAAGGAATACATTGGGTAACTTACTGATGAGTCTATGACCTTATGTTATTGACTTGATTATGTTTCATTGATCTATGATGAGGAAAAGAACTAAAAGACACAAGGCAGTGTGGTCGGTTGATGAAGCATCACAGTATACACCGAGCAGTCTAGTGTATACCAAGCACAATATAAACTGAGCTTGTGTTCACCAACACATTTCTTTGTTAACCGAGCAGGAGAAAATGAACTAAATGATTAGTTTAGCCGATAAGGATTGTTGAGCTGGAAAGTACATCAAAATCAGAGATGGAGATAATGTTTGTTATGAATATCAATGGCTAGCATAATTCAAGGAAGATCTAAAGGATGAAATCAAAATGTGTTATAGGCACATCAACTGAGGAAGGTTTAAGCGGCAAAATGGACGAAGGAGAATAAGCGGAAAAATCTTATGGAGGAGAAGAAAATGGTTTACTTGTCTATTTAGGAGACTAGGGTTTCGTTATGAAACTTATGCTGGAAGAAGGAGACTGTAGAATTATCGCATGAACAAGGTTCATGTATGCCTGATCAAACTAGTTAAGGAGAAACAAACTACAGAGTTTACTGAGCATCAGAAAGCTATTACCGAGCGACAGAAAGTCATTGATTATTGTTGATACATAATTGATATATTGATCAGAGGATTTGAATGATCTTAATATAGATTGGAACATTTGCAATTGTAGTTGTATTGTAATCAGATCAACTGTTGTTACATTTTAACCATTGTAAATAGAGAAATCTCTTAATAGAGTGGACTTGAAAGTCTTAAATGTTTCATTCATAGAATGAACATTGTTATCTTGTCAACCCCATAGTGAATGCCGGTTGGACGATAACAGTTGGTCTAAAATCCTCTAACAAGGTCACACCTCATAGTGTGTTTGTAACTTTTAACAGGGTTGGGTCTTCACCGACCTCACTTCAAAAGAGTGAACATTTTGGGTTGTCGGTCCCAGGTGGTTTTTCCCTTCATAGGGTTTCCACGTTAAATCTTTTGTTTTATGTGTTCATTGTGGTGATTGTTTGTTATCATACTTTACATATTACATGTTGGATTTGATCGATAATCATTATTTGTTATTGACTAGTAATTGGTAAAAGCACATATAGTATAGTATTATATGTTACTGAGCTGTAGAAGTTTAAGTAAATTGTTTTGGATTATACATTTTGATTTGGGACTGTGGATAACTGATTCACTCCCCTCTTAGTTATTCTAACAATGGAGAACATTTCTGCGGATGAGAATTTGCACGAGTGCAATTGCACTAAATTCTATATGTCACATGAAAGGGGTAGGTGGATGAATTTGTCCCTCTACATATATTATTGTGGGTGGTGTAACAAAACTCAATAAAACCCCCCACAATTGAATCTACCACATAGTAAAGCGTGGCTAACCAGTTTTGGTATAGGGTTAGTGTTAGGGTATTTTAAATTTTTTGTAGGATTTTTTTTCAATAGATTTGTTTTATAGGTTAAATTTTGTATGGCAATGAGGATTTTTCCTTTAATTTATACTCTGATAAGAGTTTCAGTAAAAACCATAATGCTAGTCCTGAAATCAATAAATCTCATCACACAATATGATCTATAATTAAGAAGAGGAGAGTGAAGAATTAGATTGCAAACAAAATCTTAAAAACATTAAATTGTACTTTGGCCTCTTTTAGAGATTATTGACTGCGATCCCAAACATCAAAATCAATGTACAATAAATAATTTTCAAATTGAAAATTGAGTTGAAATTTTTTGTGAAGTATAAAAAGAGATATATACAAGGAATGTTTTGTAATGACCATTTAGTCTGAAGAGTGTAAACAACAGTTTTGGGCAGATAGGAGAATGTTTTTGGGTGTGTAGCAACATGTAGGTCTAGATTTGTAGAAAAACAGGGAGTTTTGAGCAGCTCCAACTTAAAAGTGACCAAGGATGATTTGTTGCATTTCCATATCATTGGAGAATATTTTTTTGTGATGAATATCATAATTTGAGTTTAAATTTGTTTCATAAATGTATCTTTTATGATTTAATAGAAAATCTCCAATTATTTTGTCTTATTGATTGGGAATTTTATTCCAAAAGAAATGAATTCAAATTGGTGAAGGTATTCCAAAGACTAATGATTTGCTCATACATAAAACATAGGTATCTTTCATTACCAATAAGGGGAATTAGATGTTCTTCCTTTATATCATTTAGTTGACTTTAGATCTTCTAAAAAATTAAATACAAGATTGTTCTCATTCACTATGCATCAAGTTCTTATTCATCTTTAGAGTTTGGTGAGGAGGGTTGGATTCAAATCTCAACGATTGTTGGTTTGGCTCTAATTTTGTTGTGATTTTATTTATTTATTTCTTAAGGTATTTTTATTTCAAGGCTTGTTTCTTTGTGGGTTTTATAGGTTTTCATTTTGTTCAAGCTTTATGATCTCTTTAAAAAATCTCTTTCAATTTATTGCACACCAAGTAAAAAATTTGTAAGTTAGAGGAGATTGGACCTTGACATCAAGAAGCTCTCATCAATCAAACAAGAGCACTAGCCCTAGTAAATGATAATTTAACTACTTAAATTAAAATTAAAAATATGTGACCACAACCATTTATATAGTTCTTACACAATGTAAATTTCTTTGAACATCAATCACAAAACTTTAGGGTATGTGCAAGATCATGAGGGGCCAAACTATGCCCTTAAGTGGCAATGAAAAATCAGCAAATTAGGGTTAGTCAACTTGACATGAAAATTTCAACTAGCTATGAACCTAATATCAAAAAGTTGTAAGAATAATATCTGTAGAAAATTGAATATAGTTTCTAAACTACTAGGCCTTTTTTGAGAAAAAGTTAATATGATTGGTGAAAAGTATAGACCTTGATCATAATCAAATAATAATATTTTATTATAAGATTTTATATATAAGTAGTAGACTCATGCCTAGATGTGACACATATTTTTTTGTAATTTTATTCCTAAAAAATAATTAATTATGAATTTTCTGCTACAACATTTTCAGAATAAAAAAACTCCTGTGTCTGACCACCTTAACTCATTCAAAACTTTACAAAATTCAATTTTTATTTTTTTTTTCCTTATAGTAGGCGAAGCATAGAATGTGACACATTTTTTGGATTTCAAAAATGTTATACCGTTTGAAAGTTATAGTAATTTTTCAATCAGTATATAAATCAACACTTTAGAGGTAGGTCAATTAGAAAATAACTAATAATTATTTACCGAATTCAAAATTTGACAGCAATTATATCGATAGAAAGCTGATAATCTCCTTACGATACCCTTTTCATTTTATCAAATTTGGGTGAAAAAAAAGTCATCAGCTACATTGTCAAAGTCTGGAACTCAGAGAAATAGGGGAAAACACATATTTGAGACATTCCAATAGTTGACCATGTAGGCTTGGTGCACAAAGCAATACCAGGCCTAATCGGATACCCGATATTTTCGGGTACCTGATATTCACCCGAATTTTGAATTTTGAATTTTCATTTTGCCCCCACTTTCCCCCTCTAATTTCTCCATCCTTCATAAACTATATATTAGTTATATATTAGATATATTAAATATTATATAATATCAATTATATATTAAATGTTATATAATATATATTTTACATTAAATATTATTTAATATATATTAATATTAAAAACTATATATTAGATTATATATTAAATATTATATAATATACATGTTACATTAAATATTATTTAATTATATATTAATATCAAAAACTATATATTAGATTATATATTATATACTAAATATTATATAATATATATTTTACATTTTAAATATTATTTAATATGATTCTGAGCACGAGCATGAGTCCCTACAGGGGCATAGTTGTGCCTTTTATAGGCATCGAAAACCCTAGCTACGTAGAAATGGAGGCTTTGAAGAATAGTTCACTAGAAGCGGATTATAGAAGCAGAGGGCAAGATAATCACTCTATTTCCACCACCTGTGGCTATGAAATGGTATCTTTCCCTACTTTTTCAACTGGAATGCTAAATTGCAAAGGTTCTTGAAATAGATTCTAGTCACCAGACAGTTGTAAACACGGCTGTTGATAATTCGGCAGCTCAACAGAGTCATTGGGAGGTTAAACAAGAACAACCAGACGGATCTTTGAACCAGTCAAAGATTATGGAGAGCGGGGAAGGGTTTGGTAAAATGAGCAGTTGTACTAGAAATTATGCAGGCGCTGTAGAAATAATCACATTAATAAATTTAAAGAAGAGATTAGTGGCGGATCAGCGGCAGTGCGACATTATGAGGAAAGCCTTGCCGTTTCGATGGCACTGCCCCGATATTATGAAGAATGTCTTGCCGCTTCAATGCCAGTGCCGCCTCTGTCTCAGACTTTCGCCATTGCTTCTCATCAGTACTCTGAGATATGGCAGCCCAAATTGCAGGCTTTTGTACATCATAGTCCATCATAAATTCTCTATAAATCATCATGCGTTATAGTATTCTGCGAGTTTCTAAACGACTTACTCGAAGAATTTAATTTTTACCATAATTTTCGATGCATGGATTGTCATTTTGCACTCGGAGAGAAGCTGCGGATTGCAAGAGTTTGATAAAATTGGTTTATCTCATTTTCTTTCTCTGCTATTTTTGAGTAATACGATTTTGTTTTTGTCCGTCTTAAATGATTTTGCCTGAAGTTAATGAATTTTTTTAGATGATTTTGTTTGAAGTTTTAATGAAATTTCTTCCATGGATGCTAATGAAATCTCTTCCATGAATGTTGATAAGATGTTTAAATTCAAAGTTAATAAATTCTATAGCTTGAATGTTCTTTGTTGTAGAAGGTTATTTTCATGGTTTGTGATTCATGACATTCCTTAATAGTTTCATTCTTAACAGAATTCATAACTAGATTTTCCATAGCCAACTTTCTCCTTGATCGTTGTAATATTTTCTCCTCAACTAAACATTTTGTAATCAGTTGATATACAATCACATTTTTCTCTTGGCCAATTTTGTGGGCTCGCGATTAAACCTATAGATCCACAAAAGGGTTAAAATCTCGATCTGGCGGAAGAGTAGTATTAGCAATCTAAGTCATTCACTAACATCTCATCTAGGTCATGGGGAATCCCTAGGGGTCTTAGTACGCCTTATCATGCGTTAGGACCCCTAGGAAGTCCCCTTGACCCCTTTTGACACATTGGAATGCTCAAGTGTGTCCTGAGGGGTTGTAGGACCCCTTAAGACACACTTGAGTGTTCTAATGTGTCAAAAGGGGTCACGGGGACTCCTTAGGGGTTATAATGCCTTATCACACGTTAGGACCCCTAGGGAGTCCCCATGACCCCTTTTGACACATTGGAATGCTCAAGTGTGCCTTAATGCGACCCCTTAAGGCACACTTGAGTGTTCCAATGTGTCAAAAGGGGTCACAGAGACTCCCTAGGGGTTCTAGTACGCCTTATCACACATTAGGACCCCTAGTGAGACCCAATGACCCCTTTTGACACATTGCAATGCTCAAGTGTGTCTTCAGGGGTCCTAAGACCCCTTAAGACACACTTGAGCATTGCAATGTGTCAAAAGGGGTCACGAGGACTCCCTAGGGGTCCTAGTATGCCTTATCACATGTTAGGACCCCTAGGGAGTCCCCGTGACCCCTTTTGACACATTAGAATGCTCAAGTGTGTATTAAGGGGTCATTGGAATGCTCAAGTGTGTCTTAAGGGGTCGTAGGACCCCATAAGACACACTTGAGCATTTGAATGTGTCAAAAGGGGTCACGGGGACTCCATAGGGGTCCTACTACACATTATCACACATTAGGACCCCTAGGGAGTCCCTGTGACCCCTTTTGACACATTGGAATGCTCAAGCATGTCTTAAGGGGTTGTAGGACCCCTTAAGACATGCTTGAGCATTCCAATGTGTCAAAAGGACATCTTAAGACACACTTGAGTGTTCCAATGTGTCAAAAGGGGTCACAAGGACTCCCTAGGGGTCCTAGTACGTGTTAGGACACCTAGGGAGTCCCCGTGACCCATTTTGACACATTGGAATGCTCAAGTGTTCCTTAAGGGGTCCTACAACCCCTTAAGGCACACTTGAGCATTCCAATGTGTCAAAAGGGGTCGTGGGACTCCCTAGGGTTCCTAGTACACCTTATCACGAGTTAGGACCCCTAGCAAGTCCCAGTGACCCCTTTTCACACATTGCAATGCTCAAGTGTGTCTTAAGGGGTCCTAAGACACCTTAAGACACACTTGAGTGTTGTAATGTGTCAAAAGGGGTCACGAGGACTCCCTAGAGGTCCTAGTATGCCTTATCACATGTTAGGACACCTAGGGAGTCCCCGTAAACCCTTTTGACACATTGGAATGCTCAAGTGTGTCTTAAGGGGTCGTAGGACTTATTAAGACACACTAGAGCATTCCAATGTGTCAAAAGGCGTCACGATGACTCCCTAGGGGTCCTAGTATGCCTTATCATGTGTTAGGACCCCTAGGGAGTCCCCGTGACCCCTTTTGACACATTGGAATGCTCAAGCATGTCTTAAGGGGTCCTAGTGACCCCTTTTGACACATTGGAATGCTCAAGTGTGTCTTAAGGGGTTGTAGGACCCCTTAAGACACACTTGATCATTCCAATGTGTCAAAAGGGGTCACGGGGACTCCCTAGGGGTCCTAGTACACCTTATCACGCGTTAGGACCCCTAGGGAGTCCCCGTGACCCCTTTTGAAATATTGGAATGCTCAAGTTTGTCTTAAGGGGTCTTAGGACCCCTGAAGACACACTTGAGTTTTGTAATGTGTGAAAAGGGGTCACTGGGACTCGCTAGGGGTCCTAACACATGATAAGGCGTACTAGCACCCCTAGGGAGTCCCCTTGACCCATTTTGACACATTGGAATGCTCAAGTGTGTCTTAAGGGGTCCTACGACCCCTTAAGACACACTTGAGAATTCCAATGTGTCAAAAGGGGTCACGGGGACTCCCTAGGGGTCCTAATGAATGATAAAGCATACTAGGACCCCTAGGGAGTCATTGTGACCCCTTTTAACACATTGGAATGCTCAACTATGTCTTAAGGGGTCCTCTTTTGACACATTGGAATGCTCAAGTGTGTCTTAAGGGGTCTTAGGACCCCTGAAGACACACTTGAGCATTGCAATGTGTGAAAACGGGTCACTGGGACTCGCTAGGGGTCCTAACGCGTGATAAGGTGTACTAGGACACTGAGGGAGTCCCCCTGACCCCTTTTGACACATTAGAATTCTCAAGTGTGTCTTAAGGGGTCCTACGACCCCTTAAGACACACTTGAGCATTTCAATGTGTCAAAAGGGGTCACAGGGACTCCCTAGGGGTCCTAACATGTGATAAAGTGTACTAGGACCCCTAGGGAGTCCCCGTGACTCCTTTTGACACATTGGAATGCTCAAGTGTGTCTTAAGGGGTCCTACGACCCCTTAAGACACACTTGAGTGTTCCAATGTGTCAAAAGGACCCCTTAAGATGACCCCTTAAGACACACTTGAGCGTTCCAATGTGTCAAAAGGGGTCACGAGGACTCCCTAGGGGTCCTAACACGTGATAATGCATACTGGGACCCTTATGGAGTCCCTGTGACCCCTTTTGACACATTGGAATGCTCAAGTGTGTCTTAAGGGGTCCTATGACCCCTTAAGACACACTTGGGCATTCCAATGACCCCTTAAGACACACTTGAGCATTCCAATGTGTCAAAAGGGGTCATGGGGACTCCCTAGGGGTCCTTGCGAGTCATCATGACCCCTTTTGACACATTGGAATGCTCAAGTGTGTCTTAAGGGGTCCCTTTTTGACACATTGGAACACTCAAGTGTGTCTTAAGGGGTCATAGGACCCCTTAAGACACACTTGAGCATTCCAATGTGTCAAAAGGGGTCACGACAACTCCCTAAGGGTCCTAGTATGCCTTATCACACGTTAGGACCCCTAAGGAGTCCCTGTGACCCCTTTTGACACATTGGAATGCTCAAGCTTGTCTTAAGGGGTATTAGGACCTCTTAAGACAAACTTTAGCGTTGTAATGTATCAAAAGGGGTCATGGGGGCTCCCTGGGGGTCTTAGTATGCCTTATCATGTGTTAGGACCCCTAGGGAGCCCCCATGACCCCGTTTGAAAGATTAGAACACTCAAGTTTGTCTTAAGGGGTCTTAAGACCCCTTAAGACAAACTTGAGCATTCCAATGTGTCAAAAGGGGTCACGGCATCTCCTTAGGGGTCCTAACACATGATAAGGCATACTAGGACCGCTAGGGAGCCCCCGTCACCCCTTTTGACACATTGGAACACTCAAGTGTGCCTTAAGGGGTCGTAGGACCCCTTAAGGCACACTTGAGCATTCCAATGTGTCAAAAGGGGTCAGGGGGACTCCCTAGGGGTCTTAACACGTACTAGGACCCCTAGGGAGTCCCCATGACCCCTTTTGACAAATTGGAATGCTCAAGTGTGTCTTAAGGGGTCCTTTTGAGACATTGGAATGCTCAAGTGTTTCTTAAGGGGTCCTACGACCCATTAAGACACACTTGAGCATTCAATTGTGTCTAAAGGGGACCCCTTAAGACACACTTTAGCATTCCAATGTGTCAAAAGGGGTCACGATGACTCCCTAGGGGTCCTAACATGTGATAAGGTGTACTAGGACCCCTAGGGAGTCCCCGTGACCCCTTTTAACACATTGGAATGCTCAAGTGTGCCTTGAGGGTTCCTACGACCCCTTAAAGCACACTTGAGCATTCCAATGTGTCAAAAGGGGTCACAGGGACTCCCTAGGGGTCCTAACATGTGATAAGGCATACTAGGACCCCTAGGGAGCCCCCGTGACCCTTGTTGACACATTGGAAGGCTCAAGTTTTTCTTAAGGGGTCTTAGGACCCCTTAAGACAAACTTGAGTGTTCCAATGTGTCAAAAGGGGTCACAGGGGATCCTTTGGGGTCTTAACACGTGATAAGGCATACTAGGACCCCTAGGGAGCCCCTGTGACCCCTTTTGACACATTGGAATGCTCAAGTTTGTCTTAAGGGGTCTTAGGACCTCTTAAGACAAACTTGAGCATTCTAATGTGTTAAAAGGGGTCACGGGGGCTCCCTAGGGGGCCTAACGCATGATAAGGCATACTAAGACCCCTAGGGAGCCCCCGTGACCCCTTTTGACACATTACAATGCTGAAGTTTGTCTTAAGGGGTCCTAATACCCCTTAAGACAAACTTGAGCATTCCAATGTGTCAAAAGGGGTCATGGGGGCTCCCTAGGGGTCCTAACGGGTGATAAGGCGTACTAGGACCCCTAGTGAGCCCCCGTGACCCCTTTTGACACATTGGAATGCTCAAGTGTGGTTTAAGGGGTCGTAGGACCCCTTAAGGCACACTTGAGCATTGCAATGTGTCAAAAGGGGTCATAGGGGCTCCGTAGGGGTCCTAGTACACCTTATCACATGTTAGGACCCCTAGGGAGCCCCCGTGACCCCTTTTGACACATTGGAATGCTCAAGTTTGTCTTAAGGGGTCCTAAGGGGTCCTAAGACCCCTAGGGAGCCCCCGTGACCCCTTTTGACACATTGGAATGCTCAAGTTTGTCTTAGGACCCCTTAGGACCCCTTAAGACAAACTTGAGCATTCCAATGTGTCAAAAGGGGTCGCGGGGGCTCCCTAGGGGTCCTAACATGTGATAAGGTGTACTAGGACCCCTAGGGAGCCCCCGTGACCCCTTTTGACACATTGGAATGCTCAAGTTTGTCTTTAAGGGGTCTTAGGACCCCTTAAGACAAACTTGAGTGTTCCAATGTGTCAAAAGGGGTCACGGGGGCTCCCTAGGGGTCCTAACACATGATAACACATACTAGGATCCCTAGGGAGTCCCGGTGACTAGTTTTTACACATTGCAATGCTCAAGTGTGCCTTGAGTGGTTGTAGGACCCGTTAAAGGACACTTGAGCATTCCAATGTGTCAAAAGGGGTCATGAGGACTCCCTAAGGTTCCTAACATGTGATAAGGCATACTAGGACCCCTAGGGAGCCCCTGTGACCCCTTTTGACACATTCGAATGCTCAAGTTTTTCTAAAGGGGTCTTGAGACCCCTTAAGACAAACTTGAGCGTTCCAATGTGTCAAAAGGGGTCACGAGGGCTCCTTAGGGGTACTAAAATGTGATAAGGTGTAATAGGACCCCTAGGGAGCCCCTGTGACCCCTTTTGACACATTCGAATGCTAAAGTTTGTCTTAAGGGGTCTTAGGACCCCTTAAGACAAACTTGAGCATTCCAATGTGTCAAAAGGGGTCACGGGGTCTCCCTAGGGGTCCTATTACACGTGATAAGATGTACTAAGACCCCTAGGGAGCCTCTATGACCCCTTTTGACACATTGGAATGCTCAAGTTTATTTTAAGGGGTCCTAATACCGCTTAAGACAAACTTGAGTGTTCCAATGTGTCAAAAGGGGTCACGAGGGCTCCCTAGGGGTCCTAACATATGATAAGGCGTACTAGGACCCCTAGGGAGCCCCCGTGACCCCTTTTGACACATTGGAATGCTCAAGATTGTCTTAAGGGGTCCTAAGACCCCTTAAGACAAGCTTGAGCATTCCAATGTGTCAAAAGGGGTTACGGGGGCTCCTTAGGGGTCCTAACATGTGATAAGGTGTACTAGGACCCCTAGGGAGCTCCCGTGACCCCTTTTGAGACATTGGAATGCTGAAGTTTTTCTTAAGGGGTCTTAGGACCCCTTAAGATAAACTTGAGTGTTTCAATGTGTCAAAAGGGGTCATGGGGGCTCCCTACGGGTCCTAACGCATGGTAAGGCATGCTAAGACCCCTAGGGAGCCCTTGTGACCCCTTTTAACACATTAGAATGCTCAAGTTTGTCTTAAGGTGTCCTAATACCCCTTAAGACAAACTTGAGCATTCCAATGTGTCAAAAGGGGTCATGGGGGCTCCCTAGGGGTCCTAACACGTGATAAGGCATACTAGGACCCCTAAGGAGCCCCCATGACCCCTTTTGACACATTGGAACACTCAAGTGTGCCTTAAGGGGTTGTAGGACCCCTTAAGGCACACTTGAGTGTTCCAATGTGTCAAAAGGGGTCACGGGGGCTCCCTAGGGGTCCTAGTATGCCTTATCACACATTAGGACCCCTAGGGAGCCACGTGACCCCTTTTGACACATTGGACCGCTCAAGTTTGTCTTAAGGGGTCGTAACCCCTTAAGACAACCTTGAGCATTCCAATGTGTCAAAAGGGGTCACGGGGCTCCGTAGGGGTCCTAACGCGTGATAAGGTGTACTAGGACCCCTAGCGAGTCCCAGTGACTCCTTTTAACACATTGCAATGCTCAAGTGTGTCTTCAGGGTCCCTAAGACCCCTTAAGACACACTTGAGTGTTGCAATGTGTCAAAAGGGGTCACGGTGGCTCCCTAGGGGTCCTAGTATGCCTTATCACGGGTTAGGACCCCTAGGGAGTCCCCATGACCCCTTTTGAGACATTGGATCGCTCAAGTGTGCCTTAAGGGGTCGTAGGACCCCTTAAGGCACACTTGAGCATACCAATGTCTCAAAAGGGGTCACGGGGACTCACTAGGGGTCCTAGTATGCCTTATCACATGTTAGGGCCCCTAGGGAGTCCCCATGACCCCTTATCACGCGTTAGGACCCCTAGGGAGTCTCTCTCTACCTCTAGTGAACTATTCTTCAAAGCTTCCATTTCTACGTAGCTAGGGTTTACGATGCCTGTAAAAGACACATTTAATACAAAGATTTAGCCGACCACATTAGTACATATATAATATACATTATATATATCATATGCCTCTTTTATATATATATTATAAACATAAATATATGTAAAAGTTCAATTGTTTTCATTTGCTCCCGCCATTTTTTCATCAGCCGGGGAATATCGGGTACCCAATTTTTGCTAGGCAATATTTGACCAAAATATTCCCTGTCCCCACAGAGCAGACAATCATGAGATTTTATACTTTTTTCACGCGTTGCAAAACAAAAAACATGATTTGGGGCCCATTGTTTGATTTTTTTTGACTTGTGGTCTCACAATGGGAAGCACCAGTCGTCGAAAGGCTAAACACAAGAGGAATTTGACTGATGAAAAAATTCAGGCATATAGGGAAAAAGATAAGGAAAATCACTGAAGAAGGAGAGAAGGTATGTTAAACATTAATCAAGGTGACCCCGTAAATGTAATTGTAAGTGAAGAGGATGTTCAATTTGAAAATGCATAGATGGAGATTGAAAATGTAGACTTTGGGAACGAAAATGTTGCACAAGAACCACATGAATGTTATACATCTCCAAATTATATGTGAAATGAAGTCCCTTGTAATAAAGATAATCAATCTTCAAATTCAGGGCTTTCAAGAACACGCAAATGGTTAATTGAAATTGAGGAGAACATTATGAATAATTGGGAAGGAAAGAGGTCACATAGAACCGTTAGGTTGTGGGCTTCAAGATTTTATGATCAATTTTTTCGAAACAAGACATTGGTTGAGAAATGTCAAATTTTTGTGCAGTTGTTAAAGATGCAAAAGATGAGACCTGTGCTTGTGAAATTGAAGATTCATGTGAACAAGAAAATGGAGAGAAATGCCATTGTTGTGAAGAATCTTTTCAATTCTCTCAATAGCATTGGGAAGACTAGCAGAGAAAAAGACAAGAGAGTTTCTCGGAGGGTTATTACAACCTCCTTAGTAAGTCATCAGTTGAGAAAGGCTCGTTTGATGAGACAAACTTGTGTTGACTTCAATATAGACCATAAAACTTTGGGTAGAGCACTTGCAAGAAGAGAAAGATTTGATGGTCCACTTCAAATTGATACATGGGCTTATGGTGGGAGACTTCCACATTTCGATAAGAAGCTAATAGATGTTGTCAAGGATGAAATTCAACAATTTTGGGATGCTAACTCAAGAGTGTCACCAAATGTGAAGGATTTCTTGAAGTTGAGAGTTGGCAATCGAGACCGCACTCCACATCCTAAACATTATGTGGAGGTAAGTCAAACAATGTTGTATAAAAAATTTTGTGAGACACATCCAACATTGAAAATATCACAAAGGTCTTTTGAATCCGTGAATCCATTTTATTGTGTACCCCTTAAGATTCGAAATACATGTTGCAAATATCATGTTGAGTTTTCAATGCATCATGAATTATTATGGTCTATTCATTCTACTTTGCATACTAATGAAATGCTAGAGGATTGTGGTGCAAGTGGTCTTCCCAAATCATCAAGAGACTTGCTAGATCAATTTTTATGTCATAGAGATGATGGTTGTTTATTTTATAAAAAAAATTGCTTAAATGCCAAGTGCTCAGAATGTGGTGGCTTGTCCAAGTTTAGAACATGTTTTCATGAGGGTTTGGAACACAATTTTGGAAAGACACTCATCCAAAAAATGGTATATGAAACAGTGAAATATACATTGAAGAGTGGAGGTGAAGCCTCTAGATGTGAGTTAGTTGCAAATGAATACAATGTTGCTGATTTTATCTCAGATTTCAAGACAAATCTTTTTTACAAGTATGCAAGGTATAGTCACAGGTCTCAATGGTTGGATCAACAAATCAGGACATGTAAGGACACTTTCCCCATTGGAACTATTATATCCATTGTAGACTTTGTGGAGAACTATACATTGCAGCCCCAAAATGAGACTCAAGCTCAATATTATAATTCGATTCAGGTTGCTATTTTTTTACACATCACATATAGCCATTCCCTTGATAGCAAAAAAGATGAGCGAAAGATAATCAGAGAGTACCATTTTTATATGAGCGATGACAAGTCTCACTCTCATGAGTTTGTTCAACATTGTTTCTAGAACTATTTTGATTTCTTGCAGGAAAATGGTATTGCTATGGATAGGCATCTCATTTGGTTGGATAATTGCATCGGTCAATTTAAGAATGCCAGAATGTTTTATTGGTTGTGTAGAATGCATGTGGAGAGAGGTGTACCTCATATTTGGAGTTTTTTTGAGTTAGGGCATGGGAAAGGGGAGCATGACGGAGCAGGTGCGTGTGTGAAGAGAGCTCTAGTTAAGGAGCAATTGAGGATTTCAGGTGCTGTACTTCTTGATGCTCATTCTATTGTTGATTGGTGTACTTTAGCATTGTCACAGGGGGGACTCTTGATTCTACAGTGCGTAGATTCTTTTGGTTGGTTGAGGAGGGATCTATAGGAGATAGATTGGATTGTCAAACAGTGAAAGACTCTTCAAAAATGCATTCATTCTGAAGCTCCAATAGTAGTACATGGACCATTTGGACACGAGAGTTGGCTTGTTTTTGGCCCATGTGTTTTCAGTAGGATTGGGATCATTGGGAGTCAAGTGAGTGGGTGGGTACATGGGTTCCATAGTATCTGAATCCTTTATCTTTGACACTCTCTATAAGAAATGATGACATGGACACTTCAGTTGACTATGACCATCTTTCAGATCTTTTGAAGCCAAGAGATGTTTTTGCATTGGTTGCACCGTAGGGGAATGATGAGAGGTCAGATTATTGGTTAGCACATTTTGTACAAGGTAAACAAAAGCTTGTACAACCGATGATAGATGGTGATGGGTTCACATATCCTACTGGTTCAGTTGTTGTTGCGGGAACATGGTTGCAAACATACATGATTAGAAAGAATGGAGTTCCCGCATTTGAAGACTATGAGAAGCACAAAACTATTCTTATGTATTCACACCTTGTTATAGCAACAAATGTCAAGTTGTCAAAGCATCAAGGAAGACCAAAGACAAAAGAACTTTGGACTATTACTACTACTGATCATGAAGCACTATTGGAGACCCTGAAGCAAAGAGATGACCCCTCAGGAACACTTGACTAGGTAATAAGTTAACTTAGTGCATTATTTTCTAAGTTTGTTAAGCTTAATTTCAATACATTAATTTGACCTTTCTTAGATTGTATTTTGAGTCAATAAACTTGGTTTTGTATGTGGAATGTAACTTGTGTAGGAGCACCTATGAAGACGCCTACGATCACCATGGATCCAATCAGAGATAGAAGGACAAAAGGATCCTTAAAGGTTAATTGAGATCTTTTGAAGCCTATAATGGCAATTTGTAACAATCAATTTGATTTAAAAGTTAAATGTCCTAAATCTCTTCATAAGGACTTATGACCAAAATCATGTATGGGTGGCCAATAGTGCCAAGAAGAGATCTTACATGTCATATACTTATGTCATTTGCATGGTTTGAATTCTTACATATTTGATTGTTGTTTGTAATGCTTTAAGGATATTATTTTTTATCATTTCAAAAAATCTATAAAAGTTAAACCTCAAACATAATAAGCTCCATAGTTCAAATTTAATAAGCTTAATCATGATTAATTTCACAGTTCAAATTTCAAACATACCACTAACAGTCAGTTGAAAGTGGCTCGTATCTCAAACCTCATGAGAGGTATCAACAAAATGTTAGGTGCTACAGGATCGTGTTTTTGAGGTCTGCAATAACCTCTCTCAGTTTTGGGCAATTTGACTTCATTTGCATTGGGCAAGGCTATCTCAGTCGATGCCAAAACTTGCAGTGAGGGTTAGTTGAAAGTGGCTCAGCAGCGTATCTTTCAAACTGTCTGACCTGGCATCAAACCATCTACTCCACCGGCTCCGGTTGGCCAGGTAAACTCTAGTCACAACCTCGTTCTGCCCACAGAGTCACCGGAACGCTCGACCCAAGCGACCCCAAGGTGCACTAAGCACGATAGGGCAGTGATCTTCTGGGACTCATATCTCAGACCTCGTGAGAGCTATCGACAAACTATTAGATGCTATAGGATCATGTTTGTGAGGCCTACAATAACCTCTCTCAGTTTTGGGTGATTCGACTTTGTTTGCATTTGGCAAGGCAATCTCAGTCGATGCCAAAACTTGCAGTAAGGGTCAGTTGAAAGTGGCTCAGTAGCATATCTTTCAAACTGTCTGACCTGGAATCAAACCATCTCCTCCATCAGCTCCAGTTGGCTGGGTAAACACCAGTGACAACCTTGTTCTACCCACAGAGTCACTGGAATGCTCGGGACCATGCTCGACCCAAGTGACCCCAAGGTGCACTAAGAATGATTGGGCAGCGATCTTCTGGGGCTCATATCTCAGACCTTGTGAGAGCTATCGACAAACTATCAAGTGCTACGAGATCATGTTTTTGAGATCTACAATAAAATCTCTCAGTTTTGGGTGATTCAACTTCATTTGCATTTGGCAAGGCGATCTCAGTCGATGCCAAAACTTGCAGTGAGGGTCAGTTGAAAGTGGCTCAGCAGCGTATCTTTCAAACCGTCTAACCTGGCATTGAACCATCTGCTCCATTAGCTTTGGTTGGCCAGGTAAACGCCAGTGACAACCCCGTTCTACCCACAGAGTCACCAGAATGCTCGCGACCACGCTCGACCCAAGTGACCCCAAGGTGCACTAAGCATGATTGGGCAGCAATCTTCTGGGGCTCGTATCTTGGACCTCATGAGAGGTATCAACAAACTATCAGGTGCTATGGGATCATGTTTTCAAGGTCTACAATAACCTCTCTCAGTTTTGGGTGATTCAACTTTGTTTGCATTTGGCAAGGCGATCTCAGTCGATGCCAAAACTTGCAATGAGGGTCAGTTGAAAGTGGCTCAGCAGCGTATCTTTCAAACCGTCTGACCTGGCATCGAACTGTTTGCTCCATCAGCTCCGGTTGGCTGGGTAAATGCCAATGACAACCCCGTTCTACCCACAGAGTCACCAAAACGCTCGCGACCACGCTCGACCCAAGTGACCCCAAGGTGCACTAAGCACGATTGGGCAGTGATCTTCTGGGGCTCGTATCTCAGACCTTTTGAGAGATATCAACAAATCGTTAGGTATTATGGGATTGTGTTTTCAAGGCCTACAATAACCTCTCTCAATTTTGGGCGATTCAACTTCATTTGCATTTGGCAAGGCGATCTCAGTCGATGCCAAAACTTGTAGTCAGGGTCAGTTAAAAGTGGCTCAGCAACGTATCTTTCAAACTGTCTAACCTGGCATCAAACTGTCTGCTCCATCAGCTTTGATTGGCCAGGTAAATGCCAGTGACAACCCCGTTCTACCCACAGAGTCACCAGAATGCTCACAACCACGCTCGACCCAAGTGACCCCAAGGTGCACTAAGCACGATTAGGAAGTGATCTTCTATGGCTCCTATCTCAGACCTCATGAGAGCTATCAACAAATTGTTAGTGCTACGAGATTATGTTTTTGAGGTCTACAATAACCTCTCTCAGTTTTGGGTGATTTGACTTCGTTTGCATTTGGTAAGGCGATCTTAGTCGATGCCAAAACTTGCAATGAGGGTTAGTTGAAAGTGGCTCAGCATCATATCTTTCAAACTGTCTAACCTGGCATTAAACCATTTTCTCCATCAGCTCTGATTAGTGGGTAAATGCCAGTGACAACCTCGTTCTTCCCACAGAGTCACCAAAATTCTCACGACCATGCTTGACCCAAGTGACCCTAAGGTGCACTAAGCATGATTGGGTAGCAATATTCTGGGGCTTGTATCTTGGACCTCGTGAGAGGTATCGACAAACTATCAAGTGCTACAAGATCATGTTTTTGAGGTCTACAATAACCTCTCTTAGTTTTGGGTGATTCAACTTTGTTTGCATTTGGCAAGGCGATCTCAGTCGATGCCAAAACTTGCAGTGAGGGTCAGTTGAAAGTGGCTCAGCAGCGTATCTTTCAAACCGTCTGACCTGGCATTGAACCATCTACTCCATCAGCTTTGGTTGGCTAGGTAAATGCTAGTAACAGCCCCATTCTACCCACAGAGTCACTGGAACACTCGCGACCACACTCGACCCAAGTGACCCCAAGGTGCACTAAGCACGATTGGACAACGATCTTCTGGGACTAGTATCTCAGACCCCGTGAGAGCTATCAACAAACCATTAGGTGCTACAGGATTATGTTTTCAAGGTCTACAATAACCTCTCTTAGTTTTGGGTGATTCAACTTCATTTGCATTCGGCAAGGTGATCTTAGTCAATGCGAAAACTTGAAGTCAGGGTCAGTTGAAAGTAGCTTAGTAGTGTATCTTTCAAACCGTCTGACCTAGCATCGAACCGTCTACTCCATCGGCTCTAGTTGGGCAGGTAAACACCAGTGAAAGCCCTATTCTGCCCACAGAGTCACCGGAACGCTCATGACCACACTCGACCCAAGTGACCCCAAGGTGCACTAAGCACGATTGGGCAGTGATCTTCTGGGGCTCATATCTCAAACCTCATGAGAGCTATCAACAAACTGTTAGGTGCTACAAGATCATGTTTTTGAGGTCTACAATAACCTCTCTCAGTTTTGGGTGATTCGACTTCATTTTCATTTGGTAAGGCGATCTCAGTCGATGCCAAAACTTGCAGTGAGGGTTAGTTGAAAGTGGCTCAGCATCATATCTTTCAAACCGTCTAACCTGACATTGAACCATTTTCTCCATCAGCTCCAGTTGGCTGGGTAAATGCCAGTGAAAACCCTATTCTACCCACAGAGTCACCGAAAAGCTCGCGACCACGCTCGACCCAAGTGACCCCAAGGTGCACTAAGCATGATTGGGCAGTGATCTTTTGGGGCTCGTATCTTTGACCTCATGAGCGGTATCAACAAATGATTAGGTGCTACAAGATCATGTTTTTGAGGTCTAAAATAACCTCTCTCAGTTTTGGGTGATTCGACTTCATTTGCATTTGGCAAGGCAATCTCAGTCGATGCCAAAACTTGTAGTGAGGGTTAGTTGAAAGTGGCTCAGCAACGTATCCTTCAAACCGTCTGACCTGACATCGAATCATCTACTCCATTGGATCTGGTTGGCTGGTTAAATGCTAGTGACAACCCCATTCTACCCACAGAGTCATCAGAACGCTCATGACCACGCTCGACCCAAGTGACCCCAAGGTGCACTAAGCACGATTGGGCAATGATCTTCTCTGACTCGTATCTCAGACCTCGTGAGAGCTATTGATAAACCGTTAGGTGTTACAGGATCATGTTTTTGAGGTCTATAATAACCTCTCTTAGTTTTGGGTGATTCAACTTCATTTTCATTTGGCAAGGTGATCTCAGTCAATGCCAAAACTTACAGTGAGGGTGAGTTGAAAGTGGCTTAGTAGCGTATCTTTCAAACTGTCTGACCTAGCATTGAATCGTCTTCTCCATCAGCTCTAGTTGGCTAGGTAAACACCAATGAAAACCCCGCTCTACCCACAGAGTCACCGAAACGGTCACGACCACGCTCGACCCAAGTGACCTCAAGGTGCACTAAGCACGATTGGGCAACGATCTTCCAGGGCTCGTGGATCAAGTAGATATTTTTCTGAGTAGACATTGTCCCATTTGGTATGGTTATGAAGGTAGAATGAAATGGTTGGAGAGGCTATCAATGCCACTATCTATCCAAGGACATGCCATCATCCTCAGGGTCGGTTATAATTTTAACTATCGAGTCCCATAAAAATTGTGACTTGGAAGCATAAACAGTATATGTAAATTGTTTGACAGAATGCCCGCAAGCAGAGCACGGCATATGGAATTAGAGATAGGAGCAGTAGAACTAGTAAAAGGTATCCAAAAATGAATTTTCCAAAGCTTTGTTAGGTTAGACTAGTCGATGACAATGAGAATTGGTTTTGCACATCGACAGTATTGTCATTTGAGAACATGATAATCTATAACGCAATTTCAATATTAAGACATTATCATTTCCTAAGAATGCCCCAACACTGAATGTCAAGGAGGACCCAACATCTTCCTTGATGGACAGAACCTTGTTTCATGCTCGGTTGTTGGATTCATAGAGGTCTGGGACTATATCAATGGGAAACTTAAGAGTGATTTTCAATACCAAGCTGATGATCCCTTCATGACGCATGATAATGCAGTTCTTTGTGTTGACATCAGTCATGATTAAGAGATGTTGGCTTCAAGTTCACAGGGTGGGAAAATTGAGGAGGATGTGCTCGCAATTGAATCCCAAAATACATATGTATGATGGCTTCGACAAAATGTTTCTTAGTGTCACTTGCATGAAGCGGTATGTTTGTGGAGAGCCAGAAATGACATGCTCTAGTTATAGCACCAAGCATCCAATCAAAACACAGAGGCATTAACACTTGTGTTGCAATAAGATCCAGATGGCACTATTCTATAGGAATAGATCCATTTTGAAAGATGTAGAGCACCAAGTAACATGGACTTTCATAACAAAATATTACTAAGGCACTCACAAAGGGATACTTTAATGTATTCGAGAAAGAAGATGTGGATAGACATGTCCTCAAGAATTAGTTATTATAACAGGAAAGAAACTAATCAAAAGGGGAAAATAAGTAAGGCTCGTAGAGGAGATTTTGGGGGTTTCAGATTCTGCCTGACCTGAGAGACTTTGTGCCAGGGAAGGGATAGATTAGGATTTTTTATTGTAATGCAGGGAAAGATGGATTTTATTTTTAGATAATGATTAATGTACAGGAACAACAAAATCTTTGTTGTTTTGCTATGTTTAAAGAAGGATATGTCAGCATATTAAAACTTTGATTTTAGATGCTCACTTTATGATTGATATTCATCTTTGAATGATATTGGTTTCTTTTGAATGCGTATCTGTTACATTTGATCATCAACACGATCATCTGTGGACTTTATGCTATAGTTTTTCTTGTATTTGGAAAGAACCATTCGTCTTTCTCTCTTAGTTTCTTTTTGTAATGCATTGTTTAGGCAAATGAAATTTGTAGCATTTACTATCCTTTTCTTTTCAGTAAATTAGTCCCTTCGTATCTATCTCGTGTTTATGAATAGATGTTTGTAAGCCTTTATTGCTTTCAGGTTAAAAGCATTATCATTTATAGTTTAGTTGATTCATTGTAAATCCTGCACGGGGAGCTATACCCGGATAATTCAAAGGGCGCTTACACTTCTCAATAGCGAAGTGACCCAATTGTTGGTGTTGGTTGAGTCTTTTTGTTTGGGCTTTAAGGGTCATTTTGTAAGTGTTTCTTTCGAAGACAAATCTATTCACCAACAAGAAGTTAAACCTCAAACATAATAAGCTCCATGAATAGGGTATTCCAGAGTAAAGAAAAAAAAATGTAACTTCAACAAGATATAATTTAAATCATAATGATAATCATAGTCAAGATATAACTTCACCATTCAATTCCATAAACATGAATAATAAATATGTATATACAAAAGATGACGCAAATATAACATATAAATGAATATGTTCTATATATGTATCAAATGTATCAAAAGTATGTCCATATACAAATATGGCACATGCCATTTCAAAATGTCTACAAAATCAATGTTTTAAGGTGTACAATGTGGCATATATGCCATCTCAAAATGTGCCAAGTGTCATCTCTAAATGACCACAAAACTAAAACTGCATCCTATGCTGTAGGGGGATCATCAAAATGTAGCCTCTTTGAAGAAGTGTTGGGCTCTGATTGATCCTGCATAAAAAATGAGTTCAAACCAAAGTTAGATTGCTTACTTTATATGATTTGTACATATATATATATATATATATATATATATATATATATATATATATATATATATATATATATATATATATATATATATATATATATATATATATATATATATATATATATATATATATATATATATATATATATATATATATATATATATATATATATATATAATTCATAATTTTCAAACACTAATTTAATTAAAATTATAACTAAATACAAATAAATTTGTACCTGGTCTCTCGATCGCCTACCATGATCATGTGTCCTAGCATAAGTCCTGGGTAGCGAAGGGACCATGCCAACAATACCAACTCTGACCTATAAATATATATTTGCAATAATGAGATTAGTAGACTGGTGCAACATAGAGTAATAAATCTACAAAATAGGATGATAGCATAATAAAATTACAAATTGATTGAACTAAAATTAAAACTTACATCTAGCGATCCCTCCTCTAGAATAGTGGGCTGGGTTAACAAAGAAATGAAAGATTCTTGTGCGACCTCCCTCACAGTCGGAGTAACCTATGAGAGTAAAAAGGTTTTCAATTATATATCAATGTACTTCATCATAGCAACCCTAGTTACAAAATACAAATAACAATATGTAAAAGTCTACGCACAATCAAGCTATCACTCCGAATCGAGATGCCTGTAACCCTACGCCGCCGAACTAGTGTCGGGACATCATCAATAGCCACACCCTATACAATAAAGTGCAAGTAAAATATTTATTACTACACACAAGTGGCATACATATGCATGCATAATTAATCTTAAACAATTAACTACCTTTCCTTTGTCGACACCTGATGAAGGAACCCCCTCACGCCCCCCATTGACGTCGACTGTAGCTTGCAAGAACACAATAAGATGACAATATATATTAGTAAATGTATGAACTTTATTGCTCTAATTGATAGAGATTTAAGCATGTACACCAAATGATATAAAAAAAAACTAATGGGTACATAATTTATAATATACCGTATAGTCATCAAGGCCAAATGAAATGGCCGAAAGTGTGGACTCATCCACCTGTCTCACCTCCTCCTGTGTCATCGACTGAACATAAATGGAAAAAATATATATACATAAGTGCATGCAATCATTAAAACTAATCTAAATAAATAAATAAATTATTTTAAAATTAAATAAGTCATGTGACAAATTTATTTATAATGTTTACTCTTACCGTATCAACAGGATTCAATGGCTCTACGTGCACCTCCTAAGCACTCTCATGAGATGTAGATGCTCCATGAGGTGTTGCAGCCTCTGCAGTAGCCTCTCCTATATCTCCCTCATCAATATCATGAAACTGATATATATTAGAATCAGTAAGTGGTCTGAGGCACATATGCCTGCACATAATGCACATATGGGGCTTGCATACATGTGAACTCTGATGAGATGTCGATGCACCAGCAACATCCACAGGAGGCAACACTGACCTAGTCTGTGTGATCAATTGATCACTCAGTAAATGAATGGCCCTAGTAGTCTGTTCATCAGCCTCTCTAATGATATCAGGATGCTGCACTGGAGGAGGGGGTGCAACATCAGTGGGGGGGACAAAGGTAGTGGCCTTTTGGCACTAGGAAGATGGCCTAGTCTGAGGAGCTCCTCTGCCTACGCCCATGTTGGGCCTCATACTCCAATAATCAACATGTTGACCAAGCATAAACTCAGCATACAATTTTTTAAGGAAATAAAATGGGACCTCCAAATTGCTATGTGGTGGTTTATCAAAAACCATCCACCAGCGATCCCAAAAGTTTGTGTGCATTGCTTCATTTGTGCACCATTTTATTGATAATTTGGGCTTTTTGGGGTCAACTGGTATTCTCATTTTAGGATCGACAAAAAGGGTGGCTATATCTTCCTTAGTTATATTAAGGGCCGCAATCCCATCATGGTCAAGCCCGTCATCAAATTGGTCATGCATATCATCACGCCAATGAAGAGCAGCATTATGTTGCTGCGTGAGTGTGTCAATATTTCTAACAATTGTATTTTGTGTGGCAAGCATGGGAGCTAATGTAGGTATATTTTGATACGTGTTTTGGAAACCTCGTATTGTGTTCAAATTTTCTTGTATCAAATCTTGTAAAGATTTAGGGTTTAGATATGGGGGATTGTTTTCGGGATTGTTATTTGGAGGGTTATTTTCTTCATTGTTGTCAGCCATGCCTAATTAAATAAAAAACAAATCTAAGTTTCAAATATTATTACAAATATAAATACAAAACCCTATTTTAAAAAAAAAACACTACATTTAGAATGAAAATGAAATAAATTAATAAAAATATACAATTAACTACTTACCGAATATGCTTGAAGTCAAATTTGGGGTTTCCAATATCAGGTATCCGAAAATATATCAAGTATCAAAAAATTGTGGTTAGAAATTCATAGAATCGCGCTAGGAAATGAAAAATAGGGCTCGTGGGTGCCAGATATATGCCACAGTTATCAGGTACCCGATAATATTGGGTACTCGATTAAGCATGTGCTTTGGTGGTAGGTTTGCCCAGGTGTACTGACACCCAGGCCTACTAAAAAGTCAACAAGAGCTTTCATGCGCTTTTGGACGAGTGAAAAGTGAATATTTTTCATAGCGCCACTTTTTGGCCCCTCATTTTCTTGCACATACCCTTTAACCAATTAAAATGTCCTTACATTTCCCCAATTCTCACCTAAAGTTCTACATTTTTTTACTCTTCTCCATTGACATATTTTAAAAATAGCCTGCTAAAATATTAATTCCAGTTCAAGAAGATCAAAGTATTTAAAAAAATAAGCAGTTACAGATTAACCCAATCATATATTGTAGCCATATAAATAATCAATTTTACTCTTATAAAGATAATTATAATTTAATATAGGGCCAACCATATATTTTTTACATAAGCACTTTTAAGTGAAACAAAAAACCTCGAAGATAGTTTTTTTTACCCTTTTCGTATAGTTTTTTTTACCCTTTCCATTTCTTTATTATTAGCATTTATATAATGAAAAACATTAATTGTGAAGTTCATATACGTTGTTGTATTGATAGTCAAATAGATGATGTTATCCATATATCTAATTTTAGCTATATAATGGACATTTGTCTTCAATTTTTTCTTTTCATGCATTCTTCAATTAGTTTTCTATATGCTAGTGTTTGGTATAGATCGTAGTGAGCTGTACAATCTTTTTACATTCTTGTACAACTAAATGTAGTGTACAATTTATTACGATTTAGTAATATCTTTATGCTTGCTTACTTTTTAATTGAATATTTTGGTTCAAGAATGGAAAATACTCCTAAGAATGCAGATATCATAGAAGTAGAAAGTAGCTATACCCCCTTTTTGTACTAGTCATGTCAACTCCATCAAACAATTGGAATGCTTTTCCTCCAAATAGCATTCGAACATTTACAAATAATATTTTGTTGAGTTGTCTTGATATATATAATACAATAGGAAAGGGCAATGTGCTTAGCCATGTGTAGTGTGAAAGACTGTGATGTTATGCTTATGGAAATGACATTGCTTGAAGTTCACGCTACTTGTGAAAAATTGACGAGCGTTTTCACCTTCTTGTGAGAGATGTGTGCAAATGATTACTATGGGCATGATAGTTCTCCCCAACTCAATGTTGCTTTCCAGAAATACTTAAATACTATGTAAATGGCTTAGTTTATGCCTATATGTATATAACATCCATAACTATGCCGACACTATGTTGCATTACTGCAGTTGAACTATGCTTCTCACTATGCTTGAAAGAAATGCTACTTTTTTGTTTCCCCTAAAAGCACTTCACACCAATGAAAACTATGGTTCAAAGCAATGCTCCTCATCATGAACTTTATTGTGTAAACCACTCATGTAATGTGTAATTAAGACCTACTTCAAAATTTTGTATATAATATTTATACTATTATAGTAGTATTTTGATTAATTGCATTCTATGTGTGGTTGTAGTTGCAATTTCTACAGGTTAATTGAAAATTTTAGAAAGTTAAAAAAAGTTGCAGTTCAATTAAATTTGGTTTATATTCTTATATATAAATCATGTATCAAAACTCATAAAACCCAAAAGTACAAATCCTCACCCCTATTTCATAATTAGTGTTAGCCTATGTTTTGCCTACTTTTATTAAGCACTGTTTGCATGAGTTTACAATTTTTTACCACTAACATTAGAACAATATTTCTTCTATGTTTTAAGCGCAAAATGTAGCATTTTACTCATATGTAAAAGAAATAATGAAAACCCTATTTTATACTCTAAACCAGACTTCCCATAGTTTTGTATTCATTTTTTAAATTACCTAATTAGCAAGCTTTGCAAATCGTTGGAGAAGTGTACTATAAAAAGGCTCTATAAGCTGAATTCTTCTCCTTGGAACATCAAACACACTCCCATATTTCTCTGTTAGCTTTGTTCTTCGATAATATTTCTGTGGTTTTTAACTCAGTTTCAAATTTCTGTTTACTGTAGGATTCATGCAAGAATGGTACAAAAAATCCTTTATCATAGGTAACCATTAGAAACAAGTTGTAATTGATGCACAAAGATGCACAATTGATTACGAGTTTGAAAGAGAAAAGTAGAGATAAGGTTTTATGGGTTAGAATGGGAAGGCGACAAGGGTGCAAGAGGATGTGGAAGATCTCATCCCTAAATTCTCTCCAAGCTAATAAAGTTATTTATTTTCATATTCCTTTGACTTCATTGATTCTTGTCCTTTATTAATTAAATAATTTCATAAGTACTGTTGGGAGAGAGGCCATAAAAAAAAGCAAGAAAGCAAATCTGAAGCCCTTGCTAATGCAACTGATGGGAAACGACTGCAAAATCATTGGGAATTTTGAAGATTTTTGTGCCATCCATTTCGTGTTAATGAAAGTTACAAAGAATCCTCTGGCATCAAAGATCTTGCCAAAGCGCATGAGCGGATTGGTATGGCCCTGACTAGGAAAGGGCACCTCTACTACATATGGAGGACATGGGATGGAGGCCATCTTTGTAGAAAAAGAGATGTGACAGTACTAATATACAGAAAATCTTATTACATCATGTTGAGAAAAGCACAACTTAGAGACACTACCATGAGAAATTGTTGCTCCACTCCTAATAAATTCAATAACATGTCAATAATATTTTAAGAAATGGCGACACAAATTCCACACATAAAAAGATAAACAATTTACCCTAGATTGCTTACTAAATTCAACATATCTCCGCTTGTAAGTTCCAATAGGATGACAAAGGTATCCTAGCATTCCAAATTTCAAACATATACCCAAATATTCCTAACCAGGTTCAGTTGGTTCTACATTAAGCATGTTTTGTAATATTAGACCAAAGTCAGTATGATCTATAAATTTACTTATATTAAATTAATCAAATCTTAATTTCTCCCGTTGATCATTTGCTAAAGACCGCTCGGCTCAATTTTCAATAATAATAATCAATTTCTCACGTGGTATTGATAAGAGAAGCAGGGTAAACTTTACACGATCACAAATAGTTATTATACAGTGATTTATCTATTATTTACCCATTCTTTCCCTATATATATTTGTGTTAGGGAGATCAGATTTTGTATCTCTGTTAAGTACTAGTTGAGCAATATGTCTAGCTATTATTTGTTTGAAGCTTGGACTGCCATTCAGATTGTAATGGTGGTGGGTTTAGTGCTCATCGCCATTAAATCTAGATCATCATCAAAGAAGAAGAAATACCCACCTGGTTAGCTTTTATGTTTTTTTATTCATTTCTTGACAATCTGAAAAAACTGTGATATTTCTTGCATTCTTATCTTCAATCTGAAAAAACTGTGATATTTCTTGCATTCTTATCTCTGTTTTGTAACTTGAAAATGTGATAAATGCAGTTGTGGGTGCATGGATGGTTTTGAGGGATCTTGTTCTGTTCAAGGATAAGGTGCCTCACAGAACATTTTACCAGTGGGCTAAATTGTATGGTCCTGTCTATTCTGTTCCTACTGGGCTTAAATCTGCTGTTCTTGTACTGAATTCAGCCAAAGCTGCCAGACAAGTAAGTTGTTATAATTAATAATCTGCCCAGTTTAAATCTCAGTCATCTTTCTTTTTGCAGTCAAAAACTGTGTTGATAGCATATCAGTTCATAACGATAACAATGATTGTTTATATAAATTTTAAGACTATTTATTTATTTATTTTTCGCTTTTATTCTTATGTCTTGATGATAAATCATAAAATTTGATCTAAAACGTTAAGAACAATTTTAATATTTCTATAAGCCCAACATTTTTTTTTATTCAAATTGTTCTAAGAATGTAAATGTGGGTTGCAGGCCATGACAGATCATCATTCATCTATAACAGCCAAGAATCTGACCACAGCCTTGAAAGTGCTGTCTTTGGACCAGGCAATGGTGGCCTTGTCAGACTATGGAAGAGATCATCGCTTAATGAAAAAGCTTATGGTCTCACATCTCCTGGGAACAACTCCTCAAGTAATGTCTTCAACTGTTTTTTTTTTCCTCATTACCTTTTTCAATCATCTACTTCTTTTCATACCCATCTACTTAAAAGTTCCGAACTTGATATACATTTTCTAGATTTGATCATGTAAAATTATTTTCTATCAATATTTGGAATCAGACTATGTGATCTATTATCAAGATGCAAGAGAACTAAAGAAGATGGATCATGTAATATGATTCAAAACTTTGATGGAAAAATTTTTTACAATCAAATCTAGAAACTATATAGTATTTTAATAAATTGTAGAAATTTTGTAATCCTGCATTCCAAAATTTTCTTTTCCTCTTCTGAAAAGATTTATCTCATTAATTTTACAGTTTATGATATAACATATAACATATGTTACATCTACTTGTGCAAACAGAGAAATAATGCATTCATGAGAGAGGAAATGGTGCAGAAGCTGATAGCTTCCACTTATCTTGAGCTGAAGGAAGCTTCCAATGATACTGTCAACATGAGCAAGATCATACTAGATCACTTGTTTCCATTTGCTCTGAATCAAGTAACTTTTGCTACCACAGTAATCTATGATGTAGAAGCACTATATTTGCATCATCTTAATTTTAAACAGTATTTATGGTTTATCCATCAATTACATTTGTATATTTTAATAAAAAGAAGTGGCAAAATGTTTGTTAGATTAAGTGGTATTTTTTTATATAAAAAGTTCTAACTGTAGGAAATATGTTAGTTCAACTATTTGTATCATAAAAACAAACAAAATACTGTTACCACCCATTATTTTGTTTTCTATTTGCAATAGAAAAGTTGAATCTGTTTGTCACTGTTTACAGGTGATAGGAAGAACTGTAGAACCCTTAAAGGTTGAAGAGTTGGGCAGTAAAGTTGTATCAGTGCATGACATGTACAATCTCATAGTTGGGGATCCTGGAAATGCTGCTCTGGAAATCAATTGGAGAGACTTCATTCCTATTGTAAATCGATGGCTTCCCAACAAAAAACTACATAAAAGGTTAAACAATGTGACCAGAAGAAGATCAGCACTTGTGAGGGCTCTCATTTGCCAAGAAAGGGAACTCCTATCTTCAGGAAAGGTACCTACACATTCTACCATGACCTTATATTTGAAACAGTACCATTTTGGTCTCAGCTCTGAACAACAAAAACCATATATTTATGATTGTGATAGGGAGATGTTCTTCACAATAAATCAAATTATGATATTGTTACCAGGATTCGATTGTCTGGTTTTCTAGTCAAATTCATTCTCAGAGGAGATGCAATGAGTGTTAAGTATCCTATTCATTCTCATAAAAGATCGGTTCATGTGAACTATTACTCATGAATCATAGATCAATGAGTTTGACTTGAAAACTACACAATTGAATCTTGATAGCAATATCATAATCTTTTGAATGTTTTGTCATCTAATTATGATAATTAGAAGATATTTTTCACAACAAATCAAATTATGATATTGTTATTGAGATTCAATTGTGTAGTTTTCTAGTCAAACTCATTGACCTATGATTCATTAGTAACGTAGTGGTTCACAAGAACCCATTTCTTATGAGAATGAACGGAACACTTAGCAGTCATTAAATCTAGGTGATGCTCACAGAGGAGATGCAATGAGTACTAAGTATTCTATTCATTCTCATAAACAATGGGTTTGTGTAAACGATGGGTTTGACTCAAAAACTACACGGTTAAATTCCGATCTAGCAATATCGTAATCTTTTGAATGTATTGTCATCTAATTATATCTATGACAATAAGATTTAATGAACATTTGACTGAATTATTAATGAATGAAGGAATCAAAAGGATATTTAGACATGCTTCTCAAGGAAGGGGAGATTCTGAGTGAGAGGCAGCTGGAGACTGCAATTTGGGAGCCTGTCATTGAAAGCACAACTACCAGTCATGTGGCCATGGTCTGGGCTTTCTTCAACCTTGCTAAGAATCCTCATGCTCAGGTACTTTTCTGCAAAAGACTTCACTTTTTTCATCAATTAAGACATTATATTTCTGTGCAAAAACTTTCCCATTTTCATCAATAAAGTCATTCTATTTCACTACAAAAAGTTCTGAAATCCTGAAATTTGTACTACAGGAACGACTTTATAAGGAGATAGAAACCAGTAGAAGAAGAGGATTTGGGCAAATTGCCATATTTGAAAGCAATATTTTATGAGACAGTATGTAGGCATTCTCCTTTGCGATCGTCCAGGTAGATGTGGAGATCGACGGCTACCATGTTCCAGCAGAATGGGAGGTATAATCTTAAAATTTTATCAAAAATACAAATTAATGCATATTGAATAGAAGTATTAATAACTATCTTTTAAAAAGGAATAAAAATTATAGCATATTATTTATTTATTAAATTTATATCAATATTATTTAAGTTCTCTTACAATTAAAAAAAATTCATTATGTTTTTTATTGTTTTTATAAGCTGGGCAATCTTTTTTATGAAAATATATTTAATTATATTTGATGAAATTACTAATTTCTTTTTATTGTTTATTATTCAGATATTGATTAATATATGGGGAGCAAATAATTATGAGGGAGAATGGAAGCCAGAGAGACAACTAGAGTTTCCAGTAGAAGAGGACATTTATAGAACCATGGTATTTGGAGCAGGGAATAGATTGTGTGCAGGATGGGCACAAGCAGTGACAATAGCCTCCTTGGTTATTGGGAGGAATGTTCAAAACTTCGAATTGAAAATGCCATTAGGACATGAGGAAGGCACTCACAAGCTACACCCTCTCTTTTCAATTCTCACACCAAGAAATGTCTAATTCATGTCCTTGTGTTCCAGTGCTTGGATAATCATATTATACCATGTCTTCTATGATGCTTGATATCTCAATTGTATGTATTAAAAGTTTTACTTATATTTGAACCTTTTAGCCTACTTTATACAAACCATCATTTGTATCTATTTTGGAAATCAATGGAAAATTTATTTATGGGGAAAAATATATTTTTTTGTACCTAACCTAAATAGGAAGATAGTATTTAATATTAAAATAAGATCTCTTAAATTGAGTAAGAATGTTAAATTGTATCATTTTTTTGCTAGATGTTAGATTGTGTCATTTTTATTTTTTGGTCAAAATTTAAACTAAATAAATGTATTTAATATTTTTTTTTCTCTAGCATTAATCTTGGATTGGAAACTATGCAATGCCATGTGTTTCAATTTTATTGGAACTTTTTATTATGGATTGTTTCTTCCTTATGATGTATAATTGTTGGTGTTAATGTCTTGTACATTGTGTAATGTCTATCACTTGCTTTCAAAGTTTAGATGGTTATCATGAATGTTATTTCTTGTGAGTTTGCATTATGATAGAGAACTTGTACTCTTGAAAGATAGAGGGTAGAGTATGTACACCTCACATATAAAAAAAATACTACAAGTCATTTATAGACCCCCAAAACAAATCGTTTGTTATTATAAAAAATAAAATAAAATTCATTATAACTATTAAATTTATCTATATCCCATCTCATTTTTAAAGGTACCTAGAGTTGATTCGAACAATGTATCAATGGGACTCTCTCTCTCTCTCTCTCTCTCTCTCTCTCTCTCTCTCTCTCTCTCTCTCTCTATATATATATATATATATATATAAGACAAATAATAGTGGTACATATTACGAACCCGCATTTACTTAACAGAAATGTGAACATGAAAAATGAGCACATGTATAAGCCTAAAGAAGGCTAAATAATACTTCAAGAATTCTATGATAAAAAATAAAGTTGAGTCCTCCCATGTGATAAACAAGAGAAATATGTCACTGTGTTTGTAGGATTTCCTCCACAAAATATTTGTTGTAAGACACAAGTGTTTAATTAAATTTGCTTCATAAAGTTCATTGTTTTAATTTTAGTCATACAAGTATAAAATACAATTTTGAGTATTTTTTTATCATTGTAGTGTTCTTATTAGCTAAATTAAATTTAAAGTTAAACATTTTTTGAATAGTAGTGGCTAAAATTAATCGTCATGGTTGGACGTGGTCATCATTTGTGGGGGATTCAACTATTAACAAGATATTTAAGATAAATTAACATATTTTTTGAAAATAATTATGTAATGCAACTTTTTATTTTTTTAAATTAATTTGTAGTTCTATATTTTTTTATTTGTAAAGATGTATGATATTTAAGCTACATAATCAACCAATTTTTACTCAAAAATGTGTCCATAATTGCATATTTTTCTTTCCCTTATTTTCTATATGTTTGTCTCTATATCTTTATTAACAGATTTATCTATTTTTCTATTATGAAGAGAGAATATTATCTAACTAATTCACCATTTGTACCCTATTCACACCTTATCACTTAAATTTACTTTTTATATATCATGTCATAAAATTAAGACATGTATCTTAATCTAATGTTATTTGTTGTCTCACCCTTGTCTATAAATACAAGAGTTTTTGTGTAATCTCAATTTCTTCTTTTGTATATTTGCACTCACTAATAGAACATAACAAAATATATTTATTTCCCTACCTTTATACAAAAAATTATTTATTTTGTTGGTATGAAGGGGGATTATTACCTAACTAGTTCACCATTTAGATCCTATCTACACCTTATTACTTAAATATATACTTATGATGTTTACCTTTTATGTATCAAGTCGTAAGATTAAGAATAGAAATGTTCTTTCATTTTAGGTCACTATGTGTTCTTTAATTGAACACCTTGATCTTGGGAGCCTATCTTCATCATCAAATTTGATGATTTTTAAATTTATACAGCTAAAAATATATAATATCATAATTTCTAATAAAAAATTATTGGATCTATTATAGTGGTGCATATTGTTAGGAAAACTCATGTTTCATAATAAAAAGATATTGTTGAGAAAAGATTTCTATTGATACATGAGTGCAAGGGGTTGCAAGGGGAATCACCCTCCTTGTGGGCTCCAGTTCCTTAACTTGCTTAAGGCCAAGAGCAGTGCGCAGTGACAAGGGTTTTTGAGGGCAGCACCTCAAAAATTTTATTTATTTATAATTTGGCATTGTTAATCCTGGCCGTTTATCATTAGGTCATAGATGTAATGGTGGATAATTTGTGTGCCTTGTTTCCCTCAAAGACAACTCTATATTACAAGGGCAATATATTACAATTGAGTATTGTGATTTATTCTGAGAGTTTGATAGCTGTTGAGTTGCCTCTAGATCTCTATTCGTGATACTCTTATAAGAAGCTCACTCTACAAGTATATTGTGATATATTATTATTTTTGAATAATATATTGGGAAGCATTTTGGGAGTGGGATTTTTCTCTTGAAAGGATTTTCCCCATGTAAATCACCGTGTAGTGTCATACATGTTATTTATGTTTATTTATGTTAAGTTTATTTAACTATTGTAATGGTCTAAGAAAGTTTTTGCATAACCATCATCTCAGAGTTTGTGTAGGAAATTTTCCTGCTACCTTAGCTTCCTTACACCAACCCAACACAAATGTAAATGCAAATAATCATACATATGAAATCTATGTTCCTTACAATAATAAATACTTTATTTTTCTTTTACTTTGTTATGAGAATTGAAATTTGTATGACACACAAAAGAATATTTTTTCTAACTTCTTTTTTTGTTTTCACATCTATTTAATCATTCACTTATTTTTCTCGCATTCAAGAAAAGTGTTACATGAGTATGTGTAGGATCATGGTATACCAAACTATGGCCTTAAGTGGTAATGAAAAATCAAAAAATCAGGGTTAGTCAACTTGACGTAAAAAGTTGAACATCTTATGAACCTTATATGAAAAAGTTGTAAAAATAGAATCTATAGGAAATTGAATGTAGTTTCTAAACTACTAGCCCTTGTCTGAATTTTGTTTTATCTAATTGTTCAAAATTTTAGATTTCAATGCAATAGTACAAAAATTTTGGGGAAAAGATAAAAAGTACATGTATGTCTAACCACCTTAATCATAATAAAATGATGATATATTTTTCCAAGATTCTAGATATAAGTAGTAGATTCATGCCTGGATGTGACCCATATTTTTTTATAATTTTTTTCCAAATAAATAATTAATTATGAATTTTCTGCTACAACTTTTCAAAATAAAATAACTCTCGTGTTTGACCATCTTAACTAATTCTAAACTTTACAAAATTGAAATTTTTTCTTTCTTTCTTATAGTAGCTGAAGCATAGAATGTGACACATGTTTCAGATTTTAAAAAGGTTAGACGGTTTGAAAGTTATAGTTGTTTTTCAATCAGTATGTCAATTACGACTTTAAAGATAACTCAATTGAAAAATAAGTAATAATTACTTATTAAACTCAAAATTTGACAGTAATTATATTGATAGAAAGTTGATAATGTCTTTAAGAAACCCTTTTCATTTCATCAATTTTGGGTGAAAAAATAGTCGTCAGCTACATGGTCAAAGTCTCGATATCAAAAATAATCTCCTAAACACACCTAAAGGGTTGACCATCCATGTTTAGTATTGGCGAGGCAAATACCAAGCCTAATCAGATATCTGATAAAATCAAATATCCGAAAATGTCAAATATCTGATAATATCGGATATCCGAAACTTCCCGCCTAATTCAAAATTTCAATTGCACTAGTTTTCTTAATTTCAAGTTTCATATTAAATTGTATTTTTTTTATGTTAATATTAATTGAGTTAAGTATTTTTTCAATTTTAAAATATATATTACAATTTTTATTTTAATAAATTAAATAATTATTATTATTTATTTCTGTATTGTATAATAGTATAATATTAACTTATTAAATATTTATATTATATGTTCAATATTATACCTAAGAGAGAGAGAGAGAGAGAGAGGGGGGGAAGGGGAGAGAGTAGGAGAGAGAGAGAGAGAAGGAGAAGGGGATATATATATATATATATATATATATATATATATATATATATATATATATATATATATATATATATATATATATATATTGTGTAATACCCCAAAAATGGGCTATAAGTTCATTAATCTCCTACATCTTCAATTCGAAAGAAATCGATATCAAAGTCCTAATCTAAGGCACATCTAAACATCATCGAATCATAATTGATTATCTTAAATTCTGCATCGGAGAATATTCCTAGTAATATTCCTAATCATCATAATTATCTTTAATTTTATAATTATTTGGTAATAAATCACATTTATCCTAAAGTTTGATTAATTGAATATTTTCATATTTAATTAATTAGATTTAATATTTGCCACTTAATTGTGTAATTAAATTTAATTCTATCTATTATTAATTGTATTATTTAATTTTGACAATAAATCTAATATCATATGAATAATTGATTAAATTCTTATTTAATTAATTAAAGCAAGTTGTCATTATTTAATAATATAGTTTTTAATAAAAATTTGATTAAATAATTGATTAACCCATAAATCAATTGTTTTATTTTTAAAAGCAGTTAAGTTGGAAATAAATCACTTTATTATTAAATTAATTCATAAATAAAACATGCACAATCATAAAAGCAGACAACTATCAATTATCAATTAAAGCTAAACTCTATTTTGAGTTAAAGCTTAGCTTTTGCATATTTTTGTGAGTTAATTATCTATTATTATCAGATAACTCAAAAATCAACCTGAGTTATTTGAGTGATTTATGGCTTTCTTTCACAACCTCCAAAGCCTTGGATTTATATAAAAACAAGGCTCAACTCTTCATAATTCATCTCTCAATCATCTCTCAAATTTGCATCCAAGCATCTCATAATTTTGCAAGCTTACTTTGCCAAAGTCATCCACAAATTTGCACAATCACGCTGGAGAATTGGAATTGGGAGAATCAAAGCTCTTGCGAATCAACATCTTTGTGAGATCAATCTTTTTTTTTCATATCATTCTTAGATAGTTTCATATCAAGTTTTTCATTCTTATTACATAGAAAATTTTAAAAAATAGATTAGTTGCATTCAATTCATATCTAGATCAATTACATTCAAATCTTTCATTTAGGTGTCGTCTAGGTCATTGATCTCGATTACAATCTGAGAACATCAATCTCGCACCTATTAGAAGGCAGTAAATCGCTTGGTTAGATTAGTTTTCAATTTTGCATGATTTTGATTTTTGCTAACCTCTAATGTTTTACTGAAGTGTTGTGTCTATAGATCAGGTACAATTTTCACACACACATTTTTTACACCCGTTGTGGGGCAACCCACCTTTGCATGCTGATTTTGATTCTTGGAGCTAAAACCCTAAAGTTTCAAAAATTTAATTTTATCTCCCAAAGGGATTTTATTTTTGGTCTAAATTTTTTTTTTCAGATTGGAAACATACCATGGAAGCTTCAAAAAAAAATTCAGAATTTTCAGAATTATTTTAAATTTTTAATAATTTTTTTTCAATTTTTCATAAAAAATTAATTTTCGGCGCAAATCAGAATATTTTTAAGAAATTTTTACATTTTTGGAAAGCTATTCAAATTCTACAAGGGGTCTATTATTTGTGTTTTAAATTTGGATGCAATTTAATAGCTCAAATAGTTAATTTGCAAAAACTAGTCTATTTTGATAAAATGGGTCTCTAGGGCACAAATGAAGAGATTTTTCTAAAAATTTTGCATTTTTGGAAAGCTCTTTATTTTTTAGTAGGGTTCTCTATTCTGAATTTTTATTTTTGTGGCCAAAATCATATCAAAAAAATTAGATCTTGTTGACTAGGTCAAATGTAGTGCAAAAAAATTAAAATTTTGTGATGGGTATGCACTTATTTTTCATATGATTCAATGCATGATATGAGTTGTCATTTAGATTAATTTCTCATTATTATTGCTCCTAACAATTGATTTTTAGATCTAACCTTAGGGTTTTCATAAGTTGAATATATTTTGCATATCTTGTTTGCTTGTTTGCTTGTTGGAGAGTTCGTCACTTGCTTGCATGGAAAAGCTCAACAAAAATTGCTAAAAATCAGGTAGAATCTACTAAACATGTTGCGAGGATCATGAGGTATTCTCCTTGTTCTGAAAACATTTCGATTTGGACTTAAAATAAATCTCTTATGTGTCAAGCTTGTGTGCATCTTTTCATGCTTTTGATCTATTTCTACACACTTGCATAATTTGATACTAGGTTGTGAACCCTTAAGGATTCATTAAGTAGTCTTAGAATACTTGTGATTGATCTTGATTACTATCTTGGGTTATTGGACTCGCTAATCTACCGGCCCCTCATTTCTGCCCCGTGGTTGCAATCTCAACGCCATAAAGGGGAGGGGTCAACAGGACAGAAGCGTTAAGTGTTCCACTTGGCAACCCTTTTGTGCTTTTAGGAACTCACTTGTTTTCTAATTTGGGGACTCATTTTCAGCTTGTGTGAGGTGTTAAGTGTTCCACCTTGTGGACTCATCTCATATTCACTTTAAGCGTTAAGTGTTCCTCTTTCTGCTTTTTGAGTACTTTTGGTAGATTTGCTTTCGGGAATATATCTGTGCTCACATAGTAATTAGGCCCTATGAACACTATTTGTGATTCTTGAGAGATTGGATTCCTAGCGAAATCCTTCCTTGATGATGGAATCCTTCACATTCAACTTGGTTAGTGAGTCTTCTCTTATTGATCAACACATTCTCTCTCCGGAGAGGTTGACAGATCACGTGGGGTTGATATCATGAGCTTTGGTGAATCAAAATTGGTTAGTGTGTCTTCTCTTATTGATTGATACATTCTCTCCCTAGAGAGGTTGATAGATCATGTGGAGTTGATATCACAGACCTTGGTGGAACAAAACTTTATCTTAGCGTGTCGGATTAATCTGCTTGCTTTGTTTGGGTTAAAAGTGAAGAGGTGTCAAAACCTTGAATCTGGAGCCAAGTCCCCTTGTGGTATAAATCTGTGAGTCACCTTTAGAGAGAGTTAACCGTAGCGGACAATCCCTTCATAGGGAAAACTGTGTTGACGGAACCTCAAGCGGTAATAGCCATTTTCGCCATGGTAGTGATAGCCGCTATATAAATGTCCTTGTGGAAGAAATCTCCACAGGTATGGTTCATTGTTGGGTTTTCAGATCTCCCTAGCAGCTCTTGAAGATTAAGTTCTCGGACTGTGTCAAAACCTTGGTGCGCTGGGATTGGAGTTCACCCCTTTGAATCATAAAAGTTGCAGAGTCAAACCATTACTAAAAACCCTAGAGAGGCCAATTTTTCACTTTCAGGTATATGTGTGTTATTGCAAAACTTTTCAGAACATACACAATTAGTACTCTCAGGGATTAGCACAATTTGGTCACTTGATTGTTCATGCGCAAGGTTGCTTTTGCCCTTGTTCATTATTTTCAGACGTGCTTTGAATCACTTGCTTGCTGTTCTGCGTGTTTGTTTATCTACTTGGCTATTAAAAATGATCAAATCTGGTATAACCTTCAAAATCTAGACAATACAATTTGCAAACAATCCAAAACTGAAAACCTTAAATTTTGCAAAAATTGACGTAAAATTCTTTCTGGAGTCAAAAGTCATTTCAAGAAGCCAAAAGTCGTATGAGTTTTGTCAAGTGTCATTTCAGTATTGCCCATCTGTCGTATGATTGAGAACCCAGTGTCGTACGAGTTTTCAAACTAGCAAATTCAAGAAAGTGAAAACCCTGTTACCAACTGTCATACGAGTTTTACAACTGTCATTTCATTTCTACCCAACAGTTGTATGAGTTTAGCAACTATCATTTCATAGACTACCCAGTGTCGTATGAGTCTACAGAGTGTCATTTGGAAAAATTTGAGAGAGTTGTCAGAAATTGTCAAATTGCAAGATATCCAATGTTTCCAGCCTAGTTCCAAAATCTGTCAAAAATATCATTGTGTCAGGAACAGAGCAGTAGCTATTGAGCATTCTACCATTTTCTAAGTTTGATCTTTTGAATCCAATCTAGTCTTCTGTTTGATCAATTTGAGTCATTTTTATCTCGTGTCAAAACCTTGTCATAACTATCAATCTTCAAAAACAGACTAAGTGTTGAGAACTCATGTCCGCTATCTTTTGGGCGATCTATCCCATACATCCAGGGCACAGTTTCCTTCACCCACATCTCATCAGATCTTCAAAACTATCATAATCTTGACAAAGTTGCATCATCTGATTTTCTCGAATCAAATTGTTCTTCAGTTGTCTTCGTCCTTTTCTTCTATTTCATTCAAAGTTAATGGTGGAGACTAGAGCTTCTTCACACAAGAAATCAGAAGAAACATCTCAGAACTTACTTTTGACCAATACCCCCGGTCCAACTTTTGAACAACTCATCAAGTCAGGTATCTATGAAGATGACAGTCTCGGTAACTTTCGATTGAAAACTGGTTACATACCTCCTTTATCAACTCACAGAGGTAATCAGCAAACTCCTCCTCAATCTGTTCCAGGGAGCCCAGAAACTCCTATCATGTCTCAAGCAGGGACAAACCACGGTTTTCTAAGAGGAGGGTCCCAAGGACACCATTCTCAACATAATGCCAACCAAGAACCTACCCCCTCTGAAATCCATCGATGTCAGAATGATGATGAATTCAAGAGAATGATGAGGCATTTCTTGAAAGTGGAGAGGCATACTTTTTACAATTAGCCCAGGAAGGGGCTAAGCTTCCTCCCAACTTTAACGTTGATGATATAATCACACATGAGGAAGAAACTCCACTCACAGCTATGACAAAATAGATGCATGCTATACAAGTCAAATTTAACAATCTTAAGAAGGAGAAGGAACCCAAGGAGTTCTCCATGGAGGCCCTATGTCCTTTCCCGTTCGACAAAAACTTGTATATGCCACCATTTCCAAAGAAAGTGGAGATACCAAAGTATGACAAATATGACAGACACTCTGATCCTCAAGACCATGTCAGAGAGTTCTATATGCAATCCATGGAATTCATGCATGAACCAACTTATCTAATGCATCTTTTTCTTAGATCCTTGGGAGGAGCATCCATTCAGTGGTTTTCAAGATTACCTTCTACGATCAAAACTTTTGAGGAATTGATTAAATTATTTTATCAATAATATTCCTACAATATTCAACATCCGGTCACCATGATCGATATCTGTAACCTCAAGCAATATCCAGGGAAATCATTCCTAACTTTCCTCAAGAGGTGGAGAAAGAAGTTCTCTCTATATGCTAGACAAATTCCTGAAATGGAGAAACTTGAAATCTTTATCAATAACCTTGTTCTAGAGCTCAATTATCCATTACAAATGCAAGATCATGTATCTTTTGATAAAATGGTGGATAATGAAATCAAGATTGAGAAAGTACTTGTCAAGAAAGGAGAAATCACACTTCAAAAGGACAAGTCTGAATCTGGATCTAGCTCAAAAGATAAAAACAAGAGCTAGAATAGAAACAAAGGTATTGTCTCTGATGGTGTTGTTGACACTATCCGCACTCCATCAAAGGCACCGGCCTACAATCTCACCCTTGCCACCAAAGCCATTGAAGCTTCAGAGCAAAAATCTATTGAACCATCTCCAAAGAAGCCATTCAAATGATGGGATAATAAATGAAAGTTTACTCCCCTAGGAGAATCTTTGGAATCTGCCCTGAGAACCCTGATAGCTGATAACATGATCTTTTTACCACCAATCCGAAACCTTGATCCGGATCCAAAACCATATTGGTGGAAAGATAATGAATTATGTGCTTTCCATCGGACTAAAGGCCATAGAACTAATGGATGCTTCCACTTGAAGCATACCATTCAAGACTTGATAGATCAAGGGGACATCACGATCGATAATCCTACCAGCAATAATGATCACACAGCATTTACAGAACCGTTTCCACAACATGGCAAGGGATTTTCTACTTCTCAGCCTAACATGGGGCAAAAGTCAACTATGCCTACCCTAGAAACAATGCTGTCATCAATATGGTTGAACCATATCTCTCTGAGAGATGCAATGTCATCATGATTGTACGAAGAGACAAAAATCATTCCTCAGCTAATGCGGTTACCAGATCACAAGCTCAAGCTCATCTGAAAGGACAAACACCAAGTTCATCTAATGTCCCTAAGATACCTTTCAATCTCACATCTGCTTCTAAAAAGAAGGTTGCCTCAAAATCTTCCAATCCAAAGGATACAAGACCTACATCTTATAGCATCGTCCAACAACTCTAGCATACCAATGCCAAAATCTCTATGTTTGAGTTACTTCGAATATCTCCAGCTCACAGAGATATCCTAGATAAAGCTTTGCTCAGCTCTAATGTTCCTGATGATCTAGATCTAGACAGGTTCCAGACTATGGTTGGTCATCTAACGTCTCTGCAATATATCTCCTTTTCAGAGGAAGATGACAACTCCCTAAGTCACCCACATAATCAACCTTACACATAGAAGTCTTGATCCAAAACCATCGAGTCAAACATTTGTTGATAGATGGGGGCGCAGGCCTCAACATTTGTTCTTACAACTTAATCACACAATTGGGATTCTCAGAGATGGATATTGATCCTCGAAAGAAGATCACTATAAAGGCCTATGATGAACAGGAAAGATCTTCTAAAGGCACCATTGTCTTACCCATCCGAGTGGGTCCGGTCATCAAAGATACCACATGTCAGGTGCTTGATCTACCATTGGCTTACAATATCCTTCTAGGGAGACCCTGGATACATGAAATACAAGCTATTCCTTCTACGTACCATCAATGCTTGAAATTTCCCTATGAAGGAGTGGAGGTTACTATCCTAGCAGATCTGAGTATAACTTGCAATACATTGAAGGAAAGTGCCGATAAGCTTGTTCCCAATAACAGAGAATCTTCCATCAAGCAGCTAAATGTTGCTTCCACATCTAAGATGGATGACATTGCTAAAGAGATCAGTATCAAAGAAAATGGGATGGGAGAATACACTATAGAGCCAGAATTGTCTCTGACATCTCTCCCAATCTCACCTAAGTCGTATGGACAATCCTTGGAGCAGTCTAAATCAGAACCTAAGGAACCTATGGAAGCATACAAAAGAAATTTTGTGGCGGAGCAAGTATCCAAACAAGAATTTGAAGAGGATGAAGCTGTGCTGGCATGGCTATATAAAGAGGATTCTGAATCTAAAATTGTTCAACCTAGTGAATCTATAGCACCTACAATCCCTTCTAATTCATATGGTCCAGGAAACAAATTGATAGCCAAGATGGGATATTCTGGTCAAGGACCTCTAGGAATCAGAGGAAAGGGTCTTGTGACACCCATTTCACATATTGGTAGAGCCAACAAAGATACTGGTGGCTTAGGGTTTAAGAAGAAACCCTATCATCTCAAAGGTGGTTGTTCTCATGTCATAGAACAAATTGCACCAGGAGAACCCCTTCTTAAGAAAGAAGAAATAGAACCCTCTGATGATGATTCAGATAGCTCTGAACTTATCCCCTATGAAAAATTGCCTAAAGAGATCAAAGATCTTCTTGATGATAAAGATGATCCTATCAGAAGAATTAATGTAGTAGAAACACAAGAACCTACTATAGCGCAAGAGATGGTTGCACTACAAGAACCAACTAATCTCAAAGGCAATCAAACTGATCAAGAAGAAGGGGATAGTTATTCTGACACTGCTTCCCATGAATATGAATTCAAGTCAGAGACTGAGGGTAATCCATCTTGGGGTATTCATCCTGATTTCACACATTTTCTAAGATTTCCTAGAGATCCTGAATCAGAAGCTGAGTCAAATGACTATGAATGGGGTGCCATTCCAGAAGAAGATGAGCTTATAACAGAGAAATATATTGATGTTATTCACCAATATGTATCTCAACCCAACGTAGGTCTAGAGCGAAATAATGAACTTAACGTGTCTGATCCACCTATGGCTGAAGAGGACTCCCATGATGATGTTGAGCCTATTCACGAATTGAACATTTTGAGCTGTAATATCACCTTTGAACTTAAGCGTCAGGTTAGGACCAATGATGACATATCCATGTTTGTAAACACCATATCCCAAGCCTTTCTCGCTTTGACTATCCAACGCCCTGATCTTATCGACCAAACTTCCACAAACCCAAGCCATGGTGTTTACACCTTTTCCAGTGACTATGCCCTTGCTTGTTACCTCAATGCAGTCGAGCCTATGAGGACTTCCATCAGCGAACCGAGCATCAGCATGACTGAGTCGGACATCAAATATCTTAGTCAAAAAAATTAAAATAAAAAGAAAAAGAGTTCTGAGGGTGAAAACCACTTTGTGGCAGTCTCAGAACCTACAAAAGTAAAAAGAAAAGACGTATCTGAAGGTGAAAACCTCTCAGAGGCACCTAAGGATGAGATATTTGATGTCCTTCCGAGTCATTTATAGGATAGATCTCTAGTTCTGATTGAGCCCACTCAATCCATCAATTTGGGTACAACAGAGGAACCACAATTGTTATATGTAGCACAATCTCTATCAGAAGAAGAGAAACAGAAATTCACTACATTCTTATCAGAAAAAAAGATCAACTTTGCATGGAAATATTCAGATATGCTAGGATTGGATCCCAATCTCATTATGCACCATCTATCCATTGCTCCTGGAGTAAAACCAATCAAACAAAAATTGAGAAAGATGCATCCTCATGTTGCACTCTTAGTCAAAGCAGAACTAGAAAAACTCCTAAAAGCTGGATTCATCTGTGTCATAGACTATGCTGAGTGGATCTCTAACATTGTACCTGTTTCAAAACCAGATGGTTCAATCAGAGTGTGCACAGACTTTAGAGATGTTAACAAAGCATGCCCTAAGGATGATTTTCTGCTGCCTAACATTGATATGATAGTGGACATGGCTGCGGGCTATGAAATGTATTCCTTAATGGATGGCTTTTCTGGGTACAACCAAATCAAAATTGCTCTAGAAGATCAAGAGAAAACAGCTTTCACATGTGTGTGGGGAACCTTCTGTTGGAATGTTATGCCATTCGGACTCAAAAATGCTGGAGCTACATATCAAAGAACAATGACATCTATTTTTCATGATATGATGCATAAAACAATGGAGGATTACGTGGATGATACCTTGGAAAAATCCATGATTAGAACTAAACATCTAATAGACCTGAGCATGATCCTAGATAGAATGGAACAGTTTAGTCTCTGACTAAATCCTAAGAAGTGTGCTTTTGGTGTCACTTCTGGAAAGCTCTTAGGATACATAGTTTCAAAGAAAGGCATTGAAGTTGATCCGGCTAAAGTCAAGGCTATAATAGAGATGCAACCTCCCACAAATATCAGTCAAATAAGGACATTGCAAGGCAGAGTACAGTCCATCAGAAGATTCATATCACAGTTAGCTGACATATCACAACCTTTTACAAACACATTACATAAAGGCATGACCTTTGCATGGAATGAAGAATGCGAGCACAACTTTAACCATATCAAGAAGTATCTATCAAATCTGCCTATCTTGATGCCTCCTATTCATGGGAAGCCATTGATCTTGTATGTCTCTGCAACAGCCACATCACTGGGGGCATTGCTAGCACAGCATGATGAGAACAAAAAGGAAAGAGCCATCTACTATATAAGTAGAACATTGGTGGCATATGAAAAGAACTATTCTATGATTGAGAAAGCTTGTCTCGCTGTGATCTTTTCATCATAGAAACTGAGACACTACATGTTAGCTCATACTACTCATTTGGTAGCTAAAATTGATCCACTGAAATATCTCCTAAGCAAAGCTGCCCTCACAGGTAGACTAGCTAAATGGGTCATGCTCTTGAGAGAATTTGACATTGAATATGTTGAAAGAAAAGCTATCAAAGGACAAGTCATTGCTGATTAATTAGCTGAAGCACCACTGTTTGATGATACACCCATGCAAATGGAATTTCCCAATTCCTCTATCATGCACTTCTCTTCTAGAAAATGGCAGTTATTCTTTGATGGCTCCTACACACAAAATGGATCTGGAGCAGGCATATTGTTCATCACTCCTCAAGGATACTCGATACCCAAAGCATTCAGACTAAAATTTCCTTGCACAAACAATATTGTTGAATATGAGGCACTTCTCAATGGTATGAAAATGGCAATACAGTGGAGAGTTACAGAGATGCACATCCATAGAGACTCACAATTGGTTATCCATCAAGTCAATGATGTGTACCAAACCAAAGATGAAAAGCTCATTCCTTACAAGAGAATGGTAAATGATTTAAAGAAATACTTCATCTCTATCACATTTGAGCAAATACCCAGAATGAAGAATAAGGCTGCCGATGCAATGGCGACACTATCTACTCTCTTACAGCAGCCCGAACATGAGCTACGCTATGAGTTCCTGGTGGAAGCCCTATCCTATCTTGCATATGACTCCCCTAAAACCCGCATGATCTTCACTGTTGTAGGTTATGACTCATCTCGCTACAAAAATCTGTTCTCCTATCTCCATGACCAAATCATCCCTGATTCCTTTAACCGCTTTGAGAAACAAAACCTTATCTGATCCGCATCCCGATATGTCATCATTGGTAATGATCTATACAAATGAGGTCTAGATGGTACACTGCTTAGATGTTTAGAACGGGAAGAGTCTCAACGTGCATTAGAGGAAGTCCACGAGGGTATATGTGGGTCACACTCGAATAGTTTAACGTTATCTCAAAAACTTATTAGGGCTGGGTACTATTGGCCTGAAATGGAGAAAGAGGCTATTAAATTTGCTAAAAACTGTCAATAGTGTCAAGTACATGGCAAATTGATTCATGCTCCAAGGAGAGATTTGATTCCCTTTACTACACAATGTCCTTTTCAACAATGGGCATTTGATCTCATAGGTGCTATCCATCCACACTCTTCTAATGGACATACCCATATAATCACAGCTACAGATTATTTTAAAAAATGGGTAGAAGCAGTTCCTCTAACACAAGCAACGGGGAAATAGATCTCTATGTTCATCCTGAACTACATCATTTGCAGATATGGGATCCCTCATTCCATAGTCACAGACAATGGGGGACAATTCAAAAACAAGGACCTAGATGACTTATGTGCCAAATTCAAGATTACTCAACATTGGTCCTCTATCTACTATCCTCAAGGGAATGGACAAGCTAAAGCTTCAAACAAAAATATCTTGAAAATCTTACACAGAACAGTGAACAAAATAGGAAGAGACTGGCATCTCATGATCAATCTAGCTCTCTGGGCATACAAAACTAGTATCAAAACACCTACAGGGGCTACACCTTTTTCTTTAGTTTATGGGTCTGAAGCAGTACTACCTATTGAGGTTGAAATCCCATCACTCAGAATCGGAATGCATGGACTTGTCACTGATGAAGACTACCGAGTGTCTAGGTTACAATAACTGGAATTACTAGATGAGCGCAGGCAAGCAGCGTATGATCATCTCAAAGTGTATCAGAAAAGAATGTCTAAAGGCTACAACAAGAAAGTTCGACATAGAGAATTTCAGGTTGGTGATCTAGTCTTGAGAGAAAATCCTAAAAATCAATCACATCGAGAATGCAAGGGGAAGTTCGAACCAAATTGGCTGGGTCCCTTTGTTATCACTGCTACTTTTGGCTCTGGTGCCTATCAACTCTCAACGACAGAAGGAGAACAACTCCGAGAACCAATCAATATTCTCCATCTGAAGAAATTCTACGCCTAAGGCATTCAGTGCTTGGTAAATGTCCTAAAAAAATCTTTAAAATTAGAAAAAGTCCTAAAAAAATGAACATCTTGGTAAAAACCTAGCAATAGGCACCTTGATGATTCACAAAAAAATAAAAAAAATATCAAAAATTCAAAAAAATTGAAAAAATAAAAAATACAAAAAAAATAAAAAAAGAAAAAGTGCCTTGGTGAAAACCTAGAAACAGGCGCCTTGGTAGCAAAAATAGAATCTTTACCAAGATGGTGAAAACCCAGCAAACGGGCGCCACTTGTTCCAAATGCTCCATCTATCAGCACAATCTTGGTCTTTCCCAGCTTTCAGTCTTGCTTTAGTTTGTACATATCTCCTGGTTTGTTTCTGCATATCCTGGTTTCAATAAGTCAGTCTGTACACCAATCAACTCAAGCGTCTGTATTCTATCAATGTTCAAACATGGGGGCAATCAATGTCATATCCTATGGTCTCCAGTATATCTTAGACATATCATATCTAGTCAGAGTCATTTTGAAGCTTCATGTGAGTCAGTCAGTTAGTCTTGTCTCCAAAAAGGATTTTGCATCAACAACAACAACAATCAAACATCAAAACTCAAACTGAAAACAATCTATGCTTTTTACATGCTTTTATCTCCTTGTATGCTTACTGATTCGCATTGAGATTTTTGCATATTGTGTCCCTTCGAGCTCTTCGATGATGTCCTTTATAGGATTTAGAGAGTGATGACTGGGGGCATAATCTTTTCTTTGTCTTCTGCTTGTATGTGAAAATCTAACAACTTTGGAAATTTCAGATTGAAATGGTGTCCGACTATAAGAGCCTCTATCTTGAATTGGATGGCCATGCGTACCTCGACCATTGATACCCGAAAAATTCAAGGACGTTTGATCTAACTATTATCTTTTTGAAGTGAATTCTTTCTCCTACTGTGAAACGTGATCTTACCTAAGGATGTGAACGATAAAGGGTCACTATGGGTAATTCACATTGGATTTAGAATGATCTCTTGACTGTTTGATGTGTTTGCAACGCAAGGCGTACTCAGGTCATCACGACGTGTATGTTTTGATGCTTGTGCAAATTACTATTTCAAAATGGACATGATATTCAGGTCATCTTGGCGTTTGTGCCTTGGTGCTTATATCTAATCCGACATTCCGAAAACAAAATCAATATTCATATGTCCATGGTTGCCTAGCCAGTGGGTGTTTTATTGATTCTTGCGCATACAAATCGATATTCATATGTCTATGGTTTCATAGCTAGTGGGCATTGTATTGATTTATCCGGTTACCTAAAAGTTCAATGATGATAACAAATCGACATATGATCAGTGACTAGGTCCTAGGTCTTAGGTTGCATTTCATCTTGCATGTCTCTTTGCATTTTGCATGTTTGCATGATCTCACAATGACTAAATGAACTTCAATGCTTAAACAATTCTCCACTTGTCTCTTCAAGTCTAACAAGAGTTGAATCTCACACGAAGGTTCCTCCAATGAAATAGCAAGTAGAATCCTTTTTCGGGATCAAAATTGAAATCTGAGATCATTTATCTTATTCACTACTTGCATAATCAACCTTCAATTATCACAAAAATCCAGTATTCAACTTAACTGATTAGCTTTCATCAAACTATCAAAATTTCAACTTGGTCAACCATGGTCAACTTATGGTTTCACCTAGTCAAATTCGGTCTTCAGGACCTCCAAACAATGCAGAATGCATTCTCGGACGTGTTTAACCACACTTCTCAAATCAATTAACATGCTTCTAAACTATCAACGCTGACTTTTCTTGTCAGATTTCAATTTTAATCCCGAAGGGGGCATGGTATTGCACATCATTCAAAGTCTGTAAATCAAATTCTATCGATCAAATCTATCAATATCTTTCATCAGTGATCAAGACAACAATCACATCTAGTCGCTGATTCATCAAAAGTCCTCATCGCTCGGGGCAAATCTATCATCACTTGGGGCATATCAGATTCATCAAGATCCATATCAATCTAGTATTCTCCTAATCTTGTAAACTATATCAGTTTTTGCAACCATCAGATCATAGTGTTCTTTCCTTAGTTTTCCAGCAACTGAAGGGTTTGAATGTGATACTTGCTAGTTCTGCTAAGACAATCGAGTCTAGAACGGGTCACTCACTTCTTTGCAATCCTAAGGTTTGGAATTAGGCGTTTTGACACTTTTTCACAATCATAGGTTCATTTGCTGTTATAGTAAACATTATCTTTGGTCATTTAGGACCTATTATCTCCATATCAAATCAATATCAATCAACTTCTATCTCATATCAATTATCAATTTCGAACATCAGTTTCATATCTTTATCAAACACAGACTTTCTTTGAACCACTGCGCTTCACACAGTAATTTAAAGAGGGGCAAAATGTAATACCCCAAAAATGGGCTATAATTTCATTAATCTCCTACATCTTCAATTCGAATGAAATCGACATCAAAGTCCTAATCTAAGGCACATTTAAACATCATCGAATCATAATTGATTATCTTAAATTCTACATCGGGGAATATTCCTAGTAATATTCCTAATCATCATAATTATCTTTAATTTTATAATTATTTGGCAATAAATCACATTTATCCTAAAGTTTGTTTAATTGAGTATTTTCATATTTAATTAATTAGATTTAATATTTGCCACTTAATTGTGTAATTAAATTTAATTCTATCTATTATTAATTGTATTATTTAATTTTGACAATAAATCTAATATCATATGAATAATTGATTAAATTCTTATTTAATTAATTAAAGCAAGTTGTCATTATTTAATAATATAATTTTTAATAAAAATTTGATTAAATAATTGATTAACCCATAAATCAATTGTTTTATTTTTAAAAGCAGTTAAGTTGGAAATAAATCACTTTATTATTAAATTAATTCATAAATAAAATATACACAATCATAAGAGCAAACAACTATCAATTATCGATTAAAGCTAAACTCTATTTTGAGTTAAAGCTTACCTTTTGCATATTTTTGTGAGTTAATTATTTGTTATTATCAGATAACTCAAAAATCAACCTGAGTTATTTGAGTGATTTATGGCTTTCTTTCGCAACCTCCAAAGCCTTGGATTTATATAAAAACAAGGCTCAACTCTTCATAATTCATCTCTCAATCATCTCTCAAATTTGCATCCAAGCATCTCATAATTTTGCAAGCTTACTTTGCCAAAGTCATCCACAAATTTGCACAATCACGCTGGAGAATTGGAATTGGGAGAATCAAAGCTCTTGCGAATCAACATCTTTGTGAGATCATGATGAAGGGTGCTCCCCTTAATACCACAAACACATAACAGAAAGAGAGAAACAACAACAATAATATGCAAGAACAGAAAATTTGGCTTCTTATTATCTCCACAAATGTGGAATTACAAACTTTCAGAATTACAATATGCAAAGCCACATGGGCATTCCCTTACAATATTCTGTAGGACAAAGCCTCGAACTATTACCCAGAACTATTCTGAACTGCCTAAGACAATAATACAGCCTTCCTTATATAGGCAATTTCCACCGTCCGAGAAGGTTCCAAAAATTTAGCCCTAAGGGCCGACCAAACTTAGAATTATTTTATTTTTCAATTTATTACATCAAAGTCGGCTCAAAATAACCTTTGAAACCCGAACAGAAATTTTGAAAAAAATTATTTTCCGCCATTTCGGGTGGCCCAACTTCCGAAGACCATAAGTCATCACCCGTTGACCCGATCGGCTATTATAACCCCATTTCGGAAATGCCACGAAGCGCTCTACAGGCTTGACCGGCATAAGTGCTTGTCACCCAAATTTTTGACCTCATCCGGGGCCTCTAAAGCCTTCAAAACTGAGTTCAAAGTTTCTGTACCCTGCTGCCAATACCGAAAATCTTCAATATCTTCCAATATACACTTGATCTGGCAATGAAACTTTACTGGCAGACTTATATGACCAACATGAACCTCCAAGAAACAAATCAGATCATTCTGAGCACATACAAAAATTACCAAAAATAGTAACTTTCCATAAATAGCAGCTCTGCACTAAAATAGCCCTTATTGAATATAAAAATAGAAATATTTTTGGGTGATGCAAGATTGCTCTTACACCCAGGATGCTCCTACATCAGACACCCGGGGTAATTTGAGAAGTGACCCTATCACGACTCAGGCGTGCAGAGGAAAACCAAGACGGTTAACCTCCTCCTTTGTTAGCCATGATGAATCTTCAACAGGTCGTCCTTTTCATTTGACCAAATATTCTTCATATGTCCTATTCCTTGTGCTTCTGCCAACACGACTGTCCAGTATGTCTTCAATCTCCTTGATATCTGAACTAGTTGCTGGAATACTCCACTGTGCTGCTGTGATCTCATCTTCAACACCTCCTTCATGATACTCTGTCAGATCTGAAATGTTAAACACTGGTGAAATATTTAGCTCAGTAGGCAATTCTACCTCATATGCGTTTCCTGAATCATGTTTCTTCAGTATCTTACATGGTCCAAACTTCTTCATTTTCAGCTTGTTATATGTACCAACTGGAAACCGCTCCTTCCGCAAATGAACCATGACTTCATCACCAACCTGAAATTCCTTATACCTCCTTTTCTCATCTGCCTTAGCCTTATACTGTACGTTCATCTTGGTAATATGCTTCCTCACCTCCCCATGGATGTTCTTCAAGTGTTCTGCAAAATCCTCAGCTTCAGCACTACTTATTTCTCCTTTATCTATCTTTCTCAATTCAGATGCATTTCTTGGGCTACTTCCATATACAATCTGGAATGGTGATTTACCAGTGCTCCTGTTGACAGAATTATTGTATGCAAATTCTGCCTGTGGTAAAATCAAATCCCATCCTGCTGGCTTATCTCCAACCAAACATCTCAGCAAATTTCCCAAACTTCTATTCACCACCTCTGTCTGTCCATCAGTCTGTGGATGATGTGATAAACTAAACTTCAAATCTGTCTTCAACTTCTTCCACAATGTACGCCAGAAATATCCAACAAACTTAGTGTCCCGATCTGAAACTATGGTCTTTGGCAAACCATGAAGTCTCACTACTTCTCTGAAAAACAATTCTGCTACATGAACAGCATCATTAGTCTTCTTGCAGGGAATGAAATGTGCCATCTTTGAAAATCTGTCAACCACCACAAAAATTGAATCGTATCCCCGCTGTGTCCTCGATAAACCAAGAACAAAGTCCATGCTGATATCCTCCCAAGGCTTCTCTGGTACGGGTAATGGCTGATACAATCTTGTATTCTACTTCACTCCTTTCGCCATCTGACATACTCTGCAACTCTGTACAAACTTCTTCACATATTGCTGCAACTGTGGCCAATAATAATTCTCACTAACCAAACCAATGGTTTTATCACGACCAAAATGTCCAGCCAATCCTCCGCTATGCTTCTCCTTGATGAGATTCTCCCTCATAGAACTTCATGGAATGCACAACTGACTCCCTCTGAATAGCATATCATCCTGGATGATGAAATCCAACCATTTCGTCCTGTCTAGAGTAACAGGTTCTGTACAAGCTTTCCAAGCTTCACCAAAATCAGGATCCTCTGGATACAAATTCTTGAGTTCCTTGAACCCAACCACTTCAATCTGCATTTCTGTCATCAATAGTTGCCTTCTGCTAAGAGCATCTGCAACCCTATTAGACTTTCCACTCCTTTGTTTCAAAATAAATGTATAACTCTGCAAAAACTCAACCCATTTCAAATGCTTTTGATTCAATTTTCCTTGACTATTCAAATATTGCAAAGCTTGATGATCAGTATACAAAACAAACTCCTTAGGAAGTAGATAATGTCTCCACTTCTTTAATGCCTGAACTATAGCATAAAATTCCTGATCATAAACAGAATACTTCCTCTTGGCATCATTTAACTTCTCACTAAAATAAGCAATAGGTTTACCTTCTTGGCTCATAACAGCTCCTATTGCAGTACCACTAGCATCACAATCTACTTGAAACACCTTATTAAAATCTAGAAGTGCTAAAACAGGTTGTTCTGTAACTTTTTGTTTCAACAATTAAAAACTCTTTTCTGCCCCATTAGTCCACTTAAACTCTTTTCTATCCCCTCTCATTGTTTCAGTCAAGGGTCCACAAATACTGCTAAAACTTTTGATAAACTTTCTGTAAAAGCTAGCTAGACCATGAAAAGATCTTACCTCAGTAGCACTCCTTGGAGTAGGCCATTCAAGGATAGCCTGTACCTTCTCTGGGTCCATTTTTAGACCTTCTGCTGAAACTACAAATCCCAAATACACTAACTCTTTCTTCACAAAACTGCACTTCTTCAAATTAATCAACAATTTCTCTTCTCTCAACTTCTCAAACACCATACGAATATGCATCATATGTTCCTCCAATGTCTTGCTAAAAATCAAAATATCATCTAGGTAAACAATGACAAACTTACCCAGAAAATCTTTTAGAACCTCGTTCATGAGCCGCATGAAAGTGCTCGGTGCATTGGTTAGCCCAAAAGGCATGACTAACCACTCATATAGTCCTTCCTTTGTCTTGAATGCAGTCTTCCATTCATCTCCTTCTCTGATCCGAATCTGATGATATCCACTCTTCAGATCTATCTTTGAAAAATACACAGCTCCACTCAAACAGTCCATAATATCATCCATTCGTGGCAATGGAAACCTGTACTTGATTGTGATCTTGTTTATTGCCCTAGAATCTGTACACATCCTCCATTCTCCATTCTTCTTTGGTGCTAATACCGCTGGTACAGCACAGGGACTCAGACTCTCTCGAATCAATCCTTTTTGTAACAGTTCATGCACTTGTCTGTTCAACTCCTCACTTTCTGTAGGTGTCATTCTGTGTGCTACCTTATTCGGCAAACTCGCTCCTGGGATCAAGTCCATCTGATGACTGATCTTCCTGACTGGTGGTAATCCATCAGGCACGTTATCGGATACAATATCCTGAAACTCATTCAACAAATCTGCAACTTCTACAGGAACATCTTCTACTTCCTCTTTACCAGCTTTTGGAATTAAAGCAAAGCATACATGCTCATGCCTCATACCATCTAAGAATTTCCTTCCATCAACAAATGTTATTCTTGCATTACCACATACCTTTTCTTCGGTCTCCTTCAATGGCTTTAGCTTATGTCGCACTCCATCCTTTGTCAGCGAATAGGTATTCGCACGACCATCATGTACAGCACATCTGTCAAACTGCCACGGTCTACCCAATAACATATGACATGCATCCATAGAGATGATATCACATAGTACCTCATCTTGGTACCCGCCGATCTTGAACTTCACTAGGTATTGTTCATTGACCATGACCTTGTGGTCATCCTGTACCCAGGCAATCCAATATGGATGTGGGTGTTTCTGTCTCTTGAGTTTCAACTTTGTCACCATCTCTTCTGACACCAAATTGTCAGTGCTTCCACTATCAATAATCACATCACAACATTTACCTTCACACTTGCACCTAGTGCGAAACAGGCTCCTCTTTTGCTCAGGTTCATTCTCACCACTCAACAGGACTCTTCTGTTAATCAACATTTCTCCTCTTTCAGCATCTTCAGAATTTGATGATCTGGCATCTTCATCTACATGTGCAACTCTGGCCTGGCCTTCATTTCTCCTGTCTATTCTGCCTTGGCGCTGAGGACATTCAAATGCCCTATGATCTTCTTCTCCACAGTGAAAACATGTTCCACGGAAGCCTCCTCTTCCAGATCCTTGTCCTCTTCCTCTTCCTCTCTGATCTCTATTATTCTGATCTTGGAAGCGATTGGAATTATTTCCACGCTGATTCTGACTGCTACTGGCCTCATCCTTCTTTTTCAGATCTTTATTTCGGCCACCATATGACTGTCCACCAGATCGTCCACCGCGACCTCTTCCATTTTGTCTGCTCTCAAACTTCTTGTTCAGCTTTTCCTCTACTTTTAGGGCAAATTGGTATGCCTCCTCAATACTGTTCATTCGAACCAGATTCAGCTCCTCCTGAATGCTTGGCCTTAACCCATTAAGGTATCGGGCAACTTTCTCCTTATCAGCTTCTGCATGGCCTGTTCTGATGAGAAGTCGATAGAACTCCTCTATATACTCCTGAACAGATCTTCCTGCTTGCTTCAAACTCTGCATTTTCTTCAGTAGGTCAAGCTCATAATCAACAGGAATGAACTGCCGCTTCAATTTATCCACCATCCGATCCCATCTTGTGATTTTATCTTTCCCTCTTCTATTTCACTCCAATTGAATTTCTTGCCACCAGATCTTCGCATGACCTTTCAGTCTGGCCTTCACAAATTTGACTGTATCAGGATCGTCAACATCTTCGTACTCAAAATATTCCTCACATTCATTGATCCAGTCAATCAATTCCTCTGGGTTAAGATTTCCAGAAAATGTAGGAACCTCAATCTTAGGTCTTTTCCCAATCTTGGAAATGGCCCGAAAAAGTCTTTCTTCCTCCTGGTTCACAATTTCAACTTCTCCTACTTGATATTCTTCTTCAGCTTCATCCTCGCTTTCATCTCTGACATTAAGATTCATTCCTCTGTGAATCTCTTCTTGCAATGCTCGCACTTGTCTCTGCAGCTCTCTAACCTCGGGTGTTACGACACCAGCTCTTCCGCCACGTTCCCTTCGTGGAGGCATTTTCGCGATGCGCGCTGAAACCCTAGCCACAGTCCTGGTGCAAACTGCCTCACAGTCGGCGATCTGTTTACACACTCAAGAACTCCTGCTCTGATAGCACTTGATGAAGGGTGCTCCCCTTAATACCACAAACACATAACAGAAAGAGAGAAACAACAACAATAATATGCAAGAACAGAAAATTTGGCTTCTTATTATCTCCACAAATGTGGAATTACAAACTTTCAGAATTACAATATGCAAAGCCACATGGGCATTCCCTTACAATATTCTGTAGGACAAAGCCTCGAACTATTACCCAGAACTATTCTGAACTGCCTAAGACAATAATACAGCCTTCCTTATATAGGCAATTTCCACCGCCCGAGAAAGTTCCAGAAATTTAGCCCTAAGGGCCGACCAAACTTAGAATTATTTTATTTTTCAATTTATTACATCAAAGTCGGCTCAAAATAACCTTTGAAACCCGAACAGAAATTTTGAAGAAAATTATTTTTCGCCATTTCGGGTGACCCAACTTTCGAAGACCATAAGTCATCACCCGTTGACCCGATCGGCTATTATAACCCCATTTCGGAAACTCCACGAAGCGCTCTACAGGCTTGACCAGCGTAAGCGCCCGTCACCCAAATTTTTGACCTCATCCGGGGCCTCTAAAGCCTTCAAAACTGAGTTCAAAGTTTCTGTACCCTGCTGCCAATACCAAAAATCTTCAATATCTTCCAATATACACTTGATCTGGCAATGAAACTTTACTGGCAGACTTATATGACCAACATGAACCTCCAAGAAAGAAATCAGATCATTCTGAGCACATACGAAAATTACCAAAAATAGTAACTTTCCATAAATAGCAGCTCTGCACTAAAATAGCCCTTATTGAATATAAAAATAGAAATATTTTTGGGTGACGCAAGATTGCTCTTACACCCAGGATGCTCCTGCATCAGATCAATATTTTTTTTTCAGATCATTCTTAGATAGTTTCATATCAAGTTTTTCATTCTTATTACATAGAAAATCCAAAAAAATAGATTAGTTGCATTCAATTCATATCTAGATCAATTGCATTCAAATCCTTCATTTAGGTGTCATCTAGGTCACTGATCTCGATTACAATCTGAGAACATCAATCTCGCACCTATTAGAAGGCAGTAAATCGCTTGGTTAGATTAGTTTTCAATTTTGCATGATTTTGATTTTTGCTAACCTCTAATGTTTTACTGAAGTGTTGTGTCTACAGATCAGGTACAATTTTCACACACACACACACACACACACACACATATATATAGAGAGAGAGAGAGATTTTAGCAAAATTTTGGTGGGAGATTTTGGATATCCTATTCTATTTACTGGTGAAAAGTAAAAACTATATTCTCTGGGTCCCTCTAGAGAGGCACATTTTTCTGCAGAATCACGGGACTCGAGTTGTAGCGAATCACGTTTTATCTTTAGAGAAGACAAAAATCCACTTTTTGCACTTGGTTGGAATTTCTCTATTACCAAAGGTTTTTGCATCACCTTTTTGGTCTCACTATGGGGAGTAGTAGACGTCGAAAGCATAAACGGAAGAGGAAACTCACAAATGAAGAGATTGAAGTGTATAGAGAAATGGATAGGGTTTCCCATCGGAACAAGAGACAAGGTATGTTAAATATTAATGAAGATGTTGGTATAGACCCACCTTTGAATGTGGTTTCAAGTGAAGAACAGGAATTTGAAATGATTTATGACAATAATATTGAAAATGAGAATGTAGGGATTGAAGATGAAAATGTAGGTTTTGAAAATGAATTGGAAGATGTGGAGAATGGAAGTGTGGACACTATCAATGAGAATCCACCGATTGAATATGAAGGAATTGACAATGATAATGGTACACAAGAACCAAATCAACATAACATATCTCCAAATTATATGAGAAATGAAGTCCCTTGGGAGGAAGAAAGACAAACTTCAAAATTGACACCTTCAAGAACAACTAAATGGTTACTTGAAATTGATGAGAACATAATGAGAAATTTCAATGGCAAGAGATCAGAAAGAACTATTTGGTTGTGGGTTTCAAAAAATTTTGATCAATTTTTTAGCCTCAAGACGTTGGTTGAGCAATGTCAAATGTCTGTTCAATTGTTAAAGATGTAGAAGATGAGACGTATACTAGTCAAATTGAAGATTAGTGTGAACAAGAAAAAGGAGAGGAATGCTATTATTGTGAGAAATATTTTTAGTGCTCTCAATTCCATTGGGAAGACTACCAAGGAAAAAGATAAGAGAGCCACTAGGAGGGTTATTACAACCTCCTTTGTAAGTCATCATTTGAGAAAGGCTTGTTTGATGAGACAAACTTGTGTTGACTTGAATCTAAATCGTAAAACTTTGGATAGAGCACTTGCAAGAAGAGAAAGACTTGATGATCCTCTTCAAAATGATACATGGGCTTATGGTGAGAGAATTTCATGTTGTGATAAGAAGCTTACCGATGCTGTGAAGGATCAAATTCAACTATTTTGGCAATCTAACTCAAGTGTCACCAAATGTGAAGGATGTCTTGAAGTTGAGAATTGGCATTCGAGACCGCACCCCGCATCCCAAACATTATTTGGAGGTGAGTCAAACAATGTTGTTCAAAATTTTTTGTGAGACACATCTAACATTGCAAATATCACAAAGAGATTTTGAAGCCCTCAAGCCTTTTTTTTGTGTGCCTCTTAAGATTCGGAATACTTGTTGTTGCAAATATCATGTGGAGTTTTCAATGCACCATGAATTATTACGATCCCTTCATTCTACTTTGCATACTAGTGAAATGTTGGAGGAGTGTGGTGCAAGTGGTCTTCCAAAATCATCAAGAGACTTGCTAGATAATTTTTTATATCCTAGAGATGATGGATGTTTCTTTTATATAAAATATTGCTTAAATGACAAGTGCTCAGAGTGTGGTGGGCTAGTGAAGTTTGTTGAATATTTTCATGAGGGCTGCGAGCATGATTTTGGAAAGACAGTTGTCCACAAAAAGGTATATGAAACTGTTAAATATACATTAAAAAGTGGAGGTGAAGGCTCTAGATGTGAGTTGGTTACAAAAGAATGCAATGTAGCTGATTTTATTTAAGATTTTAGGTAGAATATTTTTTACAAGTATGCAAGGCATAGTCACAGGTCTTAGTGGTTGGATCAACAATTCAGGATGTGTAAGGACACTTTCCTAATTGGCACTATTATATCAGTTGTTGACTTTGTAGAGAACTATACATTGCAGCCCCAAAATGAGTTGCAAGCTCAATATTACAATTCTATTCAGGTTGTTATTTTTGTGCACATAACATATAGACATTCCCCTGATAGTATAGAAGATGACCAAAAGATAATAAGAGAGTGCCATTTTTATATGAGAGATGATAGATCGCACTCATCCAAGGTTTTCCAACATTGCTTTTCAAGAATTATTTTGAGTGGGTGTGGGAAAATAATATTGCTATGGATAGACATCTCATTTGGTCAGATAACTATACAAGTCAATTAAAAAATGCTCGTATGTTTTATTGGCTATGTAGAATGCATGTAGAGAGAGGTGTACCTCATATTTGGTGTTTTTTGAGGCTGATCATGGAAAAGGGGAGCATGATGGAGTAGGTGTATGTGTAAAGAGAGCTCTAGTTAAGGAGAAACTGAGGATTTTAGGTGCAAAAATCATTGATGCTCATTCTATTGTTGATTGGTGTACTTCAACATTGTCACAGGGGGGGACTCTTGATTCAGTAGTGCACAGATTCTTTTGGTTGGTTGAGTTGGGCACAATAGGAGATAGGTTGGATTGTCAAACTATGAAAGATTCTTCAAAAATGCATTCATTTTGAAGCTCAGATGCTAGTACATGGACCATTTGAACATGAGAGTTGGCTTTTTATTGTCTGAGTTGTCTTCAGTGTGATTGAGATCAGTGTGAGTCAAGTGAGTGGGTTGATACATGGGTTCCACATTATCTTACTCCTTTATCTCTCACAATCTTTGTAATAAATGATGACATGGATTTCTCACTTGACTACGACCATCTTTCAAATCTTCTTCAGCCAAGACATGTTTTTGCATTGGTTGCACCGCAAGGGAATGATGAGAGATCGAATTATTGGTTAGCACGTTGTGTACAAGGAAAGCGAAAACTTGCACAATCGCCGATAGATGATGATATGTTCACATATCCAACAAGATCACATGTTGTTGCAAGAACATGGTTGCACACATATATGATTAGAAATAATGGCATTCCTATGTTTGAAGACTATGAGAAGCACAAAACCATTCTCATGTATTCACACATTGTTATAGCAGCCAATGTTAAGTTGTTGAAACATCAAGGAAAACCAAAGACAAAGGAACTTTGGACTATTGGTATTGTTGATCATGAAGCAATATTGAATACCCTCAAGAAGAGAGATGACCCTTCAGGCACACTTCAGTAGGTAAGTTCAACTCAAGTTGCAAGGTTTTCCATGTTTATTACGATTATGCTCAATATAGAAGATCAAGGTGTGCATTTGATTAGCCCATATTTTATGATGGTAAACTTCACTATGCATTGTCTAGTCATGTTCTTTGGTTCGTTTAGTTACTTATACATGTTCATAATATTTTTCTCAACCTATTTAAACTTCTTATATTCTCTATTAACTTTTCTTCCGCCTTCCAAATGCAAGGATTAGAATGTAGATGTCATCAAGTACCATGTGTTAAACTTATACACTTTAGGAGAAGAAAGGACACTTATTTTTTATATATAGTTGTGTAATTTGCATATTTATATGTCAAATTTTGTATATAAAAACAATAATAGAATGTAATGTGCATAGTTAGATGCTAAATTTTGTATATAAAAACAACAATCTAATGTAATGTGCATAGTTAGATGCTGAATTTTGTATATAAAAACAACAATTGAATGTAATGTGCATATTTAGATGCCAAATTTTGTATATAAAAAATTTGATGCAAGATTTGAAATATAAAAGAGCCTATGGGGTTGATTTACAAATATTAAGAGCCTACATTTGTATCGTCTTAATGCCATGTAAAGTGCAAAAAACATGTTTCCTTACTATGAATGTTGTATCCTTATATAATTTGTATCATCTTAATTTTGTATCCTTACATTTGTACTGTCTTAATTCCATGTACATTTGTATCGTCAAATGATATAATAGTTGGAGTCATTGAGTCAAAATTGGTCAAATGTGTCCAAAGTAAAATGGTGATTCCCTAGGGTGAAGGGATAGTGTTCAAGAATTACATCCTGGTACCGAATGAAGTGTTCTATTAGCTCTGATTGGGTGGGTAAACACTAGCGACAATCTTTTTTTGACCACTGAGTCACTAGAACATTTCGGACCATGCCAGACCAAAGTGTCCCCAAGGTGCACTAAGCACAATTGGGCAATGATCTTTTGAGGCTCGTATCTCAGACCCCATGAGAGGTATCAGTGATCCGTGAGATGTTACAATACCCCATTTTTGAGGCCTACAATAACCTCTCTCTATTCTGGGAGATTCAATTTTTTTTGAATTTGGAACATCAGTCTCGCTTGATGCCAAAACTTGTAGTGAGGGTCAGTTGAAAGTTGCACCACTGGGTTTCTTCCAAACCATTCATCCCGGCACCAAATGGATTGTGCTGTTAGCTTTGATTGGGAGGGTAAACGCTAGCAACAACCCTATTTTGACCACTGAGTCACTAGAATGTTCCTGACCATGCCAAACCAAAGTGTCCCCAAGGTGCACTAAGCATGATTGGGCAACAAACTTTTGAATTTGGCACGCCAGTCTCGCTTGATGCCAAAACTTGTAGTGAGGGTCAGTTAAAAGTTGCACCACTGGATTTCTTCCAAATCATCCATCCTAGCACTGAATGGATTGTGCCATTAGCTCCAATTGGGCATGTAAACACTACTGACAACCCTTTTTTGACCACTAAGTTACTAGAACGTTCCGGACCATGCTAGACCAAATTGTCCCCAAGGTGCACTAAGCGCGATTAGGCAGTGATCTTTTGAGGTTCATATCTCAGACCTCATGAGAGGTATTGACAATCTATGAGATGCTATAGGACCACGTTTTTGAGGCCTACAATAACATCTCTCCATTCTGGGATATTCAAATTTTTTTGAGTTTGGCACACCAGTCTCACTTGATGCCAAAACTTGTAGTGAGGGTTAGTTGAAAGTTGCACCACTGGGTTTCTTCCAAACCGTTCATCCCAAAACTGAATGGACTACACCATTAGCTTTGGTTGGGTGGATAACACTAGAGAAAACCCCATTTTGACCACTGAGTCACTAGAATGTTCTGGACCATGCCAGACCAAAGTTTCCCCAAGGTGCACAAAGCATGATTGGGCAGCGATCTTTCGAGGCTCATATCTCAGACCCCATGAGAGGTATCAATGATCCGTGAGATTCTACATGACCTCTTTTCTGAGGTCTACAATAACCTCTCTCCATTCTAGGAGATTCAAATTTGTTTGAGTTTGGTATACCAGTCTCGCTTGATGCCAAAACTTGTAGTGAGGGTCAATTAAAAGTTGCACCATTGGGTTTCTTCCAAACCATTCATCCTAACACCAAATGGATTGCACCATTAGCTCTAGTTGGTTAGGTAAATGCTAGAGACAACACCATTTTGACTACTGAGTCACTAGAATGTTTCGGACCATGCTGGACCAAAGTGTCCCCAAGGTGCACTAAGCATGATTGGGAAAAAATCTTTTGAGGTTTGTGTCTCAGACCCCATGAGAGGTATTGGCAATCCATGAGATGCTACATGACTATGTTTCTAAGTCCTATAATAACCTCTCTCCATTCTAGGAGATTCAAATTTGTTTGAATTTGGCATGCCAATCTCGCTTGATGCCAAAATTTATAGTGAGGGTCAGTTGAAAGTTGCACCACTGGATTTCTTCCAAACCATTCATCCTAGTACCAAATGGACTGTGTCATTAGCTCCGATTGGGTGGTTGAATGCTAGTGACAACCCCATTTCAACCACTGAGTCACTAGAATGTTCCAGACCAAAGTGTCCCCAAGGTGCACTAATTAAGAACGATTGGGAAGAGATATTTTGAGGTTTGTATCTCAGACACAGTGAGAGTTATCAATGATCCGTGAGATGCTACATGACCAAATTTTTGAGGCCTACAATAAACTCTCTCTATTTTGGGAGATTTCCATTTGTTTGAATTTGGCACGCCAGTCTCACTTGATGCCAAAACTTGTAGTGAGGGTTAGTTGAATGTTGCACCACTATATTTCTTATAAACCATTCATCTTGGCATTGAATGGACTATGCCATTAGCTCTGATTGGGTGGGTAAATGCTAGTGACAACCCTATTTTGACCACTGAGTCACTAGAACGTTCCGGACCATGCCAGACCAAAGTGTCCCCAAGGTGCACTAAGCATGATTGGGCAACGATCTTTTGAGGCTCGTATTTCAGACCTCATGAGAGGTATCGGTGATCTACGAGATGCTACAAGATTTCATTTTTGAGGCCTACAATAACCTCTTTGATGTGGAGGTTAGGATAGACTACCTAGTCTATGCCTCTGATCCTTAACCAGGATCCTAGTGTTCTCCTAAAACCTATGAAGGTCTATAGGATTCTCTTCTCATCCAAAAGATCCCCAGACCTAGCCTAACCTAACCATCAAGTATAGCTTTATCAACTTGCAACCTATCAAGCATTGCTTCCTAGCACCATCCCTTACATAGGCTTATAAGGGTCTTTTAGGGTTCAGTTACCTTCCCAAGCTCTGACAGAGAAATTGATGAGTTCCAAGGTGTGTTTGGGACATTTGAAACATCTTCAAGGTATTAGGGAGGTTGGGTTATCACCTAATTTCACACTTCCTTCCCAAAATAGGGCTACAAGCAAGATGCCTAATTAGCCCTCCTTCTAGGTTTATAGGGTTTTTGACACCTTCTCTTCACAGTACCAAGGCTAGTCTTCTAAAGTAACCCTTACTCATTTGCATATCCCTCAAGGATTTTTGGGGTTTCAAGTCACCAACATGCCGTACAACACTTGAACCAAGATTGAGGGCTTTAAGGGCTTTTTAGTCCTCACTGAGTCCCTGAAATGTTTGGCTTTCTACAACAACCTTCTTGGATTTCTTAGGCTCTATCATTCATAGCACATACTCTTTACTCATGTCCCTTGGCTCCCTCCAAAGGGATTTCTTTGAAACTATTTCTCTGTCTTCTAGAGCACTTGCACCACTGACCGCTCCTAACCGGGCATTGCCTTAGCTCGCCTAGGGCTTGGTCAAAAAAATGTTTGCACTTACACTCTAGGGCCCTACAGACATATTTATATAGAGTAGGATCTATACCTTTAGATTCCAAGGTTCCATGGGGTTGCCATGGTGGAAACAAAAGTTATAGGCCTTTATCTACATGCCTCTCCAAACTGGCAGAAGACTGGCAAATGTAAAGAAATGAACAGAACACACACCTAAACTTGAAAGAACTACTCAAAATTCACACAAATGAAAGAAAAAACACTATAAACAATACTGCATGCAATGAATTCACAAAAATTCCTTCTATTTTCTTCCAAACATATCAAATAATAGTGACTGTGACACAAAATTTCTCAATTCAGACTGATCTTTCCATACAGAACCATACAAAATGATATCGAACCTCTAAATTAGGGTTAGTCAGGTCATAAATAACCTTCTCCTTTGGGTGAGTTTTTGGTTAGGGATTTTTAGCCACTTAGGCAAGGTTAGAAGCTCAAAAGGAAAAGTTGCTAAGCAACTTTTGAAAAGTTGCTAGCAACTTTTGAGCAACTTTTGCTCTTACACTACCAAGACCATTTCTAAGTCTTTCCAAGGCACACTTGTGATCACAACTTGACCAAAAACATAACATAAGACTTCTAACCACATAGAAAATCAATGATCTTAGGATGACAACATTCCCTGAGTCATTGTGCCACTTACAAGAAAAGATCAACTGAAACTCTAGGATCTAACCTAGACCTAGACACACAAAATGAGCCAAGCTCTTATTTTAATTACATGCTTCATTTAAGAAGTTCAACACAACAAAAATTAAATGGTGGGAGCCCTTAGAAGGGTGCTCCTACACCATACTCCCCCCAGCACAAACTAAGGTACTTTGGAGTCAAGAAGAGCCAAGTCAACTCCAAACTTCTTGAACTGTCCTTCCTCAATCCAGGTGACTTCAAATTTAGGATGATCCATCCATATGATTAGATGCTCCATGTAAACTTGATGTCTAGTAGTCTTCTTTACTCTAGATTCTAATATCTTCTCTACTTTGGCTGGCTTCTTCTTGGGCATTGCATTAGTGTCTATGTCTTGCAATACCTTTAGTGGATCCATACCTTGTTGTTTGATGTCTCCTTTGAACATAACCAGGTCTACAACATTAAACACTGGTGAGATGGCTAAATCTGATGGCAAGTCCACCTTGTAGGCATTCTCTCCATATTTGGCTAGAATTTGACATGAGCCTACTCTCCTTATTTGTAGCTTGGTGAGCATGCCCTTCTGCATCCTTGCTTTGTTTAGATGGACCATGACATAGTCTCCAATCTGAAACTGTACTTCTTTCCTCTTTTCATCCACTTTAGCTTTGAATTTATGAGTGGACTCCATAATGGTCTTCTTCACCTGCTCTTGAACCTCCTTGATGGTTTGAGTGAAATCTTCAGCTTGTCCACTCTGCAACTCCATATAACCTAAATCCCTTAACTCACACACTCCTCTAGGGTGTCTTCCATACACAATCTCAAAAGGACTTCTTCCTGTGGTCATGTTTACACTGTCATTATAAGCATATTCAGCCTGAGATATAACAAGATCCCAAGTCCACCCATACTCCTTTGTCAAACACCTTAGCAAGTTGCCAAGCACCCTATTTATGACTTCAATTTGACCATCAGTTTGAGGATGGTATGTTGAACTAAAAGAGAGATTAGTTCCCAACCTTTTCCATAAGGTTTTCCTAAAGTGACCCATGAACTTGCTATCTCTATCAGACACAATACTCAGAGGGAGTCCATGAATCCTAACTTTCTCTTTGAAAAAGAGGTATGCTACATAGCTTGCATCATGAGTAGTTCTACATGGAATGAAATGACTCATTTTAGAGAACCTATCTACTACAACATAGATGCTATCCATACCTGATTTGGTTTTAGGGAGTCCAACCATAAAGTCCATGCTCACACACTCCCAAGGCCTATTTGGTATTGGCAAAGGTTGATAGAGTCCTGCATTGCTTGAACCTCCTTTAGCTCATTGACATACTCCACATTGCTCTACATATCTTCTTACATCCCTTGCTAGCTTAGGCCAAAAATAGTATCTTTGCACCAACTCCAATGTCTTATTGATGCCAAAATGTCCACTTAGACTGCCATTATGCTTCTCTTCAATCAAAATTTCCCTCATGGATCCTCTAGGTACACACAAATTGATTACCTTTGAACAATAGTCCATTTTGAAGGGTATAATCTACAAACTCACCATGGAAATGGTTCTCAAAATCTTGGCACACCTTGTAGGCTTGTGAGTAGTCTTCATCCTCCTCATATAATTCTTTGAAACTTGCTATTCCAATGCTTTGCAGTTGTACTTCTTGGATAGTCAAAAGCTTTCTACTCAAGGCATCTGCTACCTTGTTGAGCTGCCCCTTCTTGTGTTTGATTGTGAAGGTAAAGGATTGGAGATACTCCATCCACTTCAAATACCTATTGCTAAGCTTTTCCTATGTATTTATATAGCTCAAGGCTTGATTATCAATAAATACCACAAATTCTTTTGGCAAGAGGTAATGCCTCCACTTCTTGAGGGATTGTACTAATGCATACAATTCTAAGTCATAAGCTGAATACTTTTTCTTTGCCTCATTGAGTTTCTCATTGAAGAATGCCATAGGCCTTCCTTCTTGATTCAATACACCCCCTACTGCTACACCACTTGCATCACATTCAATTGTGAACAACTTATCAAAAGTAGGTAAGAGTAAGATAGGTTTGGTAGCTACCTCTTGCTTCAATGTTTGAAATGCTTTCTCAGCTGCCTCAGTCCACTTGAACTTGGTTTTTAGTCCTCCCTTGATGGTGTCTAGCACTGGTGCACAAATCCCACTAAATTTTCTCACAAACTTTCTATAAAATTGGGCTAATCCATGAAAACTTCTAACTTCAGTCCCTGTTTTAGGGGTAGGCCAATTCAGGATTGCCTCCACCTTGCTTAGGTCCATTTTCAAAGTACCCTTGGACACCAAAAAGCCCAAGTAAACCAGCTCCTACTACATAAACTCACACTTTTCTAGGTTGATAGCCAATTTCTCCTCATGTAACTTCTTCATAACCAACCTCAAATGCTCAAGATGTTCTACTTTGGTTTTGCTATAGATGAGGATATCATCTAAATACACCACTACAAATCTACCCGTGAAGTCCTTCAAGACCTCATTCATCAACCTCATGAAGGTGCTTGGGGCATTGGTAATCCCAAATGGCATCACAAGCCATTCATACAATCTATCTGTGGTTTTAAAAGCGGTCTTCCACTCATCACCCTCCTTGATTCTAATTTGGTGATAACCACTTTTTAGGTCCAACTTAGTGAAATATATAGCACCTCCTAAGCAATCCATCAAATCTTCTATTCTTAGAATTGGGAACCTATATTTGATAGTGATCCTATTGATAGCCCTTGAATCTATGCAAAGTCTCCATTTTCCTCCTTTCTTGGATGCCAAGAGCACTGGGACTACACATGGACTAATGCTCTTCTTGAAATTCCCTTGATCCAATAATTCTTGCACTTGTCTTGGCACTTCCTTATTCTGGTCAAGGGTAAGCTTGTAGGCTTCTTTGTTAGGTAGAGATACACCAGGTAAAAAGTCTATTTATGAATTATGGCCCTTCTTTGAGGTATTGTTGCAGGGGATCCATCACTCACAATGTCTTTGAATTCTTCTAACATTTGCTGCACTTCCAATGGTGTTTCTGCCTACAACTTCTTCTCATCCTCCTTTGGTTTCACCATGATAGCACATCCTATGGTCTCCTCATCATGTAGTGCATGTAGGAACTCCTTACCACTACTAAGAAACACACTAGGTGTCTTAGAAGTACCTTCTTCATTCTCTATTATGGACTGAATCTTGAATGCTCTTCCATCTTTCTTGAAAGAAATGGAGTTCTCTTCTCCATCATAGATCACCTTCCTATCAAACTGCTAGGGTCTTCCCAATAAGAGATTGCATGCATCCATGGGTAGGACGTCACAAAGCACTTTGTCCTTATAGCCTCCAATTGAAAACTGCACCCATGTCTGCTCATTTACTAGCACAGTCTGCTCTTGATTCAACCAAGTCACCTTGTAGGGTTTTGCATGGGGAACCTTTGTAAGTTTGAGCTTCTTTGCTGCTTCCTCTGTTATGATATTATCAGTGGACCCTGAATCCACTATAACCTTGCAAACTTTGCATTGTATCTTGCATCTGACTCTAAAAAGAGCTCTCCTATGCTTGGGTTCACCTTGGTTAGGTTGCCTTATGAGTACTCTTCTAAACATTAAGTTTTCACCCATTTTTTATTCTAGTTTGTTGACCTCATTAGTACATGAGCTGCTGCTATATTCTTGGGTATAGGCTACCCTCTTCTCATTGCTTGAGCTTGATGGCTTGTCAGAACACCTATAAGCAAGGTGCCCAAGCTGTCCACATTGATAACATTTCATTGTGGCAAAGTAGGAGCTACTTCTTCCTACACCTCTTCCTCTATTTCCTTGAGAGCCTCTTCCTCTACCAAAAGATCCTCTTGTACTAATTTCTAAACTTTGTTCCAAAATTCCACTCTCCCTTTGGCTTCTTAAGTCACCACCTCTTCCACTAGAACCTCCTCTTTGACCCCCTCTAGAGTCTCTACCTTTGCCTCTATTCTTTGAGTTAGGTTCCTACTTCCTTCTTTGCTTGTCTTCAAGTTTTTGTGCCATATGTTGACATCCAAGAACTATGGTAGGAGTGAACAAACTCATCTCCTCTGCTATGCTCCATTTCACACCACTTAGGTACCTTGTCACCTTGATGCTCTCTTCTTCCTTGACTTTAGATCTCAAGCTCAACTTGTGAAACTCTTTAGTGTAGGTGGCTACATCCATATCCTTCTATCTAAGATTCAATCTCCTCCTATGCTACTGGATCTCATAATCTACAAGTAGGTATGCTTCCCTCACTTTATTGACCATCGCTTTCCAATTAGAGATTGGGTTCTTTCCCTCTTTCTCTCTTTCATCTTGCAAGTAGTTCCACTAGGTTAAAGCTTGACCCCTCAACCTAGACTTGGCCATGTTGACCTTTTGTGCCTCTAAGATATCTTCATATTTTAAGTGATTATCCATGCCTTCAATCCATTGCATTACAAGCTCTGTATCCATCCTGCCGATAAGTAATGGGACACCTTCAAGTGCCTTGCCAGTAATAGCCTTCAAAGATTTAAGGAATTGCTCATCTTGGGTTGGAGGATCAGGTGTAGGCACATCATCATCAATGGTTTTCTCTTTCTCTTTAGCGTCCTACTCCTCCATCCTATCTTTCACCTTATCTGCCTTTGCTTGGACATCATCCAAGAGTTGTTCCATTTGCATCAATCTTTCTTGCAGGAGTCTATTAGCTTCCTCCTGATCTTCCACCTTCTTAGCAAGCTTTGCATTATTCACCATTTTCTACTCATGTGATGATCCAACTAACTCTTTTGAAGGTTGAAACATCCACTATCCACTTCCCAAGCCTTAAGAGGCTCTGATACCAATCTGATGGGGAAGTTAGGATAGACTAGCTAGTCTATGCCTTTGATCCTTAACTGAAATCCTAGTGTTCTCCTGACACCTATGAAGGTCTATAGGATTCTCTTCTCATCCAAAAGATCCCCTAACCTAGCCTAACATGGCCATCAAGTATAGCTTTATCAACTTGCAACCTATCAAGCATTGCTTCCTAGCACCATCCCTTACATAGGCTTATAATGGTCTTATAGGGTTTAGTTACCTTCCCAAGCTCTGACAGAGAAATTGATGAGTTCCAAGGTTTTTTTGGGACATTTGAAACATCTTCAAGGTATTAGGGAGGTTGGGTTATCACCCAATTTCACACTTCCTTCCCAAAATAGGGCTACAAGGAAGAGGCCTAATTAGCCCTCCTTCCGAGTTTATAGGGTTTTTGACACCTTCTCTTCACAGTACCAAGGCTATTCTTCTGAAATAACCCTTACTCATTTTCATATCCCTCAAGGATTTTAGGGGTTTCAAGTCACCAACAGGTCGTACAATGCCTGAACCAAGATTGAGGGCTTTAAGGGCTTTTTAGTCCTCACTGAGTCCCTGAACTGTTTGGCTTTCTATAGAAACCTTCTTGGATTACTAAGGTTCTATCCTCCATAGAACATACTCTTTACTCATGTCCCTTGGCTCCCTCCAAAGGGCTTGCTTTGAAACTATTTCCTCTGTCTTCTAGAGCACTTGCACTGCTGACCGCTCCTAACCGGGCATTGCCTTAGCTCACCTAGGGCTTGGTCAAACAAATGTTTGCACTTACACTCTAGGGCCCTATAGACATATTTATATAGAGTAGGGTCTATACCTTTAGATTCCAAGGTTCCATGGGGTTTCCATGGTGGAAACAAAAGTTATAGGCCTTTATCTACATGCCTCTCCAAACTGGCAGAGGACTGGCAAATGTAAAGAAATGAACAGAACACACACCTAAACTTGAAAGAACTACTCCAAATTCACATAAATGAAATAAAAAACACTATAAACAATACTGCATGCAATGAATTCACAAAACTTCCTTCTATTTGCTTCCAAACATATCAAATAACAGTGACTGTCACATAGAATTTCTCAGTTCAGACTGGTCTTTCCGTACAGAACCATACAAAATGATATCCAACCTCTAAATTAGGGTTATTCAGGTCATAAATAACCTTCTCCTTGGGGTGAGTGTTTGGTTATGGATTTTTAGCCACTTAGGCAAGGTTAGAACCTCAAAAGGAAAAGTTGCTAGCAACTTTTGAGCAACTTTTGCTCTTACACTACCAATACCATTTCTAAGTCTTTCCAAGGCAGACTTGTACTCAAAAATTGACCAAACACATAAACTAAGACTTCTAACCACATGGAAAATCAATGATCTTAGGATGACAACATTCCCTGAGTCATTGTGCCACTTACAAGAAAAGACCAACTTAAACTCTAAGATCTAACCTAGACCTAGACACACAAAATGAGCCAAGCTCTTATTTTAATTACTTGCTTCATTTAAGAAGTTCAACACAAAAAAAATTAAATGGTGGGAGCCTTAGAAGGGTGCTCCTGCACCACTCTTTCCATTCTAGGAGATTCAATTTTTTTTGAATTTGGAATGCTAGTCTCTCTTGATGCCAAAACTTGCAGTGAGGGTTAGTTGAAAGTTGCACCACTGGATTTCTTCCAAATTGTTCATTCTGACATTGAATGGACTATGCCATTAGCTTTGGTTGGGTGGGTAAACACTAGTAACAACTCTATTTTGACCACTAAGTCACTAGAATGTTTGGGACCATGCCGGATCAAGGTGTCCCTAAGGTGCACTAAGCATGATTGTGCAGTGATCTTTCGAGGCTCGTATCTCAGAGCCGGTGAGAGGTATCGACGATCCATGAGATGCTACATGACCACATTTCTAAGGCCTACAATAACCTCTCTTTGTTCTGAGAGATTTAATTTTTTTTTTAAATTTGGCACACCAGTCTCGCTTGATGCCAAAACTTGTAGTGAGAGTCAGTTGAAAGTTGCACCACTATGTTTCTTCCAAACCGTTCATCCCCTCACCAAATGGACTATGCCAACAGCTCTAGTTGGGTGGGTAAACACTAGTGACAACTCTGTTTCAACCACTAAGTCACTAGAATGTTCCAAACCATGTCAGACCAAAGTGTCCCCAAGGTGTACTAAGCATGATTGGGTAGCGATCTTAAGCATCAATAACTAATATGCATCAAAATTGAATTATACAATTCCATTAAATTGAATATTCGCTTACCACTAGGAAATAGTCACTATGTACATCCACTGAAGGCACATGCTGATGATCTGGAGTAATAAGTCCCTACAAAAATGATGATCAAAATAATAATTAAAATACATACATGAATATCATTATAAAATTCAATACAAACTATTAAAATTAAGTGATCTCTTTCATACCTCAGTCAATGCTTCAGAACTAGCTACTGTTGCAGCTACTCCACGATCCAAAGTATCACGAACAGAAGGAGTCTTTGATGTCAATAACTGAAAATGAAACAACAAAAGTATTATGTAGTTATCAAGATTACATATATTTTTTACAACCCTATTAATGAATAAATGATACCTCCGTGAAGGTTCCACCACATCCTTCAGTGTGCAGTGTCGAGGTCAAAGCTCCAACATTCAACTAGTGCACATGTACATGACAAATTATAAGATAACCATTCATATAAGAATGTACTACTGACATGTTAATTATAATGCATTATTACATATATACCTATGGACTCAATGGTGATGTCACAAAGCCAGGTGAAAGAATGTGATCACCGTAATGACCACTTTGCCTTTGGATTTTGATCATAATTTGTCTAGTAATTTAGTTATTCATTCATTCATTAATTAAATATAATCAAGTAAATCAAATTAACATGCAAATAAAGATACCTCAAGGAAAGTGTCACGATGCCCTTTGTTGTCTGTTGTGAATGTCGATGGTCCACTAGTGAAATAATGCACATGCACAATAAGTTATGATATAATTATTCATATAATTACATAATAATCAAATATATTAATTAAAATGTTTTATTTGATGCATACTTGTGGAATTAATGATGACATGTAGAAGGGGACAAGAGGATCATTGCCACTACCACCACCACTGACACTCTTGCCCTGAATTTTGATCATAATCAATAGATACTAAATTAATTAGTTATTCTTTTATAAATGAAACATGATCAAAGCAATTTAACGAGCTTGGAAATATTTACCTGTGTGTCAATGCCAAATGTCATATTTAGAAAATTATCAATCATCATTCTAGGTTCCTCTTCCTCTCTCTCGGTAGTACCAAATGTGCACAAGCATCCACATGACTGATAAATATGCCCCCTCGAAGATTGACCATGGTCACCCTCAACTAAAGGAGTGGCACATTGAATGAGAGTCTCCATCAGAGCACTAATCATGCCTAGTGTGTCCACCTCTACATGTTCCTTCACAATAGAAGGAATACTAACATGATCCACCTATGGCTTGACAATAGGAACCCTAGGTGCATTAGGGTCATGATGTACCCCCGCTCTATCAAATGATGACCCCCCTCCTCTACCCTGAGAATCTAGATAGTCAAAATAATTTGGCACCTCCTTGAGTTCAAACTCGCAATAGAGTTTCCTCAAGAAATATATAGGAACCTCATGATTGTTATAGGGAGACGAATCAAAGACCATCCACCATATCACCCAAAATTTGTTTTTTATGTCTTCATTTAAGCACCAATGAATTGGGAACCTCCTTGTTGTAGTTCTAAGAGTATCTGTGTCCCTTGGTTTTTTAAAGAGTTTGCAAATGTCATCTCTTGTGATTTTTTTCTTGTTTATGTCTGCATAAGATAATTTATTTTCATAATATTATTTTTGTTCTTCTCTTTTATCTTGCCATAAATTAATTTGCCCACTAACCGAGCTTACGTGGGTCAAGATTGCTTCCAATAATTTTGCAAGTCTTTCCCTTCCAGGATTTGTACCAATAGAATCTTTTAACCTCTTAATTAAAGATTCTAATTCTTTTTTCCCTCTTTCAATTTGGTTGATCAAATTTTGTTGTGTTCCAGGAGGAGGTTTCTCGATTGGTGGAGGCAGTTGAGGTTCATTTTCTTGGTTATTTTCTTCATTTGTTTCTTCATTCATTTCTTCATGAGGAAACATAGGATTTGGTGGAGGGAGATTATTTCTTCTTAGCAATTAAAAAAACTAGATTTTAAAATCTTAATTACACATAAAATCTAAGAAAATAAATTTTAACAAAACTAAAATTTCAATACAAATAAGAGGCATGGGTTGTAAAAACACTTACCTCTTCTTTCGGATAGAGCTTGACGATGTCGTGGAGCCATTTTGTATGAAAATTGATGGATGAATGAATGAAAAGAAATGGATTGAACAAGCCAAGGGATTCTGCGTATGTGCTTGGGAAGCCCTTTTTTGCTACAAACGTGGGTTTGTGGAAAGCAAAATGGGCTTTCCCAAACACAGCAAACACTATAAAGTGTTTTTACAAAGAGCGTGTGCCCTATAGGGTGCAAGTGCTATGGTTTATAGTGTTTTAAAAAGTTTGTGCACCCTATAGGGCGCACGCACTTTAGTGCATACGCACTATGGTCGATGGGGGACCAAAAAGCAAAGTGGCACCTTTTTGGTCCCCTATCTTTGTGCATATACTTGATGTCGCATCCCAATATTTTTAAAATTTTAAAAAACCTAAGCGCTTCATCAATATCAATAATTCATTAAATAATATTGATTAGTAAGTGGGCATAGGGTGGTCCCACGATAGGGTGTTCCGCATTTTTGCACATCTTGATTTTTGTTGAAATCACACATTTTGAAGAAAATATAATGATTTAAGCCTTGAGAGGTCCCATTTGAAGGAACTAATTAAAGAGGGTTATACCAAAGCCTCTTAGATCAAAATCTCTTGAATAGAACATCTCTAATATTCAATTATACCTACAATGGAATCTCCTTCGCATTGATCAAAATGTTGACAAAAAATCACTTTGACATTAGATTTTTGGGGATCAAATGAATTGTTTTAAAAATTTTAATTTGTAAGTTGGTTCTACTTGAAATGACCTTTTCAATTATTATGATTTTAATATATATTGGTTTCAGTTATATGACTTTGTATTTTTAGTTTTACTAAACATAGGTTTTTCACCATAAAATCAACTTCTTTGTTCCATTTTTATGAAAAAATAGTAAACTAAGTTTTAAAAAATTGAAAAAAATATAGGCACTAGTTATTGATGTCCTCTTTCCAACAAAAAAATAAAATAAAAATTTCTATACATACAAATCAAGTTGTGTTGCATATAGTGAACTTACGTCTAAATTATAGTTAACTTGACTTTAAAACTTAATAAAATAAAAAATATTCAACATAATGAAATGAAACGAATTGCAATTAGTATATATCTATGTTATAAATCTACACTCAAAAAAATCACACTTTTATCCCTTTTAGAAAAATAGTTATGTTCGATATAGTGAGTGTCACTCTTTAAAAAATCAGTTTGCTATTAAAAACTAGTTTTTGAAGGAGATGACAAATTAGATACAAATCAATTCCAAAAAATTTCAAAACAATATATTCAAAATCTATACACAAAATTCTAAAATATAATTAGTTTACGTCATCTTCAAATTCCTAACGGTTTAGTGGTCCAACATGTGTCTCAATGTGAAGATTTTTTTACAAATGTTCATTTCAATGTCAAAGTTGACAAAAACATGGGACATGCTATTGTGGGACCACCCAGCAACACCCAAAGGTGTGGTTCCTTTCTCATCTATTTTTAGACCTCATAATTTTACACCTCTTTCTAAATTTTTTCATAACGTGATGTTGAAGTTGATTAATGCTAATATTCTAACACTTCCTTGATTAAAACAATTGATACATCCAGAACTTTGCCTAAGTCCTTTGATCACAAAGCTTTTTTTAAATACCATTATCAACCTAGCCATGATATTGAGAAGTGTTTCCATTTGAAATCAGTTATTCAAGACCTTATTGATTCTAATGGTGTATTTGTTAAGGGTGTTAATGATCAAGGAAATAAGTCTGTTACACTTCCAAACCAAAAATTTCAAATTGACACCAACCCTTCACCTTCCCATTCAACCAATATCATTGAGAATACTCAGTCTTTACCTTCTTCCTCTACCCATGTTGTTGACTATGACATTGAGTGTATTGAAGCCAAAAAAGTTATCAACCTTATTAACCAATCTGAATCTAAACCCAAAGATAAACTTGAGATTTGCAATACATTTTATCCTAAAGAGATGATTAAAGCACCCGATGGTCCTATTTACAATGTAGCAAAATGTAATGGTCTCTTTTATTATTGTTTCCTTATCAAACCTACTTGCATGGTGAATTTTATAACTAAAGAACATCTTTATACTAGACAATTGTAGTGAGATTTAGATTGTAATGGTGGTGGGTTTAGTTCTCATCTCCATTAAATCTAGATTCTTGTCTAATTTGTTCTCTAACTTGAAAATGTGACAATCTCTAAT
>BSBK01001641.1:600000-852500 GCA_027943335.1 Chamaecyparis obtusa | reverse complement strand
TGACTAGATTTAAAGTACATCGGTAACAAATCTTATAAATATTTTCTTATAAAATGATTTTAAACTATATTTGGAATTTTACAACATGTCACATCTGTTATTAAATCTGAATTGTTTTGTATATAACATAACTTAAATGTGTCAGATTTCACTTAAAATGACATTGATATAAGTAATGAAATTAAGTTAGAACAATATTTAACATTTAAATTCCTTCTGTACAAAATCTACTAAAGATTTTGTTAATTAATAATCTTGTAAATCTTATAGATAGCCATATATGTGTAAATTCCTACGTCACTATAAAAACGATGAACAAGAAAGTAATTCCTTGTAAAGATCATTAGAGCAGATAATATAGATTACTATAAATCAACTATTAGTAATGGAAGCTACATTTACTTTTCAAACAAGCACACAGTAAATAGCTTTCTTTGGGAGAGTACAACATACATATTTTAAAAAATTATTACTGTGCAAGAGTAACTTTGTTGTGCAAGTTGTTCAACAAACATTAGGTGAAGAATCTCATAATGCTACTCATCGATGGAAAGTGAATACTGATATTGCCGCTATGTTAATGACTTGGGGTTTAGAAATAGGTGAAAATGTTCAGACCCTTCATTTTGGTATGATTTCTCTTTTTCCTAAAGATTTGATTGGTGGAATTAATTTGTTGCTAGAATATGCACAACCAAGTGAAGGTTTTGAGTACAACAAGTGTTTTGTAAACAAAGAAGACATTGAAAAGATAGGTATTTTACCATTTCTACATTGGCCAATGTCAATTGACAGAGAGATTTACAAAAAAGATATAGAAAATCCATGGGTAAATCTATGTAAAGAAATCAGGCAATATAAACAATTTGAAGCCGCATCAATATTTCCAATTATTTTTCCACAATATGAATGTTTTGTCTGTGTACAAATAAAAAACAAACATTGGAATTATAAAGGTTTTGCAACAAATCAAGTTGCACTGAGGATGGGCAATCATATAATCGAAACATCGTCATAGTTTTCATGAATTAAGACGAAGGATAGTTTGAAAATTTTGCAAGGTGATTAAAAACTAAGGTAATTAGTATAATATTTATATTTTATTAAACTTAATAAATCATAACATTAATTTTCATCGTGTTTTTCATTTTTTTGTATGTTTTAATTCAAGTAGACAAAAACTTATACCTTTGGAAAGTAAGATAAGCAGGAGAAAAGATTTTTAATTTTATATGGCAGGTTGTTGATATTTGCAGTAAAGCATGTTCTTGTTAAATTATATGGTTTATATTTTGTTTCGCATAAATGATATTGTAAATGAAAATACATTTCAGGATATGAATTTTTTATATAGAATTAGAATATTTTTAGAAATGTAGAAATGCTCTTCAGTGTTTCCAGTGAAATATAGGTAATTGAATAGTGTATATGTATTTTTTGATACTCTAAAATATGTTTTCGATAGTAATCTGTAAAAGAGTTTGCATATTTAATTTTGTATTCGAAGTTGGTGAGTAAAGAAATTGTTTTATAATCAGTGATAAATTTTCTAGTAATTTTTTTTTGGCTGACTTAGCGAGTTAGGTTTGAATGATAGTTGTTCAATATTTCACATTTTCATGATTTTATGCAGAGAGTCATGTAGCAGTTTTGATTTTAAAGACTTATTGATTATTGGAAGAAAAGACAGTCATTGAATTTGATAGCTTGTTATGTGTTTTTATAAGTATTCATCGACTATAATTTTGAGGTGATAAGTGTGTGTATAATGCATGAAGAGATTAGCCAACTATAGTTTTATTTAGGGAAGAAATCATTAAAGTCGGTCGATCTCATAAATGTTTATACAGGGTAGTTAACACATTAATTTTTTAATAACCCTACCGAGAACTTAAAATTATTTATTTCTCTTTTAGTAGCGAAGAACAGCTTAATCCGATATGTCAAAATAAACATTTAATGGGGGATTGTACCCTTTTCTCGTTATCTCTGAATGAACCTTGTAACTGGTAAAAAATTTGGAGAATGTGTGAATAACTGTCATTGAGGAGATGTTTGAGACTTTTTAAATTTTTTTGTTCAATAGGGTTTTAGCAAGTAGAAAATTCAGATTTAGAATTCAATAACAACAAATTTTGATAAATATTTGACACGACTCAATTTGTTTAACATATACAAGGTTGTCAGATTTAGTTGTTAGCGAGTTCTAAATGTGAATTTTGTTTTAAAGTTATTTGTCTGTGCGATAATATTTAGTGGCCATGACATCATAATCGATTAATAATTTTCAAAAAAATTATTGCTCTGGCAGTAGTTGGAAAAACACAGTAATCGATATAAAAGAAAGTAAAGCCATACACCGTTCTATGCACCATTTTTACTAATATTTCTTATTTTCAATAGATATACTGATGATAACTACAAGCAAAAAGAATAATTGTTGAAAACAAGAAGAACATTAATTCCTCGTATCTTTTATGTGTTTTATGTCTATTAAATTATGTTATAAAATTAATAAACTTGCAGTATGTATCATTTGATTGTTTGAATTGTGTATATCTTGAAGAGGAAATGGTTACCAATGTATAACCCTATACAATATGGATAGCAAAATAAATAGTTACGATCATGTCAATGGAATAGAAAATGAATGGAAAGGAATCACAGATACAAACCTTTATTTTTACAATTTAAATGATCTACACAAAAGGATTAAATCAGAACCAGTTCATGTCATTACACAAAGGCTCATTGACAGTGGATTAATAAAAGCTGCAGGATTTCCAATTGCTATTCAGGTACCAAAACTAATTATAGAATGCATTCAAAGATTTGATCCACATACTAGAGAAATAAAGAAAGAAAACAATGAAGTAGTCATTTGTTTGAATGAGAGAATCAATACAGAAGTACTTTGTTTTACCTTCAAGAGAAGAATACTCAAACTAGAATTTCTCTTTAACAGTGTCAAATTTTAGCTTAAAAAGGTCACGATGGTGAGGTGTAATTTCAAATAGATGGTTTGAAAACCATTAGAGCAGGCAGGTTCTAAGTTACCAAAAACCCTATATGGAATAGATTTAAAAAAAGAGATTGTTGATATTCTATTACTGTTGCATAGGATCAGAGGGAGTGAACAAGCCCTACATTTTGAAGAATGTTGGTTTTTACTTGTGCAATGTATAGGTAAAAATAATATCTATATTGATTGGGTATGACTCATAAGTGATAGGCCTTACTGAAATGCTTGTTTCAGCAAAGCAGTCATACAAATTTGCAATGTCATCTTTCCTTATCTATGCCCTAGCATGTGGAACATATAGGGAATGACCTTCCTAGTGTTGGTGAATATTATGCAAAAATTCAAGTTTATGATTTCTATTTATGGATACAACTTGAAAATAGCTATGGAAATTTCAGAATGGTTAATGATTTCTTTTCAATGAAGCTATGCCATGAAATTTAGGGTTGTCCAGAATGCAGATTATCAGATGTAGCTGCTCAAATAATAATGCAATTTGGTAGCTATTATACTCAATATCCTACATTTATATATATTAGGATTGGAGGGTTTGATGGGTTTTCATACAAATTGCCTAAATATCTAGATGATAAAATAGCTTTGATAGAGTTGTGCAGACAAATTATCAAGGTCAACAACAGATGCAATGAACGACATAAAGCAGGTATTCATTTTCCAATATCGATAGGTACTTATAAGTGCTTTTCTAGTTCTTCTACAATGAGTGTCATCAAATCATTTGGAAAAAGATATAAATTTGATGAATATAATGTTATTAGGCATCACTTCAACCTTCAAATTATGTAAAACAAAACCTGCATTTAGGCCCTAGTTTTGATCACGTTCCTTCATTAGAAGATGTATGGGCTAATTGTAAAGATGACTTTGAAATGAGAGAAAGATCATGGTCTCAACTCAAAGTTGAATAGATTCAACTTTATAATATTGATATAGATGTGAAAGGATTATATGATGATCAATCTAAATTGTTTTCTGATCATTATTTGGGCAAATTAAAAGGGAATCCTTTGCAACCTGTACAATTTAGAGAACCTGAATTAGACAATCTTGACAAGAGAATGGAATAGATAATGAAAAGAACAAAGAAATTGGTTTTGTAAAAGAAACCAACCAAGGACTCATCAAACACACAAGGACAATCAAGAAAAAAAGCTCAAACAACAACTTTAGTTCTAGTAGTTTTACCAACAATGCCGACAATAGTTCAGTGCATTCAACAAATGATGGGAGGGGATGATCAACCACCAAATAAAGACATAGCTATAAGAAAGACTTGTGGCAGTGGTTCAATTGCATTGATTAAGACATACACATCAGAGGAAGCAGAAAAAATAGAACAAGAAGATAAAATACATAAATCAGAACAAAATGCAACAATGCAATCTTTTGAAGAAGAACCACTAAATGAAGAAAGAGATTTTATTGAAGTTAGTGTAACATGTATTCAAAATATAGTGCCCAACTTTAAAACTTCAAGTCATCAAATACAAATCCCTACAATAGTTAGGAAATTATTTGATAATGAAAGTTTAGCCTCGGCCTCAAAAATTCTAGGCACTGCTTCATGGATAGAAGAAACAGAGCAAAGAAAAAGAAAAGAAAAGAGGGTAGAATTCTTAGTGAAGATTTTGTTTCTCAAATCATAAATGAAAGTATTAGTTCAAGGAAAAAAAAGGAAAGAGGCAAACTAGCTGCTCTTCAAAAACATTAAGAAACATGACATGTAATAATATAGGTTGTAGAACCAAAACAAGATAGTAATTTTTCAGATCTAAATGCAACAGATTTTGATGTTAATGAAATTGACATAGGACCTGCATTCCATGATCGTACAGTTGATATGTGGGAGTTCACACATCATGAGGCAAGAGAGAGATTGGAGCAATTAAAAGATGAAAAGGACATTATGAAATCTACTATCAAACATTTATCTAATTATATCCAGAAAATTTTAGGTCCTATATCTTCTCAAAGAGCAAGTTAGAGAGAAGATATTTTTGATCCATCACTTCATTCGAGTGAACAAACTATCAAGAAGATGCATGAAGACAGATAGATGGCCCAACTCTCATGAGAATGGGTGCAATTTCTCAATTCAAAAGGTGTGCATCTCGTTGACTGTGTAGGCAGGTATTACAAAATATATATTGACCTAAAAGGTATTTTGTGTATAGAATTATAGATCCTTGAAGAACAGAAAACAATATATAGTAGACAAGAAAAGGTATTGCAATCTGTAAAAGACATGGACAGTGAAGAAGCTGTGAATGTAAAAATTATCAAATCCACTAACACACCTCTACAGAAGTGGATTTTTTCAATCAAATTCAAAACAATGATGTGCATAGATGTTATTGAAGAAGTTCAAAATCTAATTGAGACGGTTGAGATGGGCATTACACATATGAAAAATATGTTTGCTGATATGGGCTGCAATGTTGATGTAGTCAATGCTAAAGATGCTCTAGATATAGAAATGATGAAAAAAAATTATGAATTGCATCTTCAAAGTATTATTAGGAAAGAAGCATATGAGGAAGTAGATATATACAAATTGAGTGCAATTGGAGAGTTATTAACAACTGTAAATGAAGACACACAAAGCAATTCTGAACAAATTAAAACAATTAAAAGGAATTATGAATATTCAATTATAAGAAGTGAAAATATTATCATACCATAGGTACAAGAAATGTTTGATGTAATCAAAGCAATGGATCAATATAACAATAACAAAGTTGAAAAAGAAAAGGCCATTAGCAGATGACCTTGATATTCTTGATGAACAATGAAGTTCTGAGCTGGATATTTGATACCTGACCCATGAGCACAAGGATGGTAATTATTTATGAAGAATGGTGTAGGTTAGGCTGAAATGGTGGTTATAATATCTTGTAATAACTCAATCAAATTATCAAGAAAATATCCAAAGAATGTTGTCAATTATCAATTAAAGAAGATCAGATGAGTGCCAAATTTTTTGGTCTTTGGAGCACCCGAGAGCCTTAATTTTTATTCTACAAAGGATTCCAAAATATTTTAACTATATATTTTTGAATTGTAATTTCTTATTTAAAACACCTTTATCTACTTATTTATGCATATAACGTGTTCATTCATGTAAATGATTTCTATTTTGGTTTGCATTTTTTTGAGTTAAATGAATATTTGATAATTTATGAAGCTGAAATAAAGTATTTTAGGTTTGTTTTTCTGTAAGATTTGTTTGGTAAACTTGGTATTCTGTATAGTATTAATGGAATTTGTATCATCTTAAAATGGAAGCACTTCCATATTAAGAGTGTTTAGCCCTCTGAGTGAGTAGTCCAGGTCATGTCAAACACCTGGAATTAGCTCTTTGCTCAGATCATGCTTGTTCTGCTTCTATCTGCCTCTGATTTTCACTCCTATCTGCATTTTATAACATTTTGGGACAAGATCCTATGATTTTTGACCAAAAGGTCAAAGTCGACCTTTTGGGGTTAAAGTTGACCTTTATCCTGACCTAGTCAGTTCCAACCTCATCCTTGACCCTCTATTCAGAATTTCAAGTTTCCTTGATTTTCGAGTGTCGGGTTTTCGGGGATATTTGTTTCCCACCTCCAGGTCGGCCATTTCGGGTTTCAGGATGGTAAATCCTTTAATTGCATTTAATCTAGGTATATTTTCTAAAGGTTAGGACCTAATTGGATTTAATTCTCCAAGGTGGCCCCTCTAGAGGATTGTGCCCTAGTTCATTATAAAAGGAGGCCTTCCTCTCTCATTTTCACATCTCATCCTCAAGCAATCTTCTCTCTCAAGCTCTCAAGGTGATCAAGAAAGAATTCATTCAAACATTCAAGTTCTCTTCTCCATCCAAGTTCTCCATTGAAGATCAAGGATTTAAGCATTCAAGCCATTGAATGGATTTGATTCAAGCATTCAAGATTCATCACTCAAACCCTAGATCTAGCCATTACGATGGTGTGATCTTCCTTCAAGATCCTTTTGTTCATCTTCAAGATCCATCCATTCTTCTATCAAGGTGGATTCCAAGCATACAATCATGGAGGTTTGATTTACATTTACCATTGTTATGTTCAAGCTTTCATATCAATATACTTGTTTACATTCAAAATACAATTACATATCTATCAAATTGCATAGCTTCATTATTAGATCCATTTCTAGTACTTGCTAGCATTCTCCATTTGAATTTCAATATTAAGGTTGATTCCAAACCGTGATTTGACCAAGGCAAACCCCCCAAACAAACCAAAAAAACCCAATTTTTCTTGAAGGTGTAGGTGCAGAATTTCGGATCTGAGAGTGGATTTGGATACCCTTTTCGGTGAACTTCCGAGATCTGTGAACAAAGTTAGAATTGACCTTCAAATAAATAATGTAGCATTTGACCTTTTATGAGGGTCAAAGATTACCTACCATCGGAAAGACAAAATATTTCTGGGTTTTCTTCATCTCGGCATTTCCAATTTGAAATAGGTTGTAGAATTGCCTGAAAGTACACACAGACATCAGAAATAGGCATTTTCTAGATTTTTCCTAATTTGAGGTTACTACTTGTATTTCAATTATTTCAAATTCCAAACACTTCAATTCTACCATAGGGAAAATATAGGGTTTTTCTCTCTCTTTCATATTCTCCATAGATTGATTTGATTGTGCATTAACCTTTTGGTTGATCAAATTGGATCTCTCCTTTAGGAATTTGGATTTAGGAGTGGATCTCATATTTCCCCCATACATCATACACATCTAAATAGAAGTGATTCCATTTTACCTCTATTCATTTTGGTGAACCCGACAAGCTTACTCTCTTTCTTTTTGGTGTTAGAGTGCCTTTTAGATTAGGTTTAGTTTATGCTCTTGCATTTTACAATTCAAAAATACAAAAAAATCTATATAATCAATAAAATCCAAAAATATTTCTTGCATTTCATTTTCTATGGCGATTGTTAAGATGCTTTGGTGTGTAGTTATATTCTTTATTACTCTTCTTTTAGCATCTCTTTATAATACCTATGATGTTTATGAGAGTATCATTCACTTCATTATGTTTATGACCCTTCACTTTGCTCTTGCTTATGCTTTGGTGAAGTTGACCGACACTAGTCTGCCTACATTTAAAATCTTCATTAAAGATTTAAGTGGTAGCCTTATTAATCTTTTGGATTATGTGAAGAATTTAGTAGATGATACACCATCTCCTATCAACCCTAATCCTAATCCTATCAATCCTAATCCTAATCCTATTAATCCTAATCTTCCTAATCCTAATCTGATACCTCTTTCTCCATTTGTTCATCCTCGCTCTTCCCATACTTATGATGGGATTCAAGCTATAGTTCAGGATGCAGATGTGCAAGATTTCTTTGATTTACTTTCTCCTCTGATTCATGACAATATTAAAGGAAAGGGTAAAGAAACTTCTTCACAACCTATTATCCCACCTTATGCAACCTTTACTCATGAACATGATAAACAATCACCTCCCGTAGAAGCTTTACATAATATGTACACTACTGGATATAATATGGTGACTAAACAAGGTTATAAAGGTTTAGGGCTTTGGGTTAATGAGCATGGTATTAGGTTTTCAGTTCATATAACCCCCTAAACTGGATATGTATGGTGTTGGTTGTTCAAAATCTCAAGTTAAGGTAGGTGATGCTAAACATCATCCTCCTCTTCATATTCTTCTCCCCACACCTATCTTAGAAAACATTAATATTCATCAAGAAGTGGCTAAGAAGGTATATGTTGAGCTAATGAATTCCAAGAAAGAAATCTTTAGACCTATGCCTATCGATGTTTTATACAAATACAAATATCCTTTTCATTATAGTAACAAACATTTACTTGCTGATTGTAAACATTTCAAGTTATATGTTAGAGAAAGAGCTGCTTTAGGAATTATATCTCACTCTCGTGCAGTTTTAGAATTCCTTCATAATTTTGATATAGGGGATTCCCCTCCTTTAGATATAATGTAGATGTTATTCCCCTCTTGTCTCATGACTAGGGGGCAAGAGGTGTATCGTCATCCAGTCTTCTAGGATCCATTAGGTCTTTTATTGGAGCTTAATTGGTATTCTTTCTCTCCTATTTTTCTATGGCTTTGCATTATGTTTTTAATCATCCATAGACTCTATTTTCTTTTCAAGATATATTTTCTAAGACATTTCTTTTGTGAAGGTATCCCTTGTCTCTATCTCTAGGGGGAAAGGTACCTCTTTCTTTCTCTTTGTCTAGAGAATTGCTTTCCTTAGCTTAGTGGTATTTGTTTATATTGCAATATTATTTCAACATATTGATAGATGTTTTGACTATGGATAACCTTCTTATATGAGAAGTTGTTGTCCTAATTTGTCACTTCTCTATTTTGTAAATTATTTTCTTTATAAACTCTCACCCTTTCTTTGGTGTTAGAGTTGTTTCCCTCATTCCAAAGATTCCGCTTCCTCTTCTTTGTAGGGGGCTTGATGATTGAATCTTTGTTCCCGCCTTTTGAAAGATGATATTTTATCTAAAGTATTCCTCTTTGGTGGGGGTCTTGTTGATAGGATCTCTTTCTTTGAGGATCCTTTTCCATGAGTGATATATCCTTTTCATGATTATCTATATTCTTGGATGTAGGGGTCAATATCCCTCGCTAAGGATATGGTGTATATTGTTGTAAATAGGATATCTCCTTGCATTGTGAAGTAGGTATCCTCTTCCATCTTTGTTCCTACACTTGGGGGGCAAGGATGTCATCTCCTTCTTTTTTGTCTTTCCAGGATTCACCTCTTTCCTTTGGTAAGCAGTATTTATCTATTATGTGATATCCAACATACATGAAAATTTTGGTTTGCATTGAGGATTTTGTCCTTGATCACAACCTATTTTGTTGTTTGACATTGGGTTTTCATAGTTGATATATCTCTCACCCTAGAAACTGAATAGTCTGCTATCCCTCATAAGGGTTACTTTCTTTTCACTTCTTGCATGATATCTCTTTTCATTTTTCCCTTCCATGGCCTCATAGGAGTTGTGACCTTCTTGGCTTGGACTGGATGTTGTTTGTGGATATTGTCTTGATGTTGAAGAAGGCTTTATCCTTGTTCTTTTCTTTCCTTAACATGTCAAAATAGTATGTTTTTTCCATATTAAGGAGGGGGGCATATATAGGGCCTCCCTTTTACTATAGTTTTTTATTTTTACATGCTAAATCTTGGAAGGTAATGCACATAAGTTGTTAAATCCTGAAAAGGAACGTATTTATATGCTAAATCTTTCGAAGGTAATGCACATAAGTTGCTAAATCCTGAGGAGACACGCATTTTTCAAATTTTACAATATGCTAAATCCTCTGAAGGTAACGCACATAAGTTGCTAAATCCTGAAGGGACACACATTTCCAATTTCAAATATGCTAAATCTTGGAAGGTAACGTACATAAGTTGCTAAATCCTGAAAAGACACACATTTATATGCTAAATCTTCTGAAGGTAACACACATAAGTTCCTAAATCCTGAGGAGACATGTATTTTATATTCATAGTGATACAAGAAGGTGGATCTATGAGTATTCCAGAAGCCTTCAAAAGAAACATTACAATTGCAAGCACAGTTTATGGGTGAACCTGTTGTGCTCTCCCTCTAGGTTGATTCATGGTAAGGTCGGCATCTTACTAGGTGAGGTAATCACTCTTTTCCTTTTCTCTCTTTTCGCTTTCATGCTAGTAGGATTGGATCATGAAGCTGTGTCATTTATAGTGTTATTCTTGTCTTTCTTATGTAAACATTTATGCTTTTATGAGAGATTTCCAAATATGATGCTAGTATAAGAAATGTTTCTTAGCAAGGTTTCTTATGCTACTTGATTTGGGTGTGAACTAACCCCTCTTTTGTGTCCTTTTATTTTTTGCACCCTCGTGTGTGTATGTTGAGTTAGAATCCTTAGCCTAGGGGCTTGTGTCCCTAACTAAGTGTCATTCTATCTCATTTCGAATCCACTGGGATCTCTTCTTCCTTCTCCTTTACCAAGAGTTTGCATCGAATTCTTACTCTTGCTAAAGTGGGGGCTTAATGTATCATCTTAAAATGGAAGCACTTCCATGTTAAGAGAATTTAGCCCTCTGAGTCAGTAGTCTAGGTCATGTCAAGCACCTGGAATCAGTTTTTTGCTCAGATCATGCTTGTTCTATTTCTATCTACCTCTGATTTTCACTCCTATCTTCATTTTATAACATTCTGAGATAGGATCCTGAGGTTTTTGACCAAAAGGTCAAAGTTGACCTTTTGGGGTCAAAGTTGACCTCCATCTTGACTTGGTCAGGATCGACCTCGATCCTGACCTGGTCAGTTCCAACCTCATCCTTGACCCTCTGTTCAAAATTTCAAGTTTCCTTGATTTTTCAGGTGTCAGGTTTTCGGGGATATTTGTTTCCTGCCTCAGGGTCAGCCATTTCGGGTTTCGGGATGGTAAATCCTTTTATTTCATTTAATATAGGTATATTTTCTAAAGGTTAGGACCAAATTGGATTTAATTCTCCAAGGTGGCCCCTCTAGAGGATTGTGCCCTAATTCACTATAAAAGGAGGCCTTCCTCTCTCATTTTCACATCTCATCCTCAAGCAATCTTCTCTCTCAAGCTCTCAAGGTGATCAAGAAAGTATTCATCCAAGCATTCAAGTTCTCTTCTCCATCCAAGTTCTCCATTGAAGATCAAGGATTCAAGCATTCAAGCCATTGAAGGGATTTGGTTCTGTAATACCCCAAAAATGGGCTATAAGTTCATTAATCTCCTACATCTTCAATTCGAATGAAATCGACATCAAAGTCCTAATCTAAGGCACATCTAAACATCATCGAATAATAATTGATTATCTTAAATTCTGCATCGGGGAATATTCTTAGTAATATTCTTAATCATCATAATTATCTTTAATTTTATAATTATTTGGCAATAAATCACATTTATCGTAAAGTTTGATTAATTGAATATTTTTATATTTAATTAATTAGATTTAATATCTTGTCACTTAATTGTGTAATTAAATTTAATTCTATCTATTATTAATTGTATTATTTAATTTTGACAATAAATCCAAATATCCTATGAATAATTGATTAAATTTTTATTTAATTAATTAAAGCAAGTTGTCATTATTTAATAATATAGTTTTTAATAAAAGTTTGATTAAATAATTGATTAACCCATAAATCAATTGTTTTATTTTTAAAAGCAGTTAAGTTGGAAATAAATCACTTTATTATTAAATTAATTCATAAATAAAACATGCACAATCATAAAAGCAGACAACTATCAATTATCAATTAAAGCTAAACTCTATTTTGAGTTAAAGCTTAGCTTTTGCATGTTTTTGTGAGTTAATTATCTTTTATTTAAAAATAACTCAAAAATCAACCTGAGTTATTTGAGTGATTTATGGCTTTTTTTCATGCACCTCCAAAGCCTTGGATTTCTATAAAAACAATGCTCAGCTCTTCATAATTCATCTCTCAATCATCTTGCAAATTGCAAACTTACTCTACAGGAATCATAGCATATCAGATTTGGAGATTTGCACAATTGGAGCTTGAAAGAATCAACTTGCGAATTCAAAGCTTTGTGAGATCAATTTCAATTGCATATTTTTCATATCATAGCATAGAATTTCATAGCTTTGCATATCATTGTTAGATAGATCAATTCATAGCATATCAATTTCATCTAGCATAGATTCATATCGGTTTTTATCATTCTTATTGCATAGAAAATATCAAAAATATAGATTAATTGCATTCAATTTCATATCCATCAATTGCATTCAAATCCTTCATTTAGGTGTCGTCTAGGTCACTGATCTCGAATAACAATATGAGAACATTAATCTCGCACCTATTAGAAGGCAGTAAATCGCTTGGTTAGATAGCTTTCAATTTTGCACGATTTTGATTATCACTAACCTCTAATGTTTTACTGAGTGTTGTGTCTACAGATCGGGTACAATTTTCACACACACAAGTTCAAGCATTCAAGATTCATCATTCAAACCCTAGATCTAGCCATCATGATGGTGTGATCTTACTTCAAGATCCTTTTGTTCATCTTCAAGATCCATCCATTCTTCTATCAAGGTGGATTCCAAGCATACAATCATGGAGGTTTGATTTACATTTACCATTGTTATGTTCAAGCTTTTATATCAATATACTTGTTTACATTCAAAATACAATTATATATCTATTGAATTGCATAGCTTCATTGTTAGATCCATTTCTACTACTTGCTAGCATTCTCCATTTCAATTTCAACATTAAGGTTGATTCCAAACCGGGATTTGACCAAGGCATACCCCCCAAACAAACAACAAAAACCCTATTTTTCTTGAAGGTACAGGTGTGGAATTTTGAATCTGAGAGTGGATTTGGATACCCTTTTCGGTGAACTTCCAAGATCTGCAAACAAAGTCAGAATCAACCTTCAAATAAAGAATGTAGCCTTTGACCTTTTATGAGGGTCAAAGACTACCTATCATTGGAAAGACAAAGGATTTCTAGGTTTTCTTCATCTTAGCATTTCTAGTCTGAAACAAATTGTAGAATTTCCCAAAAGTACACACAAACATCAGAATTAGGCATTTTCCAAATTTTCCCTAATTTGAGGTTAGTACTTGTATTTCAATTATTTCAATTTCCAAATACTTCAATTCTACCATAGGGAAAATATAGGGTTTTTCTCTCTCTTTCATATTCTCCATAGATTGATTTGATTTTGCATTAACCTTTTGGTTGATCAAATTGGATCTCTCCTTTGGAAATTTGGATTTAGGAGTGGATCTCATATTTCCCCCATACATCATACACATCTAAATAGAGGTGATTCCATTTTACCTCTATTCAGAATTATACAAAAACTGGTTTTCATAGAATATTTTTTAGATTTTGGACATCTGATTTTTGTAACTTATTATCATACAGTTTGTGTCATGATGCTGTTAGAAACTTGTATATTCATTTAAATGATTTCTCTATTGGTTTGAAAAATATTGAGTTAGAGGAATTGTTGATAATTTATGAAACTGAAATACAGTATTTTAGGGTTGGTATTCTGTGAAATTTGTTTAGTAATCTTGGTACTCAGTTTACTATTGTTTTAATTATATGTAAACTGGTTTTAATTAGATATTTTTTAAATTTAAGGCATTTGGTTTGTGTAAATTGTTATCATATAATTTGGCTAAAGATGATGTTAGAAACTTGTTTATTTTATATCATCATTTTTTAATGAATTTGTAGTTTGTGTGTTATATTGTGGATTTGATATTGCAAGGTCTGATTTGATATTAGCCAAGGAGAGTTAGAGCATTTAATGATCATCTATGACAAATATATGGACGTCAAGATCATAGAAACTGAAGTATGGAAGGAGATGATAGAAATGTTTCAGAGAATCACTCTAGAACAGGGGAGAGATTTGGTGAGAAACTGAGTGCTTATCCTCCCAAAATGGGATATAGCTGATGTAGTGGTCCTAGATGTAGTCAGGAAAGAGAGCACATCTATGCACAAGATCAGGGAGGAAAAAATACTAAAGGCTTATGGTGAATTAACATAGAGAGTATATGAGAAGGATAAATTAATTACAGACTTAAAAAAGAGGTTGGGTGAACAAGGCCCAATTCAAGCAACAGGGCAATTGCAAATTTATTCTTCACCTGCTAGAGCTTCATCTTCAAGTCCTGTTATTGAATATCCCCCTACCCCTCTTGCCCCTACCATGGGTGATGAAGACATAGAACAAAGACAGATGCAGATCTTTGAGAAAAGAATAAACGATACCATTCTACAGTTTGTTGCAAATGTAAAATCATTAAAAATTTATAAAATTGCTAAGTAGTTGTCTAACATTTTGATCAGTTTTAAGAAAGAAGTAGCCACTATAGACCCAATTTTGGATAAGTGGCTTTGTAGAGAGAATAGGTTGAAGTCATTCTTTGAAATGATTAAAGTTTATTGTAATGATTATAGATTATGAAGTTAGATAAACTATTTGGTTGTTGTTCAATGTTAATGAACATGTTGTTATAAAATGGTTCTTTACTTTCAACTAATTATCTTTCCTTTATAGTATGTCAATTATCTTCAACTCAAGTTTTGATCAATATGACTATTTAATCGAAGAGCATTTTATATGGTTCTTTTATCATGCTTATATTTCATATAAATTTTTAATTTTTAAAAAAATTATTAGATATATAGGTGCAATGAAATTTGTCACTGAATTTATTAAAAAAGTTTAAATAGTTGTGCATGAGATTTGCCATTTTTGAACTTTATTGTCATTCAAAAACATCCAATAAATATGAGAAGTTAAACTATAGATCAAAATAATATATGGATGTGAAGATCATAGAAACTGAAGTAAGGAAGGAGATGATAGAAAGGTTTCAAACAATCAGTGCAGAATAGGGGAGAGATCTGGTGAGAAACTGAGGAGTGCTTATCCTCCTAGAATGGAATATAGCTGACGCAGTGGTCCTAGATGTAGTTAGGAAACAGAGCACATCTATGCACAAGATCGGGGAGGAAACAATAGTAAAGGGTTATGGGGAATTTAGACAGAGAGTATATGAGAAGGATAAATTAATTATAGACTTAAAAAAGAGGTTGGGTGAACAAGGCCCAATTCAAGCATTGGGGAAATTGCAAATTTCTTCTTGACCTACTAGACCTTCATCTTCAAGTCCTATTATTGAATATCCCCCTACCTCTCTTGCCCCTACCATGGGTGATGAAGACATAGAACAAAGACATAAGCAGAGATATGAGAAAAGAATAAACGATACCATTCTACAGTTTGTTGCAAATGTAAAATCATTAAAAAAATTTTAAATCGCTAAGCAGTTGTCTAACATTTTGATCAGTTTTAAGAAAGAAGTAGCCACTATAGACCCAATTTTGGATAAGCGAGTTTATAGAGAGAATAGGTTGAAGTCATTCTTTGAAATGATTAAAGTTTAGTGTAATTATTATAGATTATGAAGTTAGATAAACTATTTGGTTTTGGTCCAATGTTAATGGACATGTTGTTGTAAAATGGTTTTAATTTTTTTAGTGACTTAATGGAGATAATCTAAGAGAAAAATAGTGAAGTTGTATTAGTCCAATTATGAATTATAGAGTTGTCTTTGGATAGAAGTAATGGCAGGTATGTTATGATTGATAGTAATGACATGTAAGTTATGTTTGTCAGGTATGTTGTGTTAATTTTGGGAGTATACTTTACATTGAACTAATTATCTTTCCTTTATAGTATGCCAATTATCTTCATTTCAGATTTTGACCAATATGACTATTTAACCGATGAGCATTTTATATGGTTATTTTATCATGTTTAGATTTCATATAAATTTTTAATTTTCTTTTAAATTATTAGATATATAGGTGCAATGAAATTTGTCACTGAATTTATTAGAAAATTTTAAACAGTTGTGCATGAGATTTTTTGTTTTTGAACTTTATTGTCATTCAAAAACATCCAATAAATATAAGAAGTTAAACTGTACTCATTGAAAAGAATATTATGAATGTCATAACATGTTTGTACATACGCAGTAAAACAAAAATTGTTTCGATGTAATGTTCTTGTTAAATTAACATTTGTTATGCATGCCAAAATGCTTTATCTTTGAAATCAAAGTATGTATTATTAATTTATTATAATGAAGATTATAATATTCAATTGTTTTCTTACAAATTTTATTTTAAAAATTTTAATTAGGGAGACATACCAAATCAATTATATAGATTAATGTGTAGGGCCTGGCCAATAGATATATTAGGGAGACTACCGTGGTGGAAAAAGAATTCCAAAACCATGTTCCTTGGGAGAATAGGAATTACATTGCACCCATGGCCGACACAAACCCATTTTTTTACAAAGATCTCCGATTCTATATAAAGTATATTGCATATGGATTATGCAAAGTTCTAGGGGTTGATCGTGGGGAGAGTATCACCTCAGATCTCTTGATGATGGTTTTGGACTCCTAGAGTCTTCATGTGATGAGAGCATATGATTACATAGGATATGTAATAGATAGAATGCATGAGGGTTTACTGGCATTGAAAAAAAAAACATCTGGTTCTACACCTAGGTTTATGCCCTATTCTTTGTTGATGCTATTGGAAATAATTGTCTGAAAGAAATTGCTACTCAATTATGTATTGTCTTTGATGTCACACAATGTCATAGTTCGCAGCAATCAGATCCTATCGAGCTCAGTCGGTCTGCCAGATAGGAATATTAGTGCTTACCGAGTTCACTCGGTTACCAAAGAAAATTTAGTGTTTACCGAGTTCAGTCGGTCATCGAAGAAAATTTAGTGTTTACCGAGTTCAATCGGTCATCAAAGAAAATTTAGTGTTTACCGAGTTCAGTCGGTCATCGAAGAAAATTTAGTGTTTACCAAGTTCACTCGGTTATCGAAGAAAAGTTAGTGTTTACCGAGTTCAGTCGGTTATCGAAGGTAAAAGATTGTCGATGTTTACCAAGTTCCCTCAGTCTTCGAAAGATTATAGAAAGTTATGGTCACCGAGCACTGTCGGCCCTTGAAGGATTTTTGCAAATAGAGTTTGCTTAATTCAGCCGACTGTTATACTAAATAATGCCGATTTGACAAATCTAAAATCATATAAATAAAAGGTCAAATGTGAAAAGTAAACAAGAAATATAGCAGAAGATTTTACAAAAGAAAAGCAGGAAAGGTGTATGCGAATTTGTGAAGGATGTTCAGATATCCTTAAGGTGCAGTAGAGCTTTATTCGATTAGAAAGGATCAGACTTATGCAGAACAGAGATCTGTAATCAGCAAGATAGTTGCATTATTATACAGGTCATTTTTCATTGTTACCTTCTTATCATTGTAACAGTGAATTCTAAATCTCTTAACCGAGTTGGTTTAACAACGATATTGTAAATCCTCTAACAAGGTGACAATTCCATTGAATTGTTTTCAAGACCTCTTACCAGGCCACTCCTAGCAGGGTATTTTAAATCCTCTAACAAGGTCACACCTAACAGTGTGTTTTGTAACCTTTTACCGGGTTGGCTTCTAACCGGGCATCACTTCAGAAAAGTGAAAATCAATATCTAGATACATTGGTGGTTTTTCCCATATTGGGTTTCCATGTTAAATCTTGTGTCTCTTGTGTTCTTAATTGCTTTCTCAATCATATACATGTGCTGATGAATATCTAAAGATAATTTTGCTAATACTTTCTGCATCTTCAATATTACTGCAATCTATTTACCAAGTGCTAAAACAGATAACATTGTTAAGATATCCTAAGGGATCTGGAAAGAATTAATTGTGAAGTGATTTATGGTTGACTGATTCACCCCCCCTCTCAGTCACTTCATCCATATTCCATCAATTGGTATCAGAGCTTTTGGTGCTTGCAGGAAGGGTTTGAAAGACCTAAGCTAAAGATCAGGATGTCTTACAAGAGGGAAATTCCAAAGCTCAACAGAGATAACTTTTCAGCATGGCAAGGTCTCATGCGACTTCATCTGGCTTCCATTGGTGATTTAGGATGAAAATACATTGATGAAGAATACACAATTCCTAATGGCGCATTAACTGTTGAAGACATTGCAGATAAAAAGACTCACAACACCATGATGATAGACATTGCATCTGCTCTCAGCTATGAAGAATTTGATGATATTAAAGACTGCACTACTGCATATGAAATGTGGATGGCACTAAAGAAAATATATGGTGGTGATGCAAATGTGAAAAGAGCCAAAGCAGAAAGTCTAAGAGGACAGTTTGACAAGATGAATATGAAGGAAGATGAAAACATTGCAAAATATATTGAAAGAATCAAAGCAAGTGTAAGTGCAATTAGAGCTTCTGGAGGAACAATCTCAGATGAGACTGTTATAAGTAAGGTACTCAGAACATTACTCCCTATCTATGCAATAAGAGTATCAGCTATTCAAGAAAGAAGATGTAAAACAATTCACAATATAACTTTGGATGCTTTAGTTGGAAGATTGACAGCCTTTGAATTAGACAACTATGACAACTATGTTCCAAATTCCAAAAATATTGAATCAGCATTTGAGGCCAAGGTTTCACTAAAGACGAACAAGAAAATTAAAGAAGTTCAGTCAGAAAGTGAAGAAGTATCAGAAGAAAGTTCTGATAGTGATCTTGAAATTGTAGAAGCATTACTTGCAAAGAAGTACTCTAGAGGGAAAGGTAAATATAAAGGTAAAACTCCTTTAATCTATTTTTCATGTGAAGAAATTGGACATATTGCAGCTAGGTGCCCAAACAAGCAAGTCAAGGAAGAGAAGAGAAGTCACAAGTACTATGGCAAAAAGAATTTCAAATCATACAAGGATAAAGGTAAGAAATCATGTTTTATGGCTAAAGATTCTGATGATAGTGAAGAAGAAATTGTCTTTATTGCTATAAAAGATGAATCTGATGATGATGAAGATAAGATGGCACTTATTTCTCATATAAGAAAAGATGATATATGGATAATAGACAGCGGATGTTCACACCACATGACTGGTGACAAGACAAAATTTGAATATCTAGAAGACTGTGACAATGGTAATGTAAGATTTGGAAACAATGAACCTTGTTGTATAAAAGGAAAAGGAAGAATCTCATTAACCAAAGAACTCATATGTGATAATGCTTATTGGGTTGAAGGACTAAAACATAATCTTCTAAGTGTAGCACAGCTAATCAACACTGGTTTCAAGGTTGAATTCATGAATGGTCAAGCAAGACTGCTGGATGGAAAAGGAAAACTCATTGGATCAGGCAAACAAACAAAAGGTAACTTATTTTATCTTGATCTCAGTGAATATTCATGCTTTATTGCTCAAATAGAAGAAAGTTGGCTATGGCACAAAAGGTTATGTCATGTCAATTTTGATAACATGATAAAAATAAGCAAATTCAAGAAGGTTAGAGGCATTCCTACTTTGAAGAAACCTGACACTGGTCTATGTAAGAATTGTCAGATTGGCAAAATGAGTAAAACTAGTTTCAAGAGTAAGAACTATCAGTCTAAAGAAATTTTGGAAATTGTGCATACTAATTTATGTGGACCTATTGGTATACAAAGCTATACTAGAGATAAATTCTTTATTCTTTTCGTTGATGATTATTCTAGAATGATGACTGTTATGTATTTAAGAGAAAAATCAGAAGCATTTGAAAAGTTCAAATGGTACTTAGCAAGAGTGGAAAAGGAAACAAGGAAAAGATTGAAATGCTTAAGATCAGACGGAGGTGGTGAATTCATCTCCCATGATTTTAATAACTTTTGCATTGAAAGAGGAATCAAAAGACAGGTATCAGCTCCTAGAACTCCTGAGCAGAATGGAATAGCAGAAAGAAGAAACAGATCTATTATGGATTGTGCAAGGACTCTAATGATAGAAAAGAACATCGCTATAAAGTACTGGAAGGAAGCTATCAGCACTGCAGTCCATACCTTGAACCGAGTACAACTGAAGAAAGACACATTCAAAACTCCTTATGAATTATGGTATGGCTATAAACCCAATATAAGTTACATGAAAATATTTGGTAGCAAGTGTTATATCTTAAAAGAATCCAGAAGAAATAAATTTGATGTGAAAAGTGATGAAGGAATATTCCTAGGATATTCTAGCAAAAGCAAGGCATACAAATGTCTGAACTTATCTACTCACAAAGTCATAGAAAGTATACATGTAAAATTTGATGAGTTTGCAGAAAAGACTGAGGAAGAAAGCAAAAGGGAACCTGAGAACTACAGAAGATTCATTTACATTGAACCTGAAACAATGGCAGATACAACTATCAGTAGGGAAACTATATCTACCGAGCTGAGCACAGTTACCGAGTCACAAAATGAGTCACAGGAAGAAGTTCAAACCGAGTCACAGGAAGGAATTCAGACCGAGTCTCAGCCTGAAGTTACCGAGCAAATATCTACCGAGCCCGAGCAACCTGAAGAAGAGATCCTAGAAGACAAAAGCATGAATCATTCAAAAGGAAAGGAACCTATACTAGCCAAATATGTCAGAAGACATCATACACCAGATCAAATCATTGGAAACAAATTAGATGGTACTATGACAAGAAGCAAGCTAAAAGGTACATGTCTGCTTACTGACTTTGAACCTAGAAATATCAAAGATGCATTGGAAAATGAAAGTTGGATTGAAGCAATGAATGAAGAATTAGAACAAATACAAAAGAACAAAACTTGGACTCTTGTACCTAGACCTAAAGATAAGAATGTAATTGGAACAAAATGGGTATTCAGGAATAAGCTGAATGAAGATGGTCAAGTATCTAGAAACAAAGCTAGACTGGTATGTAAAGGTTATTCTCAAGAAGAAGGTATAGATTATGGAGAAACTTTCACTCCTGTTGCAAGATTAGAAGGTGTAAGAACTCTACTTGCTTATGCAGCACACAAAGGATTTAAGGTATATCAGATGGATATAAAATCTACATTTCTTAATGGAATTCTTGATGAAGAAGTCTACATTGAACAACCTGAAGGTTTTGTTGATCCAGATAAAAGGGACATGGTCTGCAGGTTACACAAAGCATTGTATGGTTTAAAACAAGCTCTTAGAGCATGGTATGAAAGACTCCATAACTATTTGATTCAGATTAATTTCAAAAGAGCTAATGATAACAGTAATCTGTATATTAAAGAAGGACCGGATGACAAAATTGTATTGGCAGAAATATTTATGGATGATACTATATTTACAGGGAATGAGGATCAGTGCAAAGAATTTTCAGAGCAAATGAACAAAGAATTTGAAATGTCTATGTTTGGTTTAATAAAATTCTTTGTTGGTCTTCAAATTCAGCAAAGCAAGAATGGTATATACATTACTCAATCTAAATACATTAAGGAAATACTTAAGAAGTTTGGTATGGAAGATTCAAAACCAGTTGGTACACCCATGTGTACTGGACTGAAACTTACCAAAAATGATGATTCAAAAGAAGTTGATCAGACCCTATACCGATCTATGATTGGAAAATTGCAGTATGTAGTACATACAAGACCTGAGATTGCCTTAGCAGTCGGTATAGTAGCTAGATTCTCAACAAAACCTAAGGAAAATCACATGATGGCAATCAAAAGAATCTTAAGATACTTAAGAGGAACTGAAGAATATGGTTTGTGGTATAAATTTGGAGGCAATCTAGACTTGAAAGTGTTTACTGATGCTGATTGGGCAGGAAACATTGATGACAGAAAAAGCACAAGTGGTGGAGCATTTTTTCTTGGTAAAAGACTGGTATCCTGGACTAGTAAAAAGCAGAATTGCACATCTCAATCCACAGCTGAAGTAGAATATGTTGCTGCTGCAGTAAACTGTTCAAATATTGTTTGGTTTAAACAGCTATTAGAAGGTATGAAGGTTGAAATCAAAGAACCAGTTGTTATATTTTGTGACAATACCAGTGCAATAAACATCTCTAAGAATCTAGTGATGCATTCCAAAACCAAGCACATTGCTATTAAATATCACTTTGTCAGAGAATTGGTGCAGGACAAGGAAATCAGATTAGAATATATTCATACAAAAGAACAGATTGCAGACATTTTTACCAAACCATTACCTAAGGATGCATTTGTGTATCTAAGAGGTAAGTTAGGGGTCATTCCCCTATCCGAGGCTCACTAAATATAGTTTTAGTGATGCATCAACCAGAACATGATTGAAAATCAACCTTTTGATGCAGCATATTCAAGGAATCATTGCATATGAATCAGTACTTGAGGTACATTAATTTTCACCGGTAATATGTGAATTGTCTTTGGCATGTGTTGTCAAAGAGGGAGTGTTTGCTATGTCTTTTCTATTACTTCAAGAAATTTTCAATAGTCAGAAGGAAGAATTTTTAGGATACAGGAAGTTTGCTGACAGAGGGAGATTTGAATCTGAACCGAGCTAACTCTTTCAAATTTCTTATAATATGACATATTGTGTTGCCATCAATGCCAAAGAGGGAGATTGTTAGAAACAATTGTCTGAAAGAAATTGCTACTCAATTATGTATTGTCTTTGATGTCACACAATGTCATAGTCCGCAGCAATCAGATCCTACCGAGCTCAGTCGATCTGCCAGACAGGAATATTAGTGCTTACCGAGTTCACTCGGTTACCAAAGAAAATTTAGTGTTTACCGAGTTCAGTCGGTCATCGAAGAAAATTTAGTGTTTACCGAGTTCAGTAGGTCATCGAAGAAAATTTAGTGTTTACTGAGTTCAGTCGGTCATCGAAGAAAATTTAGTGTTTACCAAGTTCACTCGGTTATCGAAGAAAAGTTAGTGTTTACCGAGTTCAGTCGATTATCGAAGGTAAAAGATTGTCGGTGTTTACCGAGTTCCCTCGGTCTCCGAAAGATTATAGAAAGTTATGGTCACCGAGCACTGTCGGCCCTTGAAGGATTTTTGCAAATAGAGTTTGCTTAATTCAGCCGATTGTTATACTAAATAATGTCGATTTGACAAATCTAAAATCATATAAATAAAAGGTCAAATGTGAAAAGTAAACAAGAAATATAGCAGATGATTTTACAAAAGAAAAGTAGGAAAGGTGTATGCGAATTTGTGAAGGATGTTCAGATATCCTTAAGGTGCAGCAGAGATTTATTCGATCAGAAAGGATCAGACTTATGCAAAACAAAGATCTGTAATCAGCAAGATAGTTGCATTATTATACAGGTCATTTTTCATTGTTACCTTCTTATCATTGTAACAGTGAATTCTAAATCTCTTAACCGAGTTGGTTTAACAACCATATTGTAAATCCTCTAACAAGGTGACAATTCCATTGAATTGTTTTCAAGACCTCTTACCAGGCCACTCCTAGCAGGGTGTTTTAAATCCTCTAACAAGGTCACACCTAACAGTGTGTTTTGTAACCTTTTACCGAGTTGGCTTCTAACCGGGCATCACTTCAGAAAAGTGAAAATCAGTATCTAGATACATTGGTGGTTTTTCCCATATTGGGTTTCCACGTTAAATCTTGTGTCTCTTGTGTTCTTAATTGCTTTCTCAATCATATACATGTGCTGATGAATATCTAAAGATAATTTTGCTAATACTTTCTGCATCTTCAATATTACTGCAATCTATTTAGCGAGTGCTAAAACAGATAACATTGTTAAGATATCCTAAGGGATCTGGAAAGAATTAATTGTGAAGTGATTTATGGTTGACTGATTCACCCCCCCTCTCAGTCACTTCATCCATATTCCATCAGATGCATCTCATTCTATATTTTAATTATGATATGGTAAACATGGAGGTCCTTGACCCACAAATGATAGGCAAATTCAAGTAGAAACTGAATATTTTGCATAACAACTTTACAAAGAAGTTTCTACATATATAAATATTGACATGACAAATGTTTGAACATGTTAGCAGTTATATTTTATTCAATTGAATTCGAGTTACATGTCCACATTTTGTTTCAAAAAAATTGTGATACATTGGAAGTTTATATTTATATATGGTTCCAGCAAACAAACAGAATTAAAATACAAATAAATGCAATTAATACGGTGTGCAATGTTCGTAAAAAAAATATTTCAACATTTTCCATTGACATAGTTTCAGGCATAGAGGCCTCTTGATAGCACAAGCTACACTGATGAGTTTCATTGACAATTAGTGGTAATGGTGTGAGTCTGTGACATATGCATTTGAGACATCATCTGCCCACCTAAAGTAACCGCAACCGTTGTTGCCCTGCAATATCAACTTTACATTAGTACACAATAATGTATAGTCTGTACATTTTTTGTAAACATAGTCTTCATGTCCAGCACTAACCTTCTTGCTAAGTGGATAGGTCCAAAATTTTCTTTGAGGGTTTTTTTAGTGTTTGAGGGTTTCAAAATGCAAGCTCCTTTATCACAGTTGCAGTGTGGCACATTTAAGACAGTCATTGCTTGACAAAGTTGTAAAAGACAAACTTATGTATAAATGTTGAAATCAGATAGATTAGTTCATCTAATTTTAGTTGAGAGACTGAGAATGAATTCAGTAAATGATAAATATATCAGAGACAATGAAATAGGCTATTGTGGGTGACTTTGAATAGAAAGTACATAAAAATGTATTTAAAATTGGTGTGATGTAAAGAATAGTCTATATTCATTTCCTCTTCACATGTAAAGGTTGAATATTATGCATTAAACTAAGATAAGTCAATAAAGTTTTGGTGATTAAGAGAATAATTGTAGTCGTTAACTTTTTTGAAAGAAAAAGTTAAATTAAAACTTCAAAAATGAAATATCAAACATTAAATATTGAATTGTCAAAAACAATACTAGCAAAAGATTTAAATAGCTACAAAATATGCTACAATATGAGTATGAAATTATGTATACAACATTATGAACCCATAATATCTAATTGGAATATGCATTAAATTACAAGGCTTACCTGTATAAATAATAGAAAATATATCATTTCTATTTAAGCATAACAAATGGTGGCATACATATCTGTATAACTAATTATTAAAAGATATAAAGATTATCTATTTGTAAAAAGTTATTGATTTGTATAGAAAATTGAAATTGTAATCATTGAGATTCTAATCTAATATGATGGATTTTTTTCAAGGAGTTAGACTTCCATGTCCTTATACATAAGTAGTAGAAATCTATTGTTTTACAATTTGACAAAACTTACAATCTTAAATTAAGTTATCATAACCCATGGGTTGACCATTCATGGGATTCAAATCATCGAACTAGTAAAGATGTTCAGATGTTTGACGTAGTATACCCCAGTTCTGTGTATGAACATTAATACTTGGGTAGAGTTTATAAGTGGTTTGGGTCCATGTAGGTATTTGTTCCCTTACAATCTTTTGTATATGTTCACGTATAGGTATAGATAAGTAAAAGCCCTAAGGTCCCCATTTTTGTATGTGTAACACTACAATCTAAATCATAGTGCTAGAAAGAAAAACATTAATCAAATGGAAAACCACAACAATTTTTTTATTTATTTAAGATTCTATTATAAGTTACAACAACTGAGTGTCCTTAGGACATTGTACAAAAATATCAAAAAAATACATCATCATTAAACATCATAATCTTAACAATAGTACAAATGTTGTTCTGAACTAAAAATAAGTACATCATTATGTACAGTTATTTCTTAAGAAAATACAATCTAGTAAATAGTCCAAGCTGTTTGCCAATAACAGGTTGATCCTTCTCAACGAGAATCTGTAAAACCATAACACAAGCACAAAATAGACAACAAGGCTCAGCATATATACACATAAAGAAATCTCCATGAGTCACCTGCAACAAGTTAGTACCATAATGATAATTCATCAAGTAACCTTAAGCAAGTGAAACATTTAACAATCACATAGATAAAACATATCAACATGATGAAATGTAAGAAAACTCGCAATAAGAATTCAGAATGATGATGCACATATATACCGAGATGATTTATCATTGAAGAATCATGCTTCTGCACCCATGGTTGTGCTCATGATGTATCTTGCAGTGCAAGGTAGTCTGTTTAACCCATTAATAAACATAACAGTGCTCACAGCTAACTGTTATAACAGTTTAGAAATGTAACAGTACCTCAAGCCCCATACTCCATTCTAGATCACGCAAATCATAGACATAGGGAAGGCCAATTATCTTATTAATGTTAAATCCCAACCTAGTTAATTTTAAAGGTTATCATTTGTCCACTGAATTGGTTTAAAAAATCCAGCCATCTCAATATGCGTTCATCATCTGAATTCTCAATAATCACATAATTTAACAGTGCTGGTAATGGAATAGCTCAGAGATATACACTATATCTTCATTTCCATTTCATATTTCTTTTTAATCCAACCATCACAATAGCAGAATTAAAGAAACATTTCAATCTTAACATCTTTAAAGCATTCACAATTAATGCCACAAAAGATACAATCTATTTGTCCCCATTGACTAATTCCCAAATTTAATGTTAGTGTTCGTAGACTAATGTTCTGTGCACACAGCACCATCAGTCTACTCCTACGACCACTAACTTTGGAACGTAGTCAAATGCTCAACAATGTCAACACATTTAATGAAACAGCAAATCATACTTTGAATTTTCAACATTTATTGTTGCAAGCTAAAGTATCATTTTGACAGTAACAAATGCTAATTTCTGAGTGCATAGTCACCAAATCTTATTACACAGTTACAATTCCAAATCTTGCTATCTAAATTTCTTTCATTTTGAAATGTTCCCTCTACTAATAAAAGAATACGTAATCAACATAACAATGATGATAATGATTAAGTAATTTAAGCATAACCACAAACTTTAAAACATATCCAGATACTGCAATGAATCAAACCCAATAACTTACTATTTTTAATTACTCTGTTTAATGCATTTACAGATAAAATAACTGAATAGTTCTAATGAATCTACCTTGATTTCACACTATTCTTCTGTTACAACAATGCCCAAACATGGTAATAAACAAGATAACCTAGTAAACAAAATAACCAAATTCCTTTTAGGACAATGTCATAAATGTAACAATTCGACCCACTGTACAACAGAGACTGAGCTATCCAGAACATCAACATATATATAATTTCCAAAACAACACAACTTAGTATCAAACTGACAAATCTATTCAGTCGATGATTTACTCAAGTGATGAAATCTGAAACTTCATTTATTTAATAACAGAACAGACTGCCTATACATGAAAATGAATCTAGCTGTAAGTTCAAACTATCATCACACCACTAAATCCCAAATGCCTATCGAAAGCTCATGTTTTCAGTAAAAATAAATTCAAAAAAATTTAAACAATGACTAATACTGAAATCATAATACCCACTGTTCCCAATAAGAAGACTGAAAGTACACTGTTATCAGCAAATTACTTATGTACAAGACAACCGTAGTTTTTCCATTTTTGCACTATTATGAATTACAAGAACAACACTTAAAAGTAATTTAAAACACTCTGTCTCAAACTCAAAACCACTATAAGTATACAACATACCGCGTATGGAAAAACAATTACAGGTCATTCAAGACTTTTGAACACTTCTTTACCACCTCTTATGACCCACTACATGGTTGGTCCAGAGAACCCTACAAAGATTCGACACACAAACTAACTCATATTCGACAGATTCAGAACCTAAGAACACTTGCTTTGTACTCAGTCAAACAACCGATAACCAACAACATTACAGTAAGATACACCCTCGGGCTTAACAGCCACATTTGTGGTAGTTGAAACACCATAATATTACATATAAGCAGACACAAAACACGTATTACATCAGTGACTTCTAAGCATGAGTCCCAAAACCCATTTAAACATTTCATGAGAAACATAAAACACCCACAACACTCAACATTCATAGTATTTTGATGTCACATTAATCACCCACAAGTCTGTAAAGAATAACCACAAATCTAAACATAAACCTATACCAAAAACTTGCCCTCGAAACATCTTAACTTGCTAATGTTACAACCATTTTAACACTACACAAGCATGGTAGCAACCACAGAAGAACATTCACTTTTAAAAGCCTATAAATTAAAGCAAGAACAGAGGATTAGGGATAAAAGTTGGCCTTGACCTTTCAAAGATAGTGTTGAGATACAACTCGAGCTACAGTCAACCAAAGCCATCGACTAGCACGAGTCTAGCACCAAGATTTCTAATGGTAGATACAAACAGCAATAAATTCTAGCTGATACAACAACCCAAAAGAACCCACAACTAAGAACTCAAAGTCGCCCATAAAACCCAAAACCAATAGCATAAAAAGAACAGAGGAATCCCTCGCTTCCACATCTTATTCAATCCATGAGCTGAGGAAATCACCAAGAATAACGAACAGAGTAAAGGTAGAGAGAAAGACGCCCACATTGCTGAAAACCTCAAAACTGATGGCGGCAAGACTTCGAGACTGAAGTAACAGAATTAATGATACAAATAAATCTCTATTAATATCCTAACAAAAACCTCAGTGCTGGCACGCTAACAGCCAAGGAAGATTTCCTTGCTGTTACCATCAATAAAATGCTCTGTACAATACGACAATAAAACATTCTTTACGATACCCCATGATGTCACGATACCTCAGTTTGTATCCTGCTACATTCTCTAGCCGTGGATAAAACTGAGTATTGTTTATAGTATCAATAACCTTCGATAAACCAGTGAAGCAATAACTCCACACTTATAATTTAAGTGAAAATATGAGTGTGAACTAACAAAAATAACCACTTAATATATATATATATATATATATATATATATATATATATATATATATATATATATATATATATATATATATATATATATATATATATATATATATATATATATATATATATATATATGTATATATATATATATATATGAAATGAATATATGGGTGAATTATTATTATTCACACATATGTTCATATATTTTCACAATACAATTGCATAAAATTAGATTATATATACATATATATTTATGTGGATTTATATTCCATACATATATATATATATATATATATATGTATATATATATATCTAGGTGTGAAATGATTCTCTCCCACATAACATACACCATTATAAATGAGAAATTAACAATTTCAAGAATACAAAAATGATTTCACTATAAATACATTGAATGTGTTAAATTTCCTTACATTAAACATAAGATTCATACCTATACAAACACGCATAGATATACATATATGTTTAATTTTCCCCAGTTAATACATATATACACACGAAATTTTTATAGAGATCAAACATACTAATACAAAAATCTATGCCAGACCTATAAGAAACACATCAAATCTGATTTCACATTCATAGCAAAAATTGAAGATCCTGCAATAGTAATCCTGCAGTGAGAATCCTTGCAACATCATAAACATCAAATAACTGCAACAGTTCTGAGACAAAATCATGTGTTTCTGAACCAGCAACACAACTAAAACTGATCAACAACAAATCCAAGTACAAAGAATCTGAAGTACAAAAGTAGTGTTTATAACAGATGCAACTCACAAGCACAAAAATTACCCAGTCTGGACACAAACAGAACCATATGCAGAGTTTAGCTTATCTTCAAAACAGAGCTAGAGTCTAATGTAAACAACAAAGCAACTAAGAAAAACAAAGAAAGTATGGTCAGGCATGACACCCTCCCCCACTAGTCCTTGACTTCCTCCTAGAAGTCAGCAAAGAGGAATGGATGTGCTGCCTTCATCAGTTCAGTATCTTCCCAAGTGGCAGAAGATTCATCATTTGGGTCCCACTGAACCCTTACCTGCCTTATTTTTCTGCCTCTTAAATCCAAAGTTCTGCTCTGAATAATTTGTACTGGTTCCATCATAATCTAACCATCTACCACTTGCAAATCATTCCAATTGAGAACATGTGCAATATCAGGAATGTACTTACATAAAATAGAAACATGAAAAACATTATGAATGCGTGCAAGCTTTAGTGGCAGGGCTAATTTGTAGGCAACTAGTCCAATCTGCTCCAAGATTTAAAATGGACCCACAAACCGAGGTGCAAGTTTGGATCCCTTCCCAAAACAAATAGGACTCTTTTGTGGCCTTACCCTAAGAAACACCTTGTCACCAACTGCAAATTGGAGATCAATTCTATGCTGGTCAGTGTACTTTTTCTACCTATCCTAAGCAGTGATAAGATGTTCTCTAATTCTTTTCACCTGCTGCTCCATCTCCTGAAGTAACTCAGGACCTAAAAGTACCCTATCATCCAAATTTTCCCAGCTAAGAGGCGTTCTACAAGGTCTTCCATAAAAAGCCTGGAATGGAGCCATCCCTATAGAGCTGTGATAGCCATTATTGTAGGCAAATTCCACAAGATGCAAGTACTCTTCCCACTTGTTTTTCCTGTCCATGACGTACATCCTGAGCATGTCTTCTAGGACTTGGTTAACACATTCAGTCTGCCCATCCGTTTCAGGATGATAAGCTGAACTACAATTCAGCTGAGTACCCAAATCCTATTGCAGTGACCTCCAAATTGCAGAAGTGAATACAGGATCTCTGTCAGATATAATTTTTTTAGGAATTCCATGCAACTTGACCACTTGCTCCATAAAAATCCTGGCCACAGAAGTAGCATTATAAGTAGACCTAACAGGAATGAAATGAGACACTTTAGTCAAACGATCCACCACCACCATAATAGCATCATGCCGCCTAGCAATGAGTGGCAAACCAACTATAAAATCTATAGAAATGGTATCCCATTTCCATTCTGGAATGCTATGCGACTGCAATAAACCAGCTGGATGCTGATGTTCTGCTTTAACCCTTTGGCATTCTAGACACCTCGCCATGAAGTCGGCTACATCTCTCTTCATCCCAGGCCAATAATAATGCTACTTGAGATTAGCTTGCATTTTCTTGACACCAAGATGTGCCAAATACGGTGATTTATGAGCTTCTGACATGACAAGATTACGTAAATCACCCATATCAGGAACATAAATACTTCCCTGGTAGATCATCAACCCTTTAGGATTAATGGAATATCCTTCAAAATGACCTTCCATCACGTTGCCACTATCAATCACTGCTTTCACATCAGTGAACCACTGATCCGCTGACAGATTCTGCAATATCTTTTCCTTTAAATCAACAGTCAAAATTAAAGAAGCTAGCTCATGGCACCTTTTGCTAAGAGCATCAACTACCACATTCTCTTTTCCTTGCACATACTTCACCGCAAAGTCATACTCACACAAAAACTCCATCCATCTTCACTATCTAGAATTGAGGTTGGGTTGTGTAAATAGGTACTGGAGACTGCGATGATCAGTATGCAATTCAAACTGTTGACCAAGGAGAAAATGCCTCCACTTAGTCAAGGCATGCATAACTACTGCCAGTTCTAAGTCATGAGTGGGATAATTAATTTCATGATTCTTAAGTTTCTTGGATTCGTAAGCTATCACTCAACCATCCTGCATTATTACTGCCCCTAAGCCATCCAAAGAAGCATCTGTGCAAACCACAAACTCCTTAGAAGGATCGGGTACTGCTAAAACCAGTGCACTAGTCAAACATTCCTTAAGCTTTTGGAATGTTGCCTTGCACTCATCCATCCAAACAAACTTCTTCCCTTTCCTTTGGAGAGATGTGATTGGATGAGCCATCCTAGAAAAGTTAGACACAAACCTTCTGTAATAGCTCGCTAACCCCATGAAACTACAAACCTCTGAAACATTGGTAGGAGCCGGCCAATCTATAATAGATCGAATCTTGGAAGGATCAATAGCTATCCCATCCCCTGTGATGATATGGCCCAAGTTGCAAATCTCAGTTTTGAAGAACTCACACTTTTCTAAATTTGCAAAGAGTTTGTCCCTTTGAAGACAACCAAGAATCTACTCTAAGTGCTGCTCATGCTCTTTGACAGAGTTAGAATATACCAAAATATCATCCAAAAAGACCACAAAAAATTTATCCAAGTACTCCCTGAGTATGTTGTGCATCAGATTCATAAAGACTGATGGTGCATTAGTCAGACCGAATGGCACTACTGTGAACTCGTAGTGTCCATATCTGGTGCGGAATGCTGTCTTATGGATATCTATCTCCTGGATTCTAAGTTGGTGATACCCTGACTTAAGGTCAATCTTCGAAAAGATTTGAGCACCCTTGACCTGATCAAACAAGTCATCAATCCTTGGCAGTGGATACCTATTCCTAATGGTGACCTTATTCAATTGCCTATATTCGATGCAAAGTCTCAAAGATCCATCTTTCTTCTTCACAAAGATAACAGGTGCACCCCAAGGCGACACACTAGGATGTATCATCCCTTTCTCCAAAAGCTCCTCAAGCTGATATTCAAGTTCAATCAATTCCTAGCCTATCATTCTGTATGAAGCCTTGGAAATTGGCTCAGTTCCTGGTACTAGATCAATTCGAAAGTCAATTTCCCTTTTAGGAGGTATACCAGGAATCTCTTTTACAAAGACATCAGAGAAATTTTGCAACACTGGATGATCAAGAGAAATGTCTCCTGCTACATAATCCTCCAAGTCATTAATGGAAATGGAAAATAATTTGCAGCCTTTACGAACGCATCTTGCCAATTGATTGGTTGAGATGGTTCTAAATGAGATAGGCCTCTTCATCCCAGAAATAAACTTAGCTAAACCCATATCATCCACAGACCTGATGATTTTGTTCTTGCAATCAATCACAGCTTGATGCTGTTCTAGCCAATCCATACCTAAAACTATATCATAAGATCCCAAAAGAATTACCCTAAGATCCACGGAAGTAGTAAAGGCTTTTAACTGAACCTTACAGCCTAGAGCTATAATAGTAGCCTCCACTCGAGATCCTGAAGCTAATTCCACTTGCCACATAGTATTAGCCCTTGCCACTGGAATACCACATTGTGTAACTAAACTAGATGAAATGAATGAATCTGTGGCACCGAAATCAAACAAAATAGATACCTTCTTACCTTGGGTATTACCTCTAGCTTCGATGACCGTGTTCTGATGCTCGGCTTGTTTATGATCCAAGGTGGAAAATATACGGTGGTTCCTAGCAGAATCACCCACTGCAACCTCAAACCTAGGTGGATAAGCCCCTGATTTCTGCTTGTCCCAATTAGGACATTGAGCCTGATAATGCCCTTGCTAACCACAATGGAAACAAACCATAGATTTCTTAAAGTCTCTGCTCTGAGAAGGTGCATTTCTCAGAATACTCTGAGATTGCTAAGGTGGTTGGGATTGTTCTGGACCCTTAGTGTACTTGTTAGATTGAAAGGATTTGTCAAACTTCCTCTTTTTGAACTTCCCACCAGGAAATCCAGATTTGAAACTTCCTTGAGGCTGCTTTTAATTCTTACTGTCACTCTGAGTAGGTGAATTCACACTGGCTTTAATAGATGACCCATGGTACCCTGATTTCATCTCGATAAGCTTGGCTCACTCAGAAGCCTCCTGCATAGTCATAGGTTTGAAGGTCCTCACTTCTTCACCAATCTTGGAATTAAGTCCCCTAATGAAATGCTGAATCAAAGCTTTATTATCCTCCGTCCATCCCGAGTATTTCTTGAGTTCATAAAACCTCTACTCATAGGCTTCTATAGTAGAGCCTTTCTGCATAATGTTAAAGAACTCTTCAGCTCGAGCTTGCTGCCAATACTCTGACATAAATCTTTCCTTCAAGCGTTCCACAAAGAGTTCCCAAGTCACCTGAGAAATATCAATTCCCAGCTTTTCCAAGTCTTGTTCCCACCAAATGGATGCAAAATTCTTGAGCTGCATGATAGTCCACCTCACCTTCACATTGCTCTAGTAACGGTGCAAAATAAAGCATCGTTCAATATTCAACAACCATGCTTCAGCTGCAATGCCTTCCTCAGTTCCAAAGAACAGCGGTCCCTTGATCTTGGACAAATCTTTCATCTGTGCCCTGAAAATAGGATTCTCCTCCACAGGAGGATTGTTATTCTGATCTCGAGGTACCTGATGATTTTCTCTCCCACCAGGAACATGATTATTAGCCTCAATTTCATCCAACCATTCCAAAATATGTTGGAGAACCATAGCATGAGGATCCCCTTGATTATCCTGATTATTACCATCATTAACACCTTGCCCAATGGGAATATAACCATCTGCAGCCTGGTGTCTAGGAGCTCTACCATGGCCCCTACCTCTGCCTCTACCCACATTGGCATTGACCGGGTCACCGCGCCCTCGAGCTCCTTTTGTAAGGGGAGGCATAATGACAACCTGAAAACAAACTACCGTTAAAATTGCGACTAACAAGTTAAACCCTATAACCCAACGCCCTAGTTAAAGTAAACCTAGCTCTGATACCAAATGTAACACTACAATCTAAATCATAGTGCTAGAAAGAAAAACATTAATCAAATGGAAAACCACAACAATTTTTTTTATTATTTAAGATTCTATTATAAGTTACAACAACTGAGTGTCCTTAGGACATTGTACAAAAATATCAAAAAAATACATCATCATTATACATCATAATCTTAACAATAGTACAAATGTTCTTCTGAACTACAAATAAGTACATCATTATGTACAGTTATTTCTTAAGCAAATACAATCTAGTAAACAGTCCAAGCTGTCTGCCAATAACAGGTTGATCCTTCTCATTGAGAATCTGTAAAACCATAACACAAGCACAAAACAGACAACAGGGCTCAGCATATATACACATAAAGAAATCTTCATGAGTCACCTGCAACAAGTTAGTACCATAATGATAATTCATCAAGTAACCTTAAGCAAGTGAAACATTTAACAATCACATAGATAAAACATATCAACATGATGAAATGTAAGAAAACTCGCAATAAGAATTCAGAATGATGATGCACATATATACTGAGATGATTTATCACTAAAGAATCATACTTTTGCACCCATGGTTGTGCTCATGATGTATCTTGTAGTGCAAGGTAGTCTGTTTAACCCGTTAATAAACATAACAGCGCTCACAGCTAACTGTTATAATAGTTTAGAAACGTAACAGTACCTCAAGCCCCATACTCCATTCTAGATCATGCAAATCATAGACATAGTGAAGGCCAATTATCTTATTAATGTTAAATCCCAACCCAGTTAATTTTAAAGATTATCATTTGTCCACTGAATTGGTTTCCCAAATCTAGCCATCTCAATATGCGTTCATCATCTGAATTCTCAACAATCACATAATTTAACAGTGCTGGTAATGGAACAGCTCAGAGATATACACTATATCTTCATTTCCATTTCATATTTCTTTTTAATCCAACCATCACAATAGCAGAATTAAAGAAACATTTCAATCTTAACATCTTTAAAGCATTCACAATTAATGCCACAAAAGATACAATCTATTTGTCGCCCATTGACTAATTCCCAAATTTAATGTTAGTGTTCGTAGACTAATGTTCTGTGCACATAGCACCATTAGTCTACTCCTACGACCACTAACTTTGGAACGTAGTCAAATGCTCAACAATGTCAACTCATTTAATGAAACAACAAATCATACTTTGAATTTTCAACATTTATTGTTGCAAGCTAAAGTATCATTTTGACAATAACAAATGCTAATTTCTGAGTGCATAGTCACCAAATCTTATTACATAGTTACAATTCCAAATCTTGCTATCTAAATTTCTTTCATTCTGAAATGTTCCCTCTACTAATAAAAGAATACGTAATCAACATAACAATGATGATAATGATTAAGTAATTTAAGCATAACCACAAACTTTAAAACATATCCAGATACTGCAATGAATCAAACCCAATAACTTACTATTTTTAATTACTCTGTTTAATGCATTTACAGATAAAATAACTGAACAATTCTAATGAATCTACCTTGATTTCACATTGTCCTTCTGTTATAACAATGCCCAAACATGGTAATAAACAAGATAACCTAGTAAACAAAATAACCAAATTCCTTTTCCGACAATGTCATAAATGTAACAATTCGACACACTGTACAACAGAGACTGAGCTATCCAGAACATCGACATATATATAATTTCCAAAACAACACAACTTAGTATCAAACTGACAAATCTATTCAGTCAATGATTTACTCAAGTGATGAAATCTGAAACTTCATTTATTTAATAACAAAACAGACTGCCTATACATGAAAATGAATCTAGCCGTAAGTTCAAACTATCATCACACCACTAAATCCCAAATGCCTATCGAAAGCTCATGTTTTCAGTAAAAAGAAATTCAACAAAATTTAAACAATGACTAAAACTGAAAACATAATAACCACTGTTCCCAATAAGAAGACCGAAAGTACACTGTTATCAGCAAATTACTTATGTACAAGACAACCATAGTTTTTCCATTTTTGCACTATTATGAATTACAAGAACAACACTTAAAAGTAATTTAAAACACTCTGTCTCAAACTCAAAACCACTATAAGTATACAACATACCGCGTATGGAAAAACAATTACAGGTCATTCAAGACTTTCGAACACTTCTTTACCACCTCTTATGACCCACTACATGGTTGGTCCAGAGAACCCTACAAAGATTCGACACACAAACTAACTCATATTCGACAGATTCAGAACCTAAGAACACTTGCTTTGTACTCAGTCAAACAACTGATAACCAACAACATTACAGTAAGATACACCCTCAGGCTTAACAGCCACATTTGTGGTAGTTGAAACACCATAATATTACATATAAGCAGACACAAAACACGTATTACATTAGTGACTTCTAAGCATGAGTCCCGAAACCCATTTAAACATTTCACGAGAAACATGAAACACCCACAACACTCAACATTCATAGTATTTCGATGTCACATTAATCACCCACAAGTCTGTAAAGAATAACCACAAATCTAAACATAAAACTATACCAAAAACTTGCCCTCAAAACATCTTAACTTGCTAATGTTACAGCCATTTTAACACTACACAATCATGGTAGCAACCACAGAAGAACATTCACTTTTAAAAGCCTATAAAGTAAAGCAAGAACAGAGGATTAGGGATAAAAGCTGGCCCTGACCTTTTAAAGATAGTGTCGAGATACAACTCGAGCTATAGTCAACCAAAGCCCTCAACTAGCACGAGTCTAGCACCAAGCTTTCCAATGGTAGATACAAACAGCAATAAATTCTCACTGATACAACAACCTAGAAGAACCTACAACTGAGAACTCAAAGTCACCCATAAAACCCAAAACCAATAGCATAAAAAGAATAGAGGAATCCCTCGCTTCCACATCTTAGTCAAGCCATGAGCCGAGGAAATCGCCAAGAATAACAAACAGAGTAAAGGTAGAGAGAAAGACGCCCACATTGCTGAAAACCTCAAAACCGATGGCGGCAAGACTTCGAGACTGAAGTAACAGAATTAATGATACAAATAAATCTCTATTAATATCCTAACAGAAACCTCAGTGCTGGCATGCTAACAGCCAAGGAAGATGTCCTCGCTGTTACCATCAATAAAATGCTCGGTACAATACGACAATAAAACATTCTTTACAATACCCCATGATGTCATGATACCTCAGTTTGTATCCCACTACATTCTCTAGCCGTGGATGAAACTGAGTATTGTTTATAGTATCAATAACCTTCGATAAACCAGTGAAGCAATAACTCCACACTTATAATTTAAGTGAAAATATGAGTGTGAACTAACAAAAATAACCACTTAATATATATATATATATATATATGAATATATGGGTGAATTATTATTATTCACACATATGTTCATATATTTTCACAATACAATTGCATAAAATTAGATTATATATACATATATATTTTTGTGGATTTATATTCCATACATATATATATGTATATATATAGATATCTAGGTATGAAATGATTCTCTCCCACATAACATACACCATTATAAATGAGAAATTAACAATTTCAAGAATACAAAAATGATTTCACTATAAATACATTGAATGTGTTAAATTTCCTAACATTAAACAAAAGATTCATACCTATACAAACACACATAGATATACATATATGTTTAATTTTCCCCAGTTAATACATATATACACACGAAAGTTTTATAGAGATCAAACATACTAATACAAAAATCTATGCCAGACCTATAAGAAACACATCAAATCTGATTTCACATTCATAGCAAAAATTGAAGATCCTGCAATAGTAATCCTGCAGCGAGAATCCTTGCAAGATCATAAACATCAAATAACTGCAATAGTTCTGAGACAAAATCAAGTGTTTCTGAACCAGCAACACAACTAAAACTGATCAACAACAAATCCAAGTACAAAGAATTTGAAGTACAAAAGTAGTGTTTATAACAGATGCAACTCACAAGCACAAAAATTAACCAGTCTGAACACAAACAGAACCATATGCAGAGTTTAGCTTATCTTCAAAACAGAGCTAGAGTCTAATGTAAACAACAAAGCAACTAAGAAAAATAGAGAAAGTATGGTCAGGCATGACAGTATGACTTGTTTGTTCCACAATGTGTCTGATCTTGATGCAAGATGCAAGAGATACATTTGACCATGATAACAAAGATTATGTAGAGTAGTATCAGTTTGTGGAGTTTGAAGCAGTTTCTGTATGCATAATTGTCCTGTTCCATTTATCAAAGAAGCGTATTTAGTCTCAGATGCTATTGATGCTGGTTGAAACCATGTTTCTCTTGGGACATGATGAATTTGTGTTGGATTGTATGTGTCACAAGACTCCAATTTTGAAATATATGGATCTTTGTAAAAGTGGTCAAAATTTCTTTGTGATATTGGATGACATGTTATTAATCATTTTTGTTGTAGAACCTTTGTGCTTGCAATCCTAAAATTCTATCTTCTTCATGTATTGCGTGAATGTCCATGTGTTGAAAGATCATGACTGACAACTGTTGTTTGTCACAACATTTCTATGTGATGCCTTATAAAGAACAAAATTTTGTATAAGTAATCACTAATTTAAAATGAAATAAAAATAATAATTTGTACTTCATTTTTACAAGACATTTTCTTCAGATTATATTGGTTCAAGTTGATTTGAACATATTGGTCCCTATCTATATTATTCAAATTTGTTTGCTAAATGAACTTGGTTAGCTAGTTTTAGGTATTGAAATAAAAAAAATGTGCCAAAAATGAAGGAAATTAAGAATGATAAATAATGAATGTAAATACCATAAGTTAGTTCTAAAGATACCAGATATTGCGATGAGTTCCCTTCATCTTCTCTTCTATTCTTGGCTTCTTTTCAAGTTTCATGTTATTGTATGTTGTTTTGATGTTTTATCAATTGTTTCTGTACAAGTATTTGAAATATCAGTATTATTTGACACTTTATAAAAGAACAGGGTGGTGCTGTAGAGTGCTTTGCTCTCATAACATTAATTGTAGGAGATGATATTTTGAGGAATGTCATCAAAGTGATGAGATTGAGTTTTGCAGAGGCATGCTTACTATAATTGTCTATGTGTGTGACCTTCAGAGCATTTTTTACCTACTATTATAAAATCTAAGCTAATTTAAAATGAAACTAAAAAAAAATTTGTACATCATTTTTAGAGAAAGACTTGTTTTATTCTATATATCTTAAAAGAAGTAAAAATATTGGTAAAGGTATCACATTAGATTCATAAGCCTAGTTCTGTCGTTTTGAGAATTTTGAAGATAATTTATGAAATATTTTTACTTTTCAGTTAATTAACTCGATTGTAAGAATCGAATATTTATCAAATCAAGATTTTTTAAGGTTACAAGACATTTTCTCCAGATTATATTGGTTCAAATTCATTTGTACATATCGGTCCCTATACATATATTATTGAAATTTGTTTTCTAAATGAACTTGGTTAGATAGTTTTAGGTATTGAAATAAAAAAAATGTGCCAAAAATCAAGGAGATTAAGAATGATAAATAATGAATGTAAATACCATAAGTTAGTTTAGATACCAGATATTGTTGTGACTTCCCTTCGTCTTCTCTTGTATTCTTGGGTTCTTTTCAAGTTTCCTGTTACTGTATGTTGTTTTGATGTTTTATCAATTATTTTTGTACAAGTATTTGAAATATCAGTATTATTTGAAACTTTATAAAAGAATAGGGTAGTGTTGTACAGTGCTTTTCTCTCATAACATTAATTGCAGAAGATGATATTTTGAGGAATGTTATTAAAGTGATGTGATTGAGTTTTGCAGAGGTAGGCTTACTATAATTATCTATGTAGTATGAGGAGTTTAAATAATTTATTTATAGGTTAAATAAATGACATGTAACAATAGCTTTAATGTTACTATTGATGAAGCCTTTAATGCTGAGATGATTTTTTAAGAAATTTATTTTATATGTCAAGCACATCACCGATGACACATGCAAAATAGAAAAGGTACTTTTTAAAGTATTTTGATATTCCATATAACTAACTTGGGAAATCTCAAGATATATCAGAGAAATTAAGAATGGCAGATGTCATATTAGACGACATTGATATTATATATAAAATTAGCTTACAACTGTCAAAACATTGAATGCACATCTGTGAAAAATCTAAGAAAGATTTTATTAATCAATAGTCTTTGAGATCCTATACAAACTGAAATATCGATATTCAATACAAGGAAGACGTGCATTCGAGTTATATGGCAGGAACTACTAATTACGAAAATATCATTTTCGGGTTTTTGGAACAGTGATACATACTGTAGTCATCAATGGCGTTCTGTCAATTTGGCTGTGTTTGCAGTCATCACCTTTTGCAAGAAAAATTGTAATTAGTAAAGTTAATTATGATATAAATTTATAGCTGTGATAGTAATACTAATTTCTTTTTTAAAAATAATCTTAGTGATAGTATAAAATACTAAATAATATTAAATAGGTGATGAATTTATTCTATTATTAAGATTTATTTATAAAAATATTAATTATTCTAAGATATTAATAATAATAATAATAATAAGACATTTATAACAATAATAAAAGATATTGAAAATCCTAATAAAAATCATTATATATATTAATAGATTATTTAAAAAATAGTAATGATCGATATGATATTTAAAATTAATAAAAACTAATACAAAAAAAATTAAAATGAAGAAAATTAATATAAAATAATACTATATTGTTTGTACCCAAAAAAACCATTTAGTGGGCGAATGTAGTATTTTGTGGTTATCTCTAAATGAAAGTTCTAACCCTCAGAAGTTGGAAGTTTTCGGATGAATGTAAAAATAAAGATACAACAATTATGAGGTTCTTAGTTGGTCGCTGAGTCTCCAAATGCAAGTTGGCGAGCTATTTTGCGGGTCACCAGATCTCCAAGTTATTCAACACTTAGTTCTTTTATCCTGTGACCTGGCGATTTCAATGGTTGCGTGTTTTGATGATTCTGGTAGTTATGTCTCAAGTGGTCAACGATTCAGTGACACAGTTATCTCAAAGTCTCCCAATGTAGCGGTTAAGTTATGAAAAGTATGGTGACTTAGCGGGAAATGTTGGATGAAGATTTGATTGACAATTGATCTTTAATCTAATTACTTGACCTTTGCTAAGAAAATCCTCTAGCGACTTGGACAATAAAGGTCTTTGCGCAGTTTGCAGTCTTAACCATAGTTAAAGGAAATATCCAGCAACATAGAGATGACTTCAGTTGCATGGTCGTCAGACGAGGTTGAGTTAAGAAAAGTTTTTCAGTTAGTTGTTTTCAACCATTGTTTTCAATGGTCATATAGATTTTAAAAGAGTGACCTATGGTTTTCTTTGCAAAGGAAAGGCATTTAGGGTTTTTTCATGTCTGGTTATTTAATTAGGGCTCATATTGATTACAAATATTTCATTTAGTATACAATTTGGAAGAGTATTAATGAACAAAATCTTTCATAGATTTGTCACGGATTTACTTTCATTGTGGTGACTGTTGTCAGTTAATTTTCTGAAAAAGCTGATAGTTTGCTTTTTATTGGATGGTTGTTGTTAATCTGCAAAGCAAACATGTATTCATTGGGATCCTACGACAACCATGAATGTAGGGCATATCTCATTTGTTTCACTATTTATAATAGACCAACATGAACTTATGTTGTGACTATGTCGAAATGGCCAACAATGGGAAGTGGAATATTTGGGTATTGATAAAAAGCTTGAATTTGAAAGATATCAGTGTAAAAAACTAAGTTTGTTTAAATAAAAGACATTCTTGTATGAAAATGTGCAGTTTGTATCAAGCAATGAACAATTTTTTCAATCTGTGTAAGTGTCAAGTCAAATATAGTCTATTTTGTTGGACAAATGCTTTGTTTATGGGAGAAGTCAGTTTTTATTATCCAATTATGAAGTTATTTCTTATTGGTTGATTCAAACTACACATTTTGATAGAAGGGTGTATTTCAACTGATCAATGTTTATTTTCTGCACTGGTATTTTTCAAACATGAATTTTTTCAAAAATGAAAATGTTGAAATAAGATAGCAATTTTGTTTTTTGTTGTCGCTGGTTGGACAGTGATATTTTTTGTCTACTAAAGATATTAAAGGTTCTATATCTAGTATTTGTACCATTGTTTAGGTCATGGTTAGTGATAAGGTGTTTTTATGTATGATTATATCATTATAAAAATGGATAGGCACTATAATGTAGTATGAAGAGGTGTCAATGATATATATGAAAAGATCTTATATGTATCATAAATGATGAGATCAGAGAAGTGATTTGATTAAATGAGTCCTCTATTGTTTTACAAAATATTGATTTTGAGGAATTGTTCATGATTTATGAATGTGAAATCCATTATTTTAGGTCTGTTTGCCTGTGAGATTTATTTGGTAAACTTGTTACTGTGTCTATGATTGATGGAATTATATGAAAATTGGTTTTGGTTGGATATTTTTTAGATTTAGGGCATTGGGTTTGTCTAAATTGTTATCATATAATTTGATTGAAGTTGACGTTAGAAACTTGGCTATTGATGTAATGTTTATGATGATGTTAATTTTAAAGTTTCAATATAAAAAAAAATTGTGATTATTGTAGGGGTTTCTATTTGTTTAACTGAACTTGTAAATTTCGGTACTATATTTTGATAACATGTTATATTTGGGTGAATAAGTTGATTTCTTTGAGTCAATGTATTTTTGTTGAAAGCTTGATCTGTTGTATTACTGGTATTGCATAGTTCATTACTCATGTGTGGACCCATAAATTTGTTAATAGAAAAATTTATTGCCTTGTATATAAAACAATTTTTTGTCTCTGTACAAGTGTATAATATTAGATTGACTAGGCTTGATAAGCATAAATTGAATTCTAAATTTAATAAAAGGTGATCGAGAAAGTCAAATTAGACTTTAGTATATGCAATACATGCTAGGCCAATCGAGTCCATGGCACCTTGTAGCTACTTTTGTCTTGATCGGACAAACTTTATTTGAGTAAATTAACAAGACAAACATAAGTGTTTGACATGTCAATAAAGTATACTATAGCTATTTCAGAGACTAAACTTAATTATTACAATTTTGATAACAAAAATATCTATTGTATATATGTTTAAATAAAAGCAGTATATGATAATTGTTGCAGCGACAATGAAATTGGGTAGAGTCAGTGAGTCTCAACAGACAGTTTAGTTTCTCATAAAATGGTTATTGTTACTAACTTTATACCTATTTTAAAATGACTATATGTTCTGATACTTTAGAGTTCAAAATCTAATAATCATGTATACATATTTGTGATTTCAATGAACAATATACAATAAGAATACACAAATGAGTTAATATTCTGATAGCGCTTTTAAGCGTCTTTCTTCTTCTTTTCGCCTTGTAACATTTTCATTTTGTTGCATGCGTGAATATCTTTCAAAACTAAAAGTTGGATGACTACGAAGTCCTGAGAGTTCATGAACTCTTGAAAGAGTTGCAAAGGTTAATCCTTGTCATTCTGTGCTTCCAATGTCAATTGTTTCTTTTACAAGCGACAAACCCTATGATTTACATATTGTTAAAGCCCATGACATTCAGAACGGTATTTGTCAGTGGAAACCCCTTTTAATTGGTGTGATAGGAATATTCTTTGGATTAGTATCATCCCAAGCTAGACCAATGTAGTTAAAAAATTGAACCACAACTATCAATGACAGTTGAGGAGGCTTTTCACTAGCGTTATATACAATAGCTTTGATTTGTCCTATAGCACCTTTAACAAGTCCTATCTGGACACATAAGATTCCTTGATTTCTTTGTTGTATGCTTTGTGGATTCCATGTAGTTACATACTGGTCTATGTAATCTAAAGCTTTCTGCCGTAATAAATCATTATTCCATTCTAAATTTTTAATATCTAGTGTAATTGGCAACCAGATAAACCCATGTATATGTGGTGAACCTCTATTTTGCAATTCAAACCTAATACAAATTTAAGTCCGTAAATAAACATGTAATTGCATAGGAATTAATAACATTTTAAATAGGTTATTTACCTGTACCAATAGTCAGTTGCCCCAAGCAGTTTCTCCAAGACTTCCTCTTGAAATGTAGTGAATCAATGATGCATATATATAGCTGTCAAATGAGGATTTTCAATAATATTTTGTATTCACCATCTTGTATCCGTAGATGGATTTTTTGGTGTGGTGGATGGCCTGATATTGTGTAAATCAGGCACTTGGTATCTGCAGCACTCAGGGTAAAGAAAAGCGTAGGACCACCAATTTGAATAACCATATCAATCAGTTTTGCTCTTCGTTGATTCCAAAAAGATCTAGTCCCATGTATAGAAGAGGCAAATCTCATCAGTTGATCTGCCAATTTATCATCAGGTACATACCATAGCTTTTGATGAATATCTTCAATTGTTACAGGTAAAGATCCATCCAATTGTTTGTGAACAAACATAGATGTTGTGGTCTGGCTTCAATGCCGCATGATAATATTCAATATAAAGTACCAGAATCTTGAATGCTGCCCAAATTTGTTATCATAGTACCATAGAAGGTGTAGAACATAATCATGCAGTTTGACTGCTTTGATACATGGTTGTTTGAATGAAGCCATTCCATTCAGAAACAAAGTTGGAAATGCCATAACAAATAAACCTTCAGTTGTGTATTCATTTATAGGAAAAAGTGTGATAGGAGGCCATGCAATAGATTCTGTTGTTTGACCTTCACCTAAATATAACAAAGAACGCATTTATTCTACTTCTCTACATGGAGTAGGTAGATTACAAACAAATGAGCTGTTAAATTTTAGATTGTCATCAGTTTCATTTTCTTCTATCTCATCTAACATGGATCAGTTATCTTCAATAGGATCACTATTTTCTGCTGCATTAAAAATTAGGTCTGAAATATCAGTAGATTGTATAGGTAATTGTTGTCATTGGGGATTGCACCTGAGTATGGCTAAGTGTAGAACCTAGCAATCCTGTGAAACATGGGACTATTCTCAGGCTATGGGTAACCTATTCAAGAATAGACCTCTGGATTAGGGGCTGACTTCCCCTTGAATCACCTAAAACTTGAACTAAACTTTGAAGGAAAAGGGAGAGAGAGAGCATGAAAAAGAAACTAAAACTAGGTGATTCACCAAACATTGAAAGATCCACAGATTGAGTCAAGACTCACAATGATACTTAAAATAGCTTGGTAACTCACAACTTGACTCTATCATCCGGATATCTTGAAATAAAGAGGTACTTGAATTAGAGAAGGGAAAACTTCCACAACTTAAAACCCAAACATACACAGATTAGAACAACAATAACAGAACACTCTCCTGAACATTCAACTCGAACAAACATGCAAAGTAAAGGATAACAGAATCACAATCACTTTGACATGAATTCCAAATAGAAAAACTAGGAAATAATAGAGATGAGAAGGAATACTGCTTTATTCTTAGTGAAAGGAGCCAAGTACATCAATCTTCTTCTCTAGAGCTACAAGCTTTCACCTCCAAGAAAGAGGGAAAGAAGAAATCGCTTCCATCACAGAAGTGAGAGGTATAAAAATAAAAACCCATAGGAAATTGCATCATGACCCACACCTCCTAAAGATAGAAAATGACTGCATATAGGGTTATAAAAGCTCCATAAATCCCGATGCCAGATTCCCAAGATTCTAGGGGGGCGAAGAAAGTGGGGACCCAAAAAGGATGGTCAAAGGGAAAGAACCCACCCACTAAGTCATGCGCCATAAATGATATTCTGACAAGGGTTTATAAAAACACCACTTGTCGATATCTTACAATAAAACTTGCAATGACTTTTACAATTAAAATTTAAACCCCCCCCCCCCATCCATGTTAAAATTACACATGGATTTAAAATTTTATCTCCTAAGTTAATAAATGACTCTCAATTTACACCATGCTTTGAAAATTTATTAGCATCAAAATAAAAAAATTAACATATTAACCCTAAAAGGGATAAATATATTAATGGCCCTATATTAGTTAAAACCCATGCCCTAAAAGAAAACACTATTAAAAGGGATAATTGATATATTCTCAACCCTAGAAAAGGGGAGAATACATAAATTAACTGTTTCAATAAAAACCCTCTTTTGCAAAAGGGCAAGAAACCACTGGCATTCCACCTTCCACGCTCGGCACCTGGCAAGTTGCCCATTCCACTAGCACTTCATGTCCTGATCTTCGAGTTTGGATTTGGAAATAGCCAACCCTCTTTATTCATGGCATCATTGCAGAAGGTAAGCATTGTATTCAACATTTTACTCTGCGATTGGTTTTAATATAATAGCATATCTGGTAATTTTGAGGGCTTTCTACTATGCATTTATCTCTGTGTTTTGATTTTGACATTGCTGTCATAGGATCACTATTAATTTGTGTTTGCTTTAGGGGCACTACTATTGAGCTTGTATTTGTTTCACTGTATCTGTCCTCTACATTTGTTGAGTATTGATGTCGACATCCTAGGGCATCAATGTATGTTCATTGCTTATTTGTATACACAACCCGTTTGTAGCTAGGGCATTGTATATTGAACTTCTCTGCATTTTCTTGAAGGTGCGGCTTGCTAGATGCTAATGGCAATGTATTCAATGCAATCTTTTCATTTCTTGAGGTCACCATATATGGCTCCACCTCCTTGCTATTTTGATTCACTAGATAATGTTTACTATGCCCGTTTGGATTTTGATGGAATAGCATTTATTTTCTGCATCTGTTATGGCAATAGAACCCTAGGCATGACATCTATGCCCTTTGTGCCTTATGGGACTATGTTTGTCTTTTATGTACTCATTTGGGCATGATTTCTGTAGCAATGTTGTCGATCTAAGAAAAAGGGCATATGCTTTGACCCTATACTTGAAGGCCCACATTTTCTCACTACTAGGAGCCCGTGAACCTATGCTATCACTATTATGATGCCCACTATCATGAAGCTAGGATGTCTACTGTCACACATCCCTTTCTATTGCATCTTATGGTATCCATACTTTTTATTTGAAGGCTCTGCTACTTTTTTAGCTAGAAGACCTACGGGCTCTTGCATTACATATGCTCACTATTTTTTTTATTCCCTATGGCTTGGCACATTCATTGTATTGCTAGCGGGTGTTGTTTGTGCAATGTGGTTCTATTGAACGTTCAAAGCATCACAACCTTGTTTAGTATACTTTTTGTTTAGATGGTGACCTATTTGATATACATGGTATCTCCATTCATTGTTTCCTTATATGCATAGGCCTGAACTTGGTGGCTTGTTGTTGCTTTAGATGTTTGACTATTCTATACTACTTGGAGCCTATGAAAGATTCATTCTATTGTTTATTACTAAGTTCACTGTTCTATTGGATTCTTCTAGGAGGCTCATGAATTGGCATCATGGCTCACTGCTAGGTTAAGGCATTTTCTTTTGAGTTAGGGCACTGTATTTGTGAGCCCCTATTGCTTGCTGCTGGTTATTTGTACTTGGGGCCTGTGCTCTAATTGAGTGCTTTGATACCTACAGCTACTACTATACTTCTCACTATCAATGTGTTCACAGCTATGATACTTGTGACTCGTGAGCCTATTCTTTTCATACATTTGCCGACTATATGGGATAACTGCTGAATGTTTTCTTGTCTTCTACTCTTACTGCTCCTTGCTACTAAAATCTTGACATGATGTTGGCTTATTCAGTGTTAATGCTTGCACTCGTGCTGGATCTATATTTGATCTTTTCTCTTATCTGCATTATCCACTGAATAGATGTAGGCATATTTAGGTGATTATCAATTACACTCAATGTCATTCATGTTGATCAGTTAAACATAGCTCTCTATCAGTGCATTGTCCCTTCAATGTTGAGCTGGCACCATCTGTCTTTGCATAATGTTTTAAATCTGAGTGTTCCTTTCCTTAGAATGCATATTGTGTACCATATGAATCTGCCAGTGCTTCACTTTCTAGTGCTTCACTGATGTGGATCCATGGTTCTTGAGTGTCCCACTAATACTGAATGTTTCCCTATTCATCATGGGTGTTCTTTCCCTATGATGCAGCCACTACCAAGGAAATGACATTTTCCTGGCATCGACTGCATCACAAGTCAAGAGCATTCATCTGCACATGGAACAAACACATTAGTAAGAAATAATGGCATTTATTTTATTTTTGGAGCCTCCCTCATGCACCTGCCCTGAGCACAACTTGTGTCAGAGGTGTATAGCTGAGTGCACATATGCATGCTTGTAGATAGGTACTTGTGATACTAGGCATTGTTTAGTTCCATTGGATCTAACCCACCTCTCTTCTCTTATCTGTAGGTACAGGATCACAGGAGCACACTGCGCACACTATGGAGAAATACTCATTACCAGGAAATGTCTGGTACCCCTATACTATGCTCATTAAATATGTATATTTGCACTCATTTATGCAATTCTAGCAATGGCTATGCTCATGGCATGTGTGAGCTTAGATAGATGTTCTTTTCAGTTCTGTTATACAACATGCTTAACATTGATATATGCACATGTAATCTTAGATGCAGAAATTTATCTCCTTCCCTTTCATGTACTTTGTAATGAAATGAACACAAATTTTAAGCAAGACCACTAATAACACAAACTAGGGTATGTAGCTTCATCTAGTAACTAGGCCTCCAAAAGAGTGAAATAATGGCAACATTTTGGCAACCTCTATGGAGTGCTTTCCTGCTAAGCATCTTAACTAGTTTCCTTATAGATCCATTGGGCATAGAGTCATATAATCCTCAAATCTGAACATGGCTCCCAAACAAAACAATGTCCTTCTCCAATAGAACATCTCATTGCCTGCCTGACTGCTCAGGCTTATTGCTCCTCAAACCAAATCGCAAAACTGAACTGAAAGTGAACTGAAAGCAACACGAAAGCCAACTTGTGCCAAGGCACTTAGGAAACACAAAATTGAAAACTTCTACCCTATCCTACTCTAACCAGTATCAAAAAATTGGTTAAACAAATCCATTAACTAGATTGTTGAAATAACTTCCCATTCTCCTCAAAATGTTGTACCTTTCACTTTTGATTCCAACAAAGAGAATATGGAACAAAAAAATGTACAGAACTATTTGGCATATCAACTATTGAATTTGGTGTACCAGACTACTAACCTCAATTGGATCATAGGTGATGTCCTCCCAGGGAGTCTGATAAGGCTGAATAAGCTCCTAATCACCAAGGAGTGGACTCTTGACATCACCTTCCATTAAGTCCTTGAGTATGCATGTTGCGTTTGATCCCATCTATGCCAGGTATCTAATAGGACACCCCATTGAGAGTATGAAACTAGGCCTCTCCTTCTCTATATGGACCTTACAAATATCTTCAACATGCTGATCAAAATTTTGCCCCTCCATCATAGTTTGCCATAATGTTTCTTCTTTTGCAGTTAGAGGATTATCTTCTTCATCAGTTGGAACCTCCAATAGCTCATTCAAGCTATCAAATTGCATCAGGTCCTTAACCATAACTAGCCCCTCCTCATGGTCCAAGAAACAAGATTCTTGAGACTCATCCACCACCTTATTGCAAACAGGCCCAAATTCAATAACTGGCACAACATTAGCCTCTTGAAATGGAAGGTCTTTCTTAGGAACATACATGTTATCATCTATTTTAGGAAGATGAGGAACACAAACAAAAGCTGACCAGAAAGCATTTATCATTGAGTCAAAATCTTCTTGTTGTCCTAAGTTAGCAACAACTGTATCACTTTTCTTATCATAATCAGAGAGCTCAACTAGTAAATCTTACACTACTTCATCTTGCTCAATATAAGAAGGAATCTCCTCAAACAAGTTAGCTAGGCTCTCACACTCTTCACTTTCTTTCTTATCCTTATTTGGCTACTCCAATCCATCATCATGTAATAAATCTACTTGTTCCTCATGATCATCATGAAAGAGTACACCTAAGAGACAAAAATCATCTTCTTTCTGGTGGTTTGAAAAGCTATGGGGTGTAGGGGTCTCTTTAGGAATTGGCTCATAGGGCTTAATCTGCTACAAGATGGGCTCATTGTCATTTAGGAAGTCAAGCCTTTTAGGTGTCTCATCTATAAGAATAGGATGGAGTAGTTGAGAAACTAAGATGGGGTCATGAATATGCTCTAGAAATGCATGGAGGTTAGGCTCCTGTTGACTAGGATTCTGAACTAAAGGAGAAATCCTGAAGCTTGGAATTTTAGTAGAGGTGCTAGTGGACTTACTAGGCAAGAAACTTGGGATTTGAACCTTGTGAGTCTCCTATCTAGTTTGCAAAGCTTCTAGGTTCTCTTTAGCAGCATGAGGCATCTCCTTCTAGATCTTCTCCTTAAAAAGAGTTGGCATCTCATAACTCAGATACATAGTCCATGAGGGTCTCCAAGATTGCATTAAGTCTTTATTGTCCTCTGGTGGATCTAGTGAGTCTTCTTGCATTTGGGCAGCCATGACCTCTTATTCTCCTTTCCTTGGTACTTGTGCTAATAGATTCTTAATCAATTGATCATTTTCTGCAATCTACTTAGCAAGTGTCTCTTGCTCATGATCATGAAACACATCCTTTTCTACTAACTCTTTTTAGAGATTCTCCTCATTCTTTGTAGCTGTCTAGTAGATGCCCCTTATGAATTCTTGACAATCCTCCAGACTCTTCTTATAAACCTTCTCTTGAGTCAAGATTAGATGGTTCTTCTCTTCAAGGATTTGCTCATGAATTGCTATCTGGTTATGTAGCTGCCTTGAGAGCTCGTCTTTCTGAGACTTCATCTTTGCATAGTCTTTCATGAAAGAGCTCATCTCCTCCTAAAAAATTGTCAAAATAGAGGACATGGAGTTTGAATCTGAACTGACATTAGGTTGATTTTGGGTATTGTAAAGGTGTCCCTCATAGGGCGGTTCATAGGAATGCTGCCAGGATGCTTGATGTTGGGTGGGAGGGTATGGTAGTGCATGTTGGAAATCTATTGTTGGTGGGCTATTTTGACTATATGCTACTGCTTGGCCAGCTTGATACAAAATGAATGCCAACATGTGTGTGACTTTTTCATGATATGGGGGATGATAGGGAGAATATACATTATGGATTGACATGCTTGCTCATCAAATGAGTTGGTAAAAGATACTTCCTAAAACTTATCAGCACTTGAACTGATTAAACCAGTAGATTTTTCTAAGAGTCACCATGGTGCTTGAAACAAACAAACTATTAAAGGATGATTGCACTGAGGATCACACCAAAAATCTTAGTAAATGATAGGAAACAAAACTGTCCCACCGGGCGTGCCAAAAACTATTGTCACTGGGGATTGCACCAGACTATGGCTAAGTGTAGAACCTAGCAATCCCATGAAACATGGGACTATTCTCAGGCTATGGATAACCTATCCAAGAATAGACCTCCAGATTAGGGGCCAGCTTCCCTTGAATCACCTAAAACTTGAACTGAACTTTGAAGGCAAAGGGAGAGAGAGAGCGTGAAAATGAAACTAAAACTAGGTGATTCACCGAACATTGAAAGATCCATAGATTGAATCAAAACTCACAATGATACTTAAAATAGCTTGGTAACTCACAACTTGACTCTATCATCCTGATATCTTGAAATAAAGAGGTACTTGAATTAGAGAAGGGAAAACTGCCACAACTTAAAACCCAAACATACACAGATTAGAACAATAATAATCGAACACTCTCTTGAACATTCAACTCGAACAAATGTGCAAAGTAAAGGATAACAAAATCACAATAGCTTTGACATGAATTCCAAATAGAAAAACTAGGAAATAATAGAGATGAGAAGGAATACTACTTTATTCTTAGTGAAAGGAGCCAAGTACATCAATCTGCTTCTCTAGAGCTACAAGCTTTCACCTCCAAGAAAGAGGGAAATAATAACTCCCCTCCATCACAAAAGTGAGAGGTATAAAAATAAAAACCCATAGGAAACTGCATCATGACCCACACCTCCTAAAGATAGAAAATAACTGCATATAGGGTTATAAAATCTCCATAAATCTAGATGCCAGATTCCCAAGATTCTAGGGGGGTGAGGAAAGTGGGGACCCAAAAATAATGGTCAAAGGGAAAGACCCCACCCACTAAGTCATGCACCATAAATGATATTCTGACAAGGGTTTATAAAAACACCACTTGTCGATATCTTACAATAAAACTTGCAATGACCTTTACAATTAAAATTTAAACCCCCCCCCCCCCCCCCATCCATGTTAAAATTACACATGGATTTAAAATTTTATCTCCTAAGTCAATAAATGACTCTCAATTTACACCATGCTTTGAAAATTTATTGGCATCAAAATAAAATAATTAATATACTAACCCTAAAAGGGATAAATATATTAATGGCCCTATATTAGTTAAAACCCATGCCCTAAAAGAAAACACTAGTAAAAGGGATAATTGATACATTCTCAACCCTAGAAAAGGGGAGAATACATAAATTAACCATTTCAATAAAAACCCTCTTTTTCAAAAGGGAAAGAAACCGTTGGCATTCCACCTTCCCCGCTCGGCACCTGGCAAGTTGCCCATTCCACTGGCACTTCAACTCCTGATCTTCAAGTTTGGATTTGGAAACAGCCAACCCTCTTTATTCATGGCATCATTGCAGAAGGTAAGCACTGTATTCGGCATTTCACTCTATAATTGGTTTTAATATAATATCATCTCTGGTAATTTTGAGGGCTTTTTGCTGCGCATTTATCTCTATGTTTTGATTTTGACATTGTTGTCATAGCATCACTGTTAATTTATGTTTTCTTTAGGGGCACTACTATTGATCTTGTATTTGTTTCACTATATCTATCCTCTACATTTGTTGAGTATTGGTGTTGACATCCTAGGGCATCAATGTAGGTTCACTGCTTATTTGTATACACAACCCGTTTGTAGCTAGGGCATTGTATATTGAACTTCTCTGCATTTTCTTGAAGGCGCAACCTGCTAGATGCTAATGGAAATGTATTCACTATAATCTTTTCATTTCTTGAGGTCACAGTATATGGCTCCACCTCCTTACTATTTTGATTCACTGGATAATGTTTACCGTGCCCCGTTTGGATTTCGAGGGCATGGCATTTATTTTCTACATCTATTATGGCAATAGAACCCTAGGCACGACATTTATGCCCTTTGTACCTTATGGGACCGTGTTTGTCTTTTATGTACTCATTTGGGCATGGTTTTTGTAGCAATGTTGTTGATTTGAGAAAAAGGGCATATGCTTCGACCCTATACTTGAAGGCCTGCATTTGCTCACTACTAGGAGCTCGTGAACCTATGTTGTCACTGTTATGATGCCCACTGTCATGAAGCTAGGATGTCTACTGTCACACGTCCCTTTCTGCTACATCTTATGGTATCCATACTTTGTATTTGAAGGCTCTACTACTTTTGTAGCTAGAAGACCTGCGGGCTCTTGCATTACATATGCTCACTATTTGTGTTATTCCCTATGGCTTGGCACATTCATTGTATTGCTAGTGGGTGTTGTTTGTGCAATGTGGTTCTATTGAATGTTCGGAGCATCACAACCTTGTTTAGAATACTTTTTGTTTAGATGGTGACCTATTTGATATACACGGTATCTCCATTCATTGTTTCCTTATATGCATAGGCCTGAACTTGGCAGCTTCTTGTTGGTTTCGATGTTTGACTTTTCTATACTGCTTGGAGCTCGTGAAAGATTCATTCTGATGTTTATTACTAAGTTCACAATTATGTTGGATTCTTCTAGGAGGCCTGTGAATTGGCATCATGGCTCACTACTAGGTTAAGGCATTTTCTTTTGAGTTAGGGCACTATATTTGTGAGCCCCTATTGCTTGCTGCTGGTTATTTGTACTTGCGGCCCATGCTCTAATTGAGTGCTTTGATACCTACATCTACTGCTATGCTTCTCACTTTCAATGTGTTCACAACTATGATACTTGTGACCCATGAGCCTATTATTTTCATACATTTTCAGACTGTATGGGATCACTTCTGAATGTTTTCTTGTCTTCTACTCTTACTGCTCCTTGCTACTAAAATCTTGACATGATGTTGGCTTATTCAGTGTTAATGCTTGCACCTGTGCTGGATCTATATTTGATCTTTTCTCTTATCTCCATTATCCACTAAATAGATGTAGGCATATTTAGGTGATTATCAATTACACTCAATGTCATTTATGTTGATTAGTTAAACATAGCTCTCTATCAGTGCATTGTCCCTTCAATGTTGAGCTGTCACCATCTATCTTTGCATAATGTTTTACATCTGAGTGTTCCTTTCCTTAGAATGCATATTGTGTACCATATGAATCTACCAGTGCTCTATTTTCCAGTGCTTCACTTGCAAGTGCTTCATCGATGTGGATCCATGGTTCTTGAGTGTCCCACTAATACTGAATGTTTCCCTATTCATCTATTCTTACCCTGTGATACAGCCACTACCAAGGAAATGAGGTTTTCCTAGCATCGACTATATCACAAGTCAAGAGCATTCATCTGCACATGGAACAAACACATTAGTAAAAAACAATGGCATTTATTTTATTTTGGGAGCCTCCCTCATGCACCTGCCCTGAGCATAGCCCATGTCAAAGGTGTATAGTTGAGTGCACATATGCATGCTTGTAGATAGGTACTTGTGATACTAGGCATTGTTTAGATCTGTTGGATCTAACCCACCTCTCTTCTCTTATCTGTAGGTACAGGATCACAAGAGCACACTGGGCACACCGTGGAGAAAGACTCATTACCAGGCAATGTCTGGTACCCCTGTACTATGCTCATTAAATATGTATATTTGCACTCATTTATGCAATTCTAGCAATGGCTATGCTCACGACATCTGTGAGCTTAGATAGATGTTCTTTTTAGTTCTCTTATATAGCATGCTTAACATTGATATATGCACATTTAATCTTAGATGCAAAAATTTATCTCCTTCCCTTTCATGTACTTTGCAATGAAATGAATGCAAATTTTAAGCAAGACCACTAATAACGCAAACTAGTGTATGTAGCTTCATCTAGTAACTAGTTCTCCAAAAGAGTGAAATAATGGCAACAATAATTATGCTAATGCATTATCATCTATTTGTACATCTCTATAATATGAGTCATTCAATGTTTTATATTTCAATGCATCATAAATGTGGGATCTGCTAACATAAAAACTATATTTTGTATTTCCTATACTCTCTTTGTCAACAATGATTATATCCAATGTATCTATTCATCTTGGCAACAATGTTGTGATACTGGAAATGTTTTGAGGAAATCAAATAGTATGACCTTTATATTTGTGTTGACCACCTTTTGCATATGTAACTTGCAAAATAGGACTTTTTTTTCTATGAGCATTTGTTCAATTTGTGTTAAGTTTTTCAAACACAATGGTTGTTCACCTGTATCCATATTGTTCCACTTTGAGAACCAATGGCCATCTTTTTTTGAATTGCATCTATAGCATATTAAATTTTCATCTGACATGCACAATTTAATTCTAGGATATCTTTCCATACAAATAGAACAGTTTGTAAAGTTTGAAATACCATCTATCTTTCTATGGAATTATTTTCTGGCATTGTAATAATTTTCAGAGAAAGTTGAACTAATAATATCATCAGTTGTATTCATGGAAGTTGTATGATCCTCTATACAATCATGTATATGAACTTTTGGAAAGGAAGCATTTTGAATAATAGAATTTGGCAAAGGATATGAATTTGAAAATTTGAGTTGTATACTCGCCAGGTCTCCAGAACAAATAGAGTCATTTAACATCTAAACTTTTCTTTAGTCGCCAGATCTCAGGGAATGTAAAGGATGCCCCAAATCTTCCAGCGCTTATGATAATGTGTTGTAGTCAGTAGGTCGCTAGAAATTAAAATTTGATTACATGTCATTTTCTTCGCTCACAGCTACTGAATTTAGTTGTGAATGTGCCAAGTAATGGTGGAATTGACATGATTTTCAACTTTTCAATCTTTGATGGGTTAATGCATTCAATTCCATAAAATAAAATAGAGTTGTACTTCACTTATTTCAAAATACCAAGCATTTAGACAAGCCAAAGCGATAGAATTTCATGAGATTTTCAGAGCAATTTCAAATTTGAGTACTTTCAAAATTCATAGAGGAGTTTGAATTTGTAGATAAGATGAGCCAATTATTAGTTAGTGGAGCCTCTACCACCAAAGGTGCTAAGGAGAAAGTTAAGGAAAGCTATTTGGATGAATTCCTCATCTTACTGTTGGGGTCATCACATAATAAGAAGGTTAATGTTCAGTGTTTTGTCGATGACCTTGCATATTGTAGAGATGCTAGAACACCAGATGTCACTACAAGTTCTTTATTCAAGTACTTTTATAAGAATTCTGATAGTCTACTCCCCGTCTCAAACCCTTGGATGTCAGGGTTAGAAAAATTAATAGTTCCAAAGGTTTTCGTAGATGTAGATGTCTTAATTGTTTTATCTCATAGCTATGATCTTCTCTCCAGAACAATTAGGAAGGGTGATGGTTCTGCACTAGTAACCCTTGACCGAAATTCATTCATGATAGCTTTTGGTATCTAGGTCCCAATGGTGATGGAGATTAATCTATAGGCCTTGGCCAATAGATATATTAGGGAGCCTACTATGGTGGTGAAAGAAATCCAAAACCATGTTCCTTGAGAGAATAGGAATTACATTGCTCTTGGAAATTTGGCTGGGTTGATTACATAGATGTTATCATTATGGTAACATATGATCCACATGAAGATCACACAGGTCAGAGAGAAAGTATGACAGAGCGCATTGCAAATCTATCTAAGTGTGACACAACATTTTTACCAGTGAACCTAGACACAGTTTTTGTTTGCGATGTTGATTGGAGTAAGTTTAGTGTTTTCACACTTGAAAATAGACTCTATGATTCCTATTGAACACCCATCTTAGAGTGCAAGTTAGTACAACTTGTACGGAAGGAGTTTTGATAGTTTTATTGAAGACAGTGTCAAGCCGACAGGACAGAATATGAAGATAGAACTAGTAAAGAGTTAAGGGATTATTTTGTTTATCAAAATAATGACTTAACAATATAAAGGGATGAAATCCTTGATGTTAACTCTTGGATAAAGTTATTGGTATAAATGTAATTTTAATTATAAGAAAAAGATAGTGGAATATAGATGTATAGAGAAGTGATATGATGCAAAATATATGATGCATATGTAATTGGGATAGTGAAAGAGAAGCGAAGAGATATTGATGCAAGTAGTATAAGGTTATGTACCTTAACCTATTTTTGTAATCAGTGTATATTTTACAATACTTGTTTGGTCAGTGGGCTCATTTGGTAATCACATTTTGTACTACCAACTCCTAACAGGGTTGAGCCTTCTAACAAGGCCTATAGTCCCTTAATCAAGACTGTTACACTATATGCTTGTAATAGACTCCTAACAGGGTCAACATCCTTAACATGATACTTTTTATTAGTGGATCTTTGTGGGTACCATCCCCACCAGGGTTTTCCCTTGGCCAGGGTTTCCTTGAGAACAAATAATGTGTTATAACTTCTTTAGTTTTATTTCTATGCATGTTGTTTACCTTCTTATGTTATGAATGTATAAAGATAATCTGTTATATCCATAATTGGGCAAAAGATAAAGTTTGTAGAATATTGATTCACCCCCCCACTCTCAATATTCCCTATTACTAACAATTGTGCCCATGGCCGACACAATCCCATTTTTCTACAAAGATCTCTGATTCTATATAAAGTATATTGCATATGGATTATGCAAAGTTCTAGGGGTTGATGGTGGGGAGAGGATTACCTCAGATCTCTTGATGATGGTTTTGGACTCCTAGTGTCTTCATGTGATGAAAGGATATGATTACATAGGATATGTAATAGATAGAATGCATGAGGGTTTTTTAGCTTTGAAAAAAAAACATCTTGTTCTACACCTAGGTTTATGCACTGTTATTTGTTGATGCATCTCACTCTGTATTTTAATTATGATATGATGAACATAGAGGTGCTTCACCCACAAATGATGTATAAGGGATAGCCAAATCCAGTACAATTTTGGATAAGGGATTGGAATCCATCTTCCTCGAGAAGTGATTTCTATGTATTTGAAAATTGGATAGTTCAGCCAATCCTTCTCAGTTTGGGATTGAATCTTTCAAGGCTATCCACTAATGTTTTTGGGATGATTAGGCCCTAGAAATTTGTTGATAAGTGGACCAAGGGTCATAATCAGGGAGATATTTACTATGAAAATGGTTATACTATGATTAGAGTATATGGATGCCCTCAGCCCCCCCACATACTACCATTCTTTGTTTCACCTAGGGTGGCATTTTTAGAGTTCATCTGGCAGCTTATGTTGACCGATAAGGAGAACCTGGCCACACATAGAAAAGGAACTTTTACTCCTAGGCACTTCAAAGTACATAGTCTCACAATAGGCAAGAATGCCTTTAGTTAGGTAAATGATTGGTTAGGATAGTTTAGAATGCATGCTACTCCCTATAGATATGTTGATACAGAGGGATTTTTGGTGGCTACTAGAAATTATTATATGCCTAGCATTCCTTTCAACAAGAGACATCAAGAATATCTTGAGGAGGATGTAATAAGAAATATAATAGATGAAGAAGAAGTGGTAAGAAGATCTGACCAAATACATGAGTTATATGCTATGGAGAAGCAATTGAAGCTAAAGGGATTGACATTCAGTGGTTTCTTTCCTACATTTCCTTATCTCCAAAGGCTAGAGCAGATAATGGTCCAATTCAGTACCCTAATGAGGACTTTTGAGGATCAAATTGATGAGAAAGAAGGAAGCAAAAATGTCCATTCAGAGTTTGAATGTGATGAAGACAGTGATGATGGCTTCTCAGTGCACAACATTCTTTCTTTGGAACAGATAATCTATGAGAAACATGAGTCTGGTCAAAATGTAGTTGTTGACCTATCTGACCTACATAGCTCCCAGGACACTAGTGAACCTCCTAGAAAAAAACAAAAATTGCTAACTAGAGAATCTTCACAAGTAAGAAAAATGGATAAAGTGGGAGCCCTCTTCACTGGAAAAGGTGTTCATAACCACCAGTTGAGGAAGAAGATGAGAGAGGAGAAAAGAAAACAAAAACTTGAAATAGAAGATGTTGAGTTTCCCTTGGCTCTGTGCCAAGATGAAAGAATGTTAGAACAAGATGCATTCTTGAAGGATGACAATTTTATTCAGTCATATGAATTCAAGAGCTTCTTAATATGGCATAAGAAACAACAAGTTGCATCAAGTGTTTAGATCACTGAAGAGGGTCAAGTGCCTGATGAAGCAGTACAAATAGTAAGGGAGTATGACCCTGAGAATGAGAGAATTAGTCTAGAAGAAGCCAGACAACTGGTCAGAGCTAGCAATATGCTATTGGTACCTAGGTGGAATTTATATTCAGATTTTATTATTGATTAGATCAAGAGACAAGAGGATATAACATTATGCTCACAGACCCAAGTAGGTGAGATTATCAGAGGATTTGACTATAGCCCAAGGAATCAAGCATTGGCTCTATGGAGCCTATATCCTAAGGATAAGAAGCCTCAAATTTTGAATGTCAAAGAGCAAATGCATGGTGACAAAATTGTATGGTCAATCCATAATATAGGAGACCTTCAGATATCTCAAGTGTTAACTCATTTTTCTAGGCTTAATGAAGACAAGACAAAGCAATTATCTGAAAGGTATGGTTCTTTGTTAGAGGACTATAGTGCTCTTTTAAAAGATAAAGATATCTGAATAATGAAAGAAAAGGCATTGGAGAAATCTTTAGAAGATTTAGAGCAGAAAATAATAAATACTCCCATAGCTAACCCTACACCACTTGAACAACCTCTACTAGTTGAAAATAAAGTTGTAAATGAAGAATTTGCTGCAGATATAGAAAAGCTAAAATTTGAGAAGAATGATGCTATCCTACAAGCCTTGCTAAAGATTTTGTAGCACAAGATTGATGTATTAAAAGATAAATGTGATTTGGTTTTCAATGCTTATAATAAATTACTTGAATTGCAGGTGGAGGTGAATAGTTATGTTTCAATTTTGAATAGATATTATGCAACTTGATCAGTCAGAGCAACACTTTTTGAAAGATTGGCAACAGTGTAATCTTTAAGAAATGATATATCGGAGATTGTTTTGCAAGTAGGTGAACAAATAGATAGAATTAAGGCCATATTGCCACTTTTTAAAGGCAATGAAAATTAGATTGGGGCTAAGATAGCTAGGCTCAGCTCATATTTTAACAGGTTCATTCCTCCCATTAAAGATGTAGATGGTGCAATCAAGAGCCTTGACCAGTGGAGATCATACTTTGATCCTTTCTTGCCTAAGAAAGAGGCATTTCTTGATGAAAACAATGAAGTAGATATGGAGAGGTTTAATAACACTCTGAATGAAGCCATAAAGGCAAAAATGGAGCTAAAAAAATTTGTAGCAGATGTCAAGATGATAACAGATGCCAAATGGGAGAGACAAAAAACACAGATGCAACATGTCCAGAGTTATAAATGGCCGACAGAGGAAGAAGTAACTACATGGGATGAGCTTAAAAAGCCCAAGAAGATGAAATCTACTACAGTTGACTTCCATATTTTGGATGAAGAGTAAAGAGGACACCTACACTAGCTGACACCTGACCTCATTGCACAAGAATGATAAGCTATCAATAAGAATGATGTAAGTTAGCCGGAATGGTGGTCATCATATTTCTGTGATTGAGCTTAGCTTCTCTTTTATTATTTGCATTATCCATGACTGCATATATAATTGTCTCTTATATCTGTATTAATTGAAAATCATAAAATTAAAAACAATAATGAGATATGGAAATGTAATAAAAAAATAATCATGGTAAATTTGGAAATGCTAGTTCTTTATAAATTCTATGCAGTCCATATATAATTGTCATTTATATTTATAATAATTGGGAAACGTAAATTTGAAAACAATACTCAAATATGGTAATGTAATCTATAAACAAACATGGTAAATTTGGAAATATTCATTCTTTATAAGATCTATGCATATTGTATTCACAAAAAGTAAATGGAAAGTTATTAGACTAAATACAATAATAATGTAAAATGTAAACATATACTAATATTAAAGTAAATTATATAAAGATTTAGAGAAATTAAGTATATCATTAGAACATAGTTTTAAAAAATCTAAAAACATTTATATATATCCCAAATTCTGAAACAACATAACATTAACATGAGATAGTTTATTGTCAAATAAACATATATACACAAACATATTATTAGATATGTTCAATATTACAACTTAACTACTATTTTAAGCAAGCTTCAAAGCCTGAACAATTATGCTTTGAGTTTCTTGCTTAGATCAAATACAAACTCAGAATCATATAGATTATTCAAAAGTTGTTTATCTGCACTAGGTTCAGCAAGCAATAGTTGAAAATCTTCTGCATCTACACCCAATAAAGAATTTGCAGGGCCTTCAAAGGCTGTAACATTGTGAAGTACACCTAATGGATTTTGTAAATCCATATTAAGCATGAAGGTCAAATCACATATTGGAATATGAAGACAACATTTAGGACATTCATATGTCCCAGTATGATTCTGAATAACTTTTTTTTTACATTTTTTTCCATCCACGATTCGTGGACATAAGAGATAATAAAAGTTATCCAAATCAAGTCTACTTATTTGAGTTGTTACACAAATAGGAATCATGGAATGGAAGTCTTTTTTACAAATGGTAGACATTGTCTGTAGATTTGTAAATCTAGCAAGTATTGTTGGTTCTTTAGTCAAAGAAATAGAAGATTGATCTTCTCCTATTCCTATACACCAAGTCAATAGAGTAGTAGTTTCAGTCAAATTTGGATTGATAAGAACATTGGTCGAAAAAATAGTATCCAATGACTTACCAGACCATGAAAGCAAACGAGAATATTTTATTAAAAGAACAATTGTTTTACTTTCCCTTCAAATTCAGAATTTGTTGTCCTTCATTCTCACAATGATGTCCCCATAGAGTCACTTCAATAGATTAGCTAGAGATATCTTTGATATGTGTATTACATTTTTGATGAAGGGTACAACCCTTAATACCACAAACACATAACATAAATAGAGAAACAACAACAATATGCAAGAATAGAAAATGGGCTTCTTATTATCTCCACAAATGTGGAATTACAAACTTTCAGAATTATAATATGAAAAGCCACATGGGCATTCCCTTACAATATTATGTAGGACAAAGCCTCGAATCAATACCCAAATCTACTACCCAGAGCTACCCCGAACTGCCTAAGACAACACTACGAGCCTTCTTTATATAGGCAATTTCCACCGCCCGAGAAGGTTCCAAAAATTTAGCCCTAAGGGCCGACCAAACTTAGAATTATTTTATTACATCATATTCGACTCAAAATAACTTTTGAAACTCGAACAAAAATTTTGAAGAAAAATTATTTTCTGCCATTTCAGGTGGCCCGACTTCCAGAGACCATAAGTCATCACCAGTTGCTCTAATTGACTATTATGACCCTAATTCGGAAAGGGCACGAGGAGCTCTACAACATTTGAATCAAGCAAGATTCATTCAGCTAAAAATTCAACCTCATCCATGGCCTCTAAAGCCTTCAAAACTAAGTTCAAAGTTTCTGTACCCTGTTGCCAATACCAAAAATCTACAATATCTTCAAAACTTGACTTGATTTAGCAATGAAACTTTACTGGCAGGCTGATATGACTAAGATGAACCTCCACATGTGAAATTAGAACATTCCAAGATCATATGAACAACTTACTAAAAATAGCAAGTTTCCATAAATAGCAACTCTACACAAGATACCCCTTATTGAAAAGAAACCAAAAATATTTATGGGTGATGCAAGATTGCTCTTACACCTAGGATGCTCCTGCAACAATTTTTTTATTTCTTTACCATTTTTTTTGCTAATGGTACTTGATCTATTGATAGAAACAACAATTCCAATCACATCTACTAGTGAATTAACTGGAAAAGTTTCAAGAGACTCAATGCTTTTGATATGGTAATCATGTTCAGGAATTGCGGATTGAACACATCTGGAAGGTATGATTCTTGAAGAACCTTGTAGAACTATTTCATATGGATTGGTTGAACTATTGAATTTTGTATTTGCAACTTTTACAGAACTGTTAGAAATCAAATAAAGATTATTTGATTTAATTATTTCATAAAAATTATCAACCAATTCATTGAAACAAGTTATATGTATACCAGTTCCTTGTTTGTCTATAAAGTCAAATACGAATACTTTTCCCTCTTTAGACCCTTTTTTGAAACAATGGATAGGCAATTTTTGTAAAGCACGACCCTTAATTGTCCATAACTTATGGTATAAGGTCAGGAGTTTTATGGAAATTATGTTACATGAAGAAGCATCTAAAACTCCACAACTACTAGACGATGCTAACTATTTAGTAGCTTGAACTATAGGTACTAGAGATCCCATAATGTTTTCATTATTTGACACTATATGCAAATTATCAATTAGGATAGCCCTGCAAGTAGAAAGAAAATAGATATTTAATAAAGTTTTATAATGGAATTTTCATAAGTACAATAAAATATAGTAAAATAATTGGCATACATGTAATTATGGAGTTTCTTGTAAGAGTATTCTTTGATGCAAACAATGGACCCTTTAACTAAAGCGTCCTCCACTACAAGTGTGTTAAATGGTTCCGACAAAAGGGCAAAGGTTGTATGCACACCATCAGAAAGTTCCAGATGATATTTTGTACTTGTAGTGTGTTGTTGTTCAATAGAATGTAATGATACAATTTGAAAACATGGTTCCTTGATGTTGATACTATCCATTATTTGACTAATTGCTCCTTTTGTTAACAAGGCCATTTTTGTTACCTATTTAATGGCAGATAGTCTGATATTAGTAATCAAAACTATATCATTAAAATATACATTATATTTTTGATTGATGCATTCTTGAAAAAAAATATGTACACATCATTTTCTGACACAAATAATTTGTCCAATGTTCAAATCATATAAATTGCGTATTTAGTGTTAACTTTAAAATTTTAATTTTGTAAAATAAAATCTAAACTGTAACAAAATGTGAAAGTTTGAGCGAAATATATGGAAACTAAAAAAATGTAAAATGATAGAATCTAAGAATTGAAGAAAATGGACAACTGTAAAAATATAACTTGAAAGAACCTATGATAACAATGCCTCCATAATAATCAACTTGAAATGTCTCTATGCTCAGGAAAATGTAAATATTTGATATCTATATAAACGGTTCTGTAAAATATTTTGGTGGTTCAAAAAATCATTAGTAGAACAGTTCTTATATAGGCTATGATGACGGTCAATTAAGGTGGTCATGTTGAAAAGGATAAGGAAAAAATGATACCAACCAAACCATTTAACATTGAATGAAATTTAATACAGTTTCAACAACTTTTAGCTATAAAAAGTAAAACTTCAAATATAGTGAGGACGACCAGTAATTGAGCAGCAATAAATAGTCGTTCTGAATCATTGAAGAACTATTTATGTCGATATCCAAAATTCTTATATATTTAAACATAACAAATATCTTGATACATGTTGGAAAAAGTAATCATTCAGAGATAATACATTTGCAAATTGTTTGAAGTGGAGCGTGTCTTCACATCAATCCAAATGTATATTTTTTAATGTATAATTTTATATTAATCATAATATTTTATCTGTCATTGTTAATAGATATTAAATGGCTATAAAATTGAAAAGGAATGTGTATGGTCTTTGCTTTGTTATTGTACTTTTTATAATAACCGACGAGTACAATGAATAATTTACATGTTGATTTTATGCTATATTTTTGTTGTTATTATAACAACAGGGCTACCTTTTATATATTTTTATAACTTGTCAATGTCGGATATAGTAGTGACTGGCATATATTTTCGATGATGGAAAATATTGTATTCAAAGCTAATATTTGACTAAGCTATCATTACCCAGATAGAGTATTTATTAAACAAATCTTTCTTAGATTTGTGGCGGATGCGCTTTAAATGATCTGATTGTTTTCAGTTACTTTTATGTATAATATTGATGTAATCTATTGTGAAATGTGACGCTGTTAAAATTAAATCTTGATTTTGATCTTTTTGGGAGATTTTGCGAATGTTGGAAAATAAAGTTGTCTTCTTACTGTTGGAGACCTAATGATAATCCATATGTAATTCATTGGTATCATTAAAAAACATGAAATCTTGCTTTTCCTTACAAAATTGAGGTATATGTATGTGGTCTTGAAATTGAGAAAATTTTGCTACAAAAGACCCTGAAAAAATCTTGCAAAATTACTAGGGTTTTATCTAAAAGGGCAAGCCCTAATAAAAAATTAGGCCTCAGAAAATCCTAAGCGCCTTTGTCTTCACTAAAACCCTAGGTTGGTTTTTTAGGTTCTATTTTGTCATTACTTTTTACAATCACTTAAGTCCTTAAGCGCGTGTGTTTTTGGAAGCATCACCAAGTGGGGCAATATTCTTCACACTTAATACTACCTAGTCTCAGCCCTTTTTTAATTTTTCCTAAGTCTACACCCAGTGATATTTTTAAATGTTCCTAAGTCTTAACCGCTCTATTTCCTAAGGTTTCAACATTTTATTTAACCTTGAACCTAACAGGAAGATCTAACGGTTGTCACATAATCACAAGGAATCTATTTAAGGTATATGATCATGCGTCAACCGTCGATCCTATTTATTCCTCAACGCTTATAGTAGGTGGGACCGCTGCTAGATTTATACACATGGATTTTTTTGATTAGTTATAATATTTTCTAACATGGATATCATTGACAAGGCTATGACTCAAGTAGGAAAATTTGTATGTTCGCTTACTGGATTTTGCAACGTGGCAGTTCCTTATTGATTAAGAAAAAATGGGCCTAGCTTCAAGAGTATCTGTAGGACTGACAAATTGTAGAAGATCTAAAGATGGTCGCATGTTCGCATGGAAACTTTCGAGCCCTTGCGATCATGTGATAGTCGTTGATTTTACTTTATTCCCCGGCGTAAGAAAAAAAGTGGGTATGTTGCCAAGTGTACACACATGGCTACTGCTGATTGGTTTGAGGTATTTGATGATGTGGAAGATGTCAGTAGCACTGGCATTTAGTAAAAAAGAGTTACATGTCTGCTTTCCAGGTAATGCAACATGGACATCCCTGATTGGTCGAAGCAGATTGGGGCCACTTATTTAAGGTAGCAACAACAAATGGAAGATCTAATGATTGTCATGTGTTCACATGGAATCTTTTGAAGTTATGTGATCATGTGATAACCGTCAATTGGGTATCAAGGCCATGATGGCCTACTTTATGTCCAGTCATAGAGGCAAAATAATAGTGACCATCGAATGATTGATCTAACAGTAGTAAAGAATCCAAGATATCAAGTGGGTCCTAGATGACGTGTTTAAGGATTGTCGTCGATACAGATTGATCCAATGGTTGTCGCATGTTCACATAAGTTTCTTTCAAGTGCTACGCTCAGGCAACAACCATTAGATTTTCTTTAAAATAAGATCAATGGTCCAAATTCAAACTGGATGCAGAGATGGTGCAAAATTCAATTTTTCCCATTGAACAATGACAGTTCGATTGCTCGGAGAATTAATGGTGAAATCATGTGGAGTAAATTGCTGAAATGATTGCTTTTCATTGCTAATATTTTGAAGATCTATGCTTTTTAGAAAACGTCAAGAAGATAAATGTTTGCAGAGAGTTGGGTGAGAAGATTTGTAGAGATTGATTACCGTCTCATAAAAAATTAAAATAAAGGTTGGTGAATATTTGCATTTCTTTTTCTTGTTAAAAATTTTGGAAATTCTGTAGTGTTTCTTTTGCACCAACTGTATAAAATCAAAACCCTAAAGATACCTCCTAGGAAGGAATTGTCTGGCGAAACTGCACATTTTGATACAAGGTTGTATTTCATCTGATCAATGTTTGTTTTCTGCACTGGTGTTTTTTAGACACAAATTTTTTCAAAATTGGAAATGTTGAATTAAGACAACAGTTTTGATTTTTGTTGTCGTTGGTTGGACAGTGATATTTTTTGTTTGCTAAAGATATTGAAGGTTCTATATCTAGTATTTGTACCATTGTTTAGGTCATGGTTAGTGATGAGGTGTTTTTACATATGATTGTATTGTTATAGAAATGGATAGGAACTATAATGCAGTATGAAGAGGTGTCAATGATATATATGAAAAGATCTTATATGTATCATAAATGATCAGATTAGAGAAGTGATTTCATTAAATGAGTCTCTATTGTTTTACAAAATATTGATTTTGAGGAATTGCTCATGATTTATGAATGTGAAATCCATTATTTTAGGTCTATTTGTCTATGAGATTTATTTGGTAAACTTGTTACTGTGTCTATGATTGATGGAATTATATGAAAATTGGTTTTGGTTGGATATTTTTTAGATTTAGGGCATTGGGTTTTTCTAAATTGTTATCATATAGTTTGATTGAAGATGATGTTAGAAACTTGGCTATTGATGTAATGTTTATGATGATGTTAATTTTAAAGTTTCAATATAAAAAAAAAAATGTGATTATTATAGGGGTTTCTATTTGTTTAACTAAACTTGTAAATTTCGGTACTATATTTTGATAACATGTTATATTTGGGTGAATAAGTTGATTTCTTTGAGTCAATGTATTTTTGTTGAAAGTTTGATCTGTTGTATTACTGGTATTGCATAATTCATTACTCATGTGTGGACCCATAAATTTGTTAATAGAAAAATTTGTTACCTTGTATATAAAATAATTTTTTGTCTCTGTACAAGTGTATAATATTAGATTGACTGGGTTTGATAGGCATAAATTGAATTCTAAATTTAATAAAAGGTGATCAAGAAAGTGAAATTAAACTTTAGTGTATGCAATATGTGCTAGACCAATCCAGTCCATGGCACCTTGTAGCTACTTTTGTCTTGATCTAACATACTTTATTTGATTAAATTAACAAGACAAACATAAGTGTTTGACATGTCAATAAAGTATACTATAGATATTTCAGAGACTAAACTTAATTATTTCAATTTTGATAATATAAATATCAATTGTATTTATGTTTGAATAAAAATAGTATATGATAATTATTGCAGCGACATCAAAATTGGGTAGAGTCAGTGAGTCTCAACAGATAGTTTAGTTTCTCATAAAATGGTTATTTTTACTAACTTTATACCTGTTTTAAAATGACTGTATATTTTGATACTTTAGAGTTCAAAATCTGAGAATCATGTATACATATTTGTGATTTCAATGAACAATATACAATAAGAATACACAAATGAGTTAATATTTTGATAGTGCTTTTAAGCGTCTTTCTTCTTCTTTTCTCCTTGTAACATTTGCATTTTGTTGCATGCGTGAATATCTTTCAAAACTAAAAGCTGGATGAATATGAAGTCCTGAGAGTTCATGAACTCTTGAAAGAGTTGTAAAGGTTAATCCTTGCTGTTTTGTGCTTCCAATGTCAATTGTTTCTTTTACAAGCGACAAACCCTATGATTTATGTATTGTTAAAGCCCATGACATTCACAAAGGTATTTGTTGGTGAAAACCCCTTTTAATTGGTGTGATAGGAATATTCTTTGGATTGGTATCATCCCAAGCTAGACAAATGTATTTAAAAAATTGAACCACAACTATCAATGGTAGTTGAGGAGGCTTTTCACCATCATTATATGCAATAGCTTTGATTTGTCCTATAGCACCATTAACTAGTCCTGTCTGGACACATAAATTTGTACATAGCATAACTTGTTACCCTATACATAAAAGAATGTGAGATTGTAGTTGTTCTTCATCTGCATTCAAGTTGTCAAAAGCTTTTTGTTTTTCTACTATTGAAAGAGCCACAAGTTGATGTAGAGATAATAACATACGCTTATCATGAAGAGATACCATTTCATTAGTTACAAATAGGTGTATTTTAGAATGAAAATCCTCTTGTTCCTCTTTACTGAGAGTAGTACTCTTCCGTGATATGAGTAGAGTCCAATCTTCAATTATTGGTTCTGCATTTTTTAGATTTGTAAGAAGAGAACGGAATTGTACCTGAACATCTATGTTACCAATTTGGTGAAAGTTAGCCTCTAAAGTGATTACTTTTCTGAATGATTTCCATAATTGTCCACCATATGAATTTGAAGCATACATTGGAATATCTTTAACTGGAGAAAGCTGACCCAAATCACCAAAGAGAATCATTGAATGACCTCCAAAAGGTATAAGATTTCTATTTGGAAATGCTTCTCTTAATCTCATATCAATGTTATCAAGTAATTTAGGACCAATAAAACTCATTTCATCTATAATAATGTATTGAACATAATATAGATTTTCCTGTAACTTTGCTAGTTGTTGACCTTGTAATTGTACCATCTCTTTGATAGGATTGTGCAAAGCTGAATGAATTGTAGATGCCTTGATGTTAAATGTTGCAACTCCTATTGGTGCAAGAAGTAGAACAGGTGACTATCCATTGGGTGCTGATTGAGTGAGACTTGCTTTGATTTGAGCTATCAGATGAAATTTTCTAGTGCCAGCAGTGCCTTGTACAATTAGCTGTAGTGGTTTTTGTACAGTACTTCTTTGGGTATGTGATATAATCATATCATATGCTTTTTGTTGTTGGAAAAACAATTTTTAATCAGTTTGCTGATGCATAACTAGATTTTGTTGAAATATTTCTTGATTTGATTGAATGAAATTTGTAGCTGTAGCTTTTTGTAAAGGAGTAATATTATTTTGCAACCAATTATTTCCTAAATCAAAATCTCGATGTCCAAGCATATCTAAATCATTTAAATGTATAGGTATGCCTGGATGTAAGTGAGATAAAACTTGTCATTCATTTGGTATAGTATCTTGCATTACATCAAGATTTGTTGTGGGGCTTGTAGGATCATCTACTTCTTCTGCATCTGATTGTGTTCTATGTACATGCCATGCTTCATATGATCTTGAAAAAGATTCGCATTGTTGTATTATTCCTTCATCTGATGCTACAAATTCTATTTCAATATTATGGAATGGTTTGTATAATAACAGTTCACTCCAACAAAAATTTGGATAAGAAATCTCCTCTCTGGAAGGAATACTGATAAATCTAGGGGAGACTCTAACTATACAAGGTGATCTTCTTTCTTTCCATTTGCCTTGCATTCGTGTAGCTCTAAAAGTCCATCTTTGGGTTATGTCAATAAGAGAATACAATTCTAAATTTGGTGGACATGCCATATAATTATCAATTTGGTTTTGGCATAAGCTTGTTGGCATGTCTAATATAGGTAGACATTGAAGATTTTTTTGGTTCACATTCAAAGATACAAATTGTCTACTACACAGGGATAAGGGAAGCTTGTGTAGAAGATGGAAGGTTTCTTGGGCACCTATATCATGGTCAACAAGATTTTCAAGAAGCATTCTCTGAAGTGTAGCTAGTGTAGGCATTGTACCATTCAAAGTTGATGATATTCTACTTAACATTGCACGATATGTTTCTAATTTTTGTTCTGCTTTAGTTGCATATTTTGCTATATACTTGATAAATGCATCAATTGAAAGAACATGTTGATAGTCTATATTACCTCTCCAAATGGAAAGCATTTGTATGTTATGCAAGTTTAGATGATCATCATTGCATACTGTTGTATGTTTAGGTTCAGCTTTATTTGTACGTGTTAATTCAGATCTTTCTTCTGTGGCCCATGGAGCTTTATAACGGCATGAAATAACATCAAATTTTATTCTTAAACATGTCTACAGAGAATATTTTGTCTGATGTTGAATATGATTAACCAAATCACTATAATCAAAAGCTGCATCTATTGCATATATCATCTGTGTAGTCATCAGACAAGGATCATGAAGAGATTTGGAAAAGATGCCTTGATTTATTTGTTGTATGATTTGTGGATTCCATATAGTTACATACTGGTCTATGTAATCTAAAGCTTTCTGCACTGATAGATTGTTATTCCATTCTAAATTTTTAATATCTAGTGCATTTGGCAACCAGATAAACCCATGTATATGTGGTGAAACTCTATTTTTCCATTCAGACCTGATAAAAATTTAAGTCAGTAAATAAACATGTAATTGCATAGGAATTAATAACATTTTAAATAGGTTATTTACCTGTACCAATAGTTAGTTGCCCCAAGAATTTTCTCCAAGACTTCCTCTCAAAATGTAGTGAATCTATGATACATATATACAGCTGCCAAATGAGGATTTTCAATAATATTTTGTCTTCACCATCTTGTAGCCATAGATGGATTTGCTGGTGTGGTAAATGGAATGATATTGTGTAAATCAGGCCATTTGGTATTTGTAGCACTCAGGGTAAAGAAAAGTGTAGGACAACCAATTTGAATAACCATATCTATCAGTTTTGCTCTTTGTTGATTCCAAAAAGATCTAGTCCCATGTATAGAAGAGCCAAATCTCATCAATTGATCTACCAATTTATCATCAGGTAAATCTCATAGCTTTTGACAAAGATCTTCAATTGTTACAAGTAAAGATCCATCCAATTGTTTGTGAAAAAACATAGATGTTGTGGCCTGGCTTTGATGCTGCATGATAATATTCAATATAAAGTACTAGAATCTTGAATGTTGCCCAAATCTATTATCATAGTACCATAGAAGGTGTAGAGCTTAATCATGCAGCTTGACTTCTTTGATACGTGGTTGTTTGAATGCATCCATTCCATTGGGAAAAAAAGTTGGAAATGCCATAACAAATAAACCTTCAGTTGTGTATTCATTTATAGGAAAAGGTGTGATAGGAGGCCATGCAATAGATTATGTTGTTCGACCTTCTCTTAAATGCAACAAAGAATGTATTTCTTCTATTTCTCTACATGGAGCAGGTAGATTACAAACAAATGAGTAGTTAAATTCTAGACTGTCATCAGTTTCATTTTCTTCTATCTCATCTAGCATGGATGAGTTATCTTCAATAGGATGACTATTTTCCGCTACATTAAAAATTAGGTCTGAAATATCAGTAGATTGTATAGGTAATTATGCTAATGCATTATCATCTATTTGTACATCTCTATAGTATGAGTCATTCAATGTTTTATATTTCAATGTGTCAAAAACATGGGATCTGCTAACATAAATACTATATTTTTTAATTTCCTATACTCTCTTTGTTAACAATGATTATATCCAATGTATCTATTCGTCTTGGCAACAATGCTGTGATACTGGAAATGTTTTGAGGAAAACAAATAGTATGACCTTTATATTTGTGTTGACCACCTTTTGCATATGTAACTTGCAAAATAGGACTTATTTTTGCTATGAGCATTTGTTCAATTTGTGTTAAGTTTTTCAAACACAATGGTTGTTCTCCTGGATCCATATTGTTCCACTTTGAGAACCGATGGCCATCTTTTTCTGAATTGCATCTGTAGCATATTAAAGTTTCATCTGACATGCATAATTTAATTCCAGGATATCTTTCCATACAAATAGAACACTTTGTAAAGTTTGAAATACCATCTATCTTTTTACGGAATTCTTTTCTAGCATTGTAATAATTTTCAGAGAAAGGTGAACTAATAATATCATCAGTTATATTCGTGGAAGTTGTATGATCCTCTATACAATCAGGTATATGAACTTTTGGCAAGGAAACATTTTGAATAATAGAATTTGGTAGAGGATATGAATTTGAAAATTCAAGTGGTTGTAAATTTGGTGAGCTGTTCGAACAATGTATATCTGAAGCCGAAATTGCAAGTTCAATATTTTGAAAGGTTTCTCGTCTTCTTTTGTTAATAATAATTTTTTTGGTAGCATATCTAGCTCTCTACATGTGATTTATGTGATTGCGCTTAGCTTCTCTTTGATTATTTTCATTATCCATGACTGCATATATAATTGTCTCTTATATCTATAATAATTGAAAATCATAAAATTAAAAACAATAATGAGATATGGAAATGTAATCAAAAAATAATCATGGTAAATTTGGAAATGCTACTTCTTTATAAGTTCTATGTAGTCCATATATAATTGTCATTTATATCTCTAATAATTGGGAATCATAAATTTGAAAACAATACTCATATATGGTAATATAATCTATAAATAAACATGGTAAATTTGGAAATATTCATTCTTTATAAGATCTATGCATATTGTATTCACAGAAAGTAAATGGAAAGTTATTGGACAAAATACAATAATAATGTAAAATGTAAACATATACTAATATTAAAGTAAATTATATAAAGATTTAGAGAGATTCAGTATATTAGTACAGCATAGTTTTAAAAGATCTAAAAACATTTATATATATCCCAAATTCTGAAACAACATAACATTAACATGAGACAGTTTATTGTCAAATAAACATATATACACAAACATATTATTAGATATATTCAATATTACAACTTAACTATTGTTTTAAGTAAGATTCAAAGCCTAAACAATTATGCTTTGAGTTTCTTGTCTAGTAAAAGAAGATGTCTTGATAGTTAGATCAAATACAAACTCAGAATCATACAAATTATTCAAAAGTTGTTTATCTGCACCAAGTTCAACAAGCAGTAGCTGAAAATCTTTTGCATCTACACCCAACACAGAATTTGTAGGGCCTTCAAAGGCTGTAACATTGTGAAGTTCGCCTAATGGATTTTGTAAATCCATATTAAGCATGTAGGTCAAATCACATATTGAAATATGAAGACAACATTTAGGACATTCATATGTCCCAATATGATTCTAACTAATTTTTTTTTTACATTTTTTGCCATCGACGATTCATGGACATGAGAGATAATAAAAGCTATCCAAATCAAGTCTACTTATTTGTTTTGGTACACAAATAGGAATCATGGAATGGAAGTCTTTTTTACAAATGGTAGACACTGTCTATAGATTTGTAAATCTAGCAAGTATTGTTGATTCTTTAGTCAGAGAAATAGAAGATTGATCTTCTCCTATTCCTATACACCATGTCAACAGAGTAGTAGTTTCAGTCAAATTTGGATTGATAAGAACATTGGTCAAAAAATAGTATCCAGTGACTTACCAGACCACGAAAGCAAACGAGCAAATTTTATTAAAAGAACAATTGTTTTCATTTCCCTGAACAAATTCAGAATTCGTTGTCCTTCATTTTCATAATGATGTCCCCATAGAGTCACTTCAATAGAGTAGCTAGAGATATCTTTGATATATGTATTACATTTTTTTATTTCTATACCATTTTTTTTTGCTAATGGTACTTGATGTATTGATAGAAACAACAATTCCAATCACATCTACTAGTGAATTAACTGGAAAAGTTTCAAGAGACTCAATTCTTTTGATATGGTAATCATGTTTGGGATCTGCAGATTGAACACATCTAGAAGGTATGATTCTTGAAGAACCTTGTAGAACTATTTCATATGGATTGGTTGAACTAGTGAATTTTGTATTTGTAACTTTTACAAAACTGTTAGAAATGAAATAAAGATTATTTAATTTAATTATTTCATAAAATTTATCAACCAATTCATTGAAACAAGTTATATGTATACCAGTTTCTTGTTTGTCTATAAAGTCAAATCCGAATACTTTTCCCTCTTTAGACCCTTTTTTGAAACAATGGATAGGTGATTTTTGTAAAGCACGACCCTCAATTGTCCATAACTTGTGGTATAAGGTCAGGAGTTTTATGGGAATTATGTTACATGAAGAAGCATCTAAAACTCCACGACTGCTAGACGATGCTAACTATTTAGTAGCTTGAACTAGAGGTACTGGAGATCCAATAATGTGATGCAGGAGCATCCTGGGTGTAAGAGCAATCTTGCATCACCCAAAAATATTTCTATTTTTGTATTCAATAAGGGCTATTTTGTGCAGAGCTGCTATTTATGGAAAGTTACTATTTTTGGTAATTTTTGTATGTGCTCAGAATGATCTGATTTCTTTCTTGGAGGTTCATTTTGGTCATATTAGTCTGCCAATAAAGTTTCATTGCCAGATCAAGTGTATATTGGAAGATATTGAAGATTTTCGGTATTGGCAGCAGGGTACAGAAACTTCGAACTCAGTTTTGAAGGCTTTAGAGGCCCCGGATGAGGTTGAATTTTGGGCTGAATGAAGCTTGCTTAATTCAAGCGTTGTAGAGCTCCTCGCGCCCTTTCCGAAATGGGGTTACAATAGTCAATCGGGTCAACTGGTGATGACTTATGGTCTTCGGAAGTTGGGTCACCTGAAATGGCGAAAAATGATTTTTCTTCAAAATTTCTGTTCAGGTTTCAAAATTTATTTTGAGCCGACTATGATGTAATGAAATGTAAAATAAAAAAATAATTCTAAGTTTGGTCGGCCTTATTGGCTAAAATTCTGAAACCTTCCCAGGCGGTGGAAAATTGCCTATATAAGGAAGGCTGTATTATTGTCTTAGGCAGTTCAGAATAGTTCTGGGTATTGATTCGAGGCTTTGTCCTACAGAATATTGTAAGGGAATGCCCATGTGGCTTTGCATATTGTAATTCTGAAAGTTTGTAATTCCACATTTGTGGAGATAATAAGAAGCCAATTTTCTGTTCTTACATATTGTTGTTGTTTCTCTATTTCTGTTATGTGTTTGTGGTATTAAGGGGAGCACCCTTCATCATAATGTCTCCATTATTTGACACTATATGCAAATTATCAATTAGAATAGCCCTGCAAGTAGAAAGAAAATAGATATTTAATAAAGTTTTATAATGGAATTTTCATAAGTACAATAAAATATAGTAAAATAATTGGCATACATGTAATTGTGGAGTTGCTTGCAAGAGTATTCTTTGATGCAAACAATGGACCCTTTAACTAAAGCGTCCTCCACTACAAGTCTGTTAAATTATTCTGGCAAAAGTGCAATGGTTGTATGCACACCATCAAAAAGTTCCAGATGATATTTATTACTTGTAGTGTGTTGTTGTTCAATAGAATGTAATGATACAATTTCAAAACATGGTTCCTTGATGTTGATACCATCCATTATTTGACTAATTGCGTCTTTTGTTAACAAGGCCATTTTTGTTACCTATTTAATGACAGATAATCTGATATTAGTAATCAAAACTATATCATTAAAATATACACTATATTTCTAATTGATGCATTCTTGAAAAAAATATGTACACATCATTTTTTGACACAAAATAATTTGTCCAATGTTCAAATCATATAAATTACTTATTTAGTGTTAACTTTAAAATTGTAATTTTGTAAAATAAAATCTAAACTGTAACAAAATGTGAAAGTTTGAGTGAAATATATGCAAACTAAAAAAATGTAAAATGATAGAATCTAAGAATTGGATAAAATAGACAACTATAAAAATATAACTTGAAAGAACCTGTGATAACAATGCCTCCATAATAATCAACTTGAAATGTCTTGATGCTTAGGAAAATGTATATATTTGATATCTGTATAAACGCTTCTGTAAAATATTTTGGTGGTTCAGAAAATTATTAGTAGAATAGTTCTTATATAGGCTATGATGACGGTCAATTATGGTGGTCATGTTGAAAAGGATAAGGAAAAACTATTACCAACCAAACCATTTAACATTGAATGCAATTTAATGCATTTTCAACAACTTTTAGCTATACAAAGTAAAACTTCAAATATAGTGAGGACAACCAGTAATTGAGTAGCAATAAATAGTCATTCTAAATCACTGAAGAACTATTTATGTCGATATCCAAAATTCTTATTTATATTTAAACATAACAAATATCTTGATACATGTTGGAAAAAGTAATCATTCAGAGAGAATACATTTGCAAATTGTTCGAAGTGGAACATGTCAAGTCACATCAATCCAAATGTATATTTTTTTAATGTATAATTTTATATTAATCATAATATTTTATCTGTTATTGTTAATAGATATTAAATGGCAATAAAATTGAAAAGGAATGTGTATGGTCTTTGCTTTGTTATTGTACTTTTTATGATAACCAACGAGTACAATGAATAATTTACATGTTGATTTTATGCTGTATTTTTGTTGTTATTATAACAACAAGATTACCTTTTATTATTTTTTATAACTTGTTAATGTCGGATATAGTAGTGACTGGCATATATTTCTGATGATGGAAAACATTGTATTGAAAGCTATTTGACTAAGCTATCATTACCCGGATAGAGTATTTATTAAACAAATCTTTCTTAGATTTGTGGCGGATGTGCTTTAAATGTTATGATTGTTGTCAATTACTTTTATGTATAATATCAATGTCATCTACTGCGAAATGTGACACTGTTAAAATTAAATCTTGATTTTGATCTTTTCGAGAGATTTTGCTAATGTTGGAAAATAAAGTTGCCTTCTTACTTTTGGAGACCTAACGACAATCCATATGTAATTCATTAGTATCATTAATAAACATGAAACCTTGCTTTTCCATACAAAATTGAGGTATATGTATGTGGTCCTGAAATTAAGAAAATTTTGCTGCAAAAGACCCAGAAAAAATCTTGCAAAATTACCAGGGTCTTATCTAAAAGGGCAAGCCCTAATAAAAAACTAGGCCTGAGAAAACCCTTAGTGCCTTTGTCTTCACTAAAACCCTAGGTTGGTTTTTTAGGTTCTATTTTGTTGTAACTTTTTACAATCACTTAATTCCTTAAGCGCGTTTTTTTTTAGAAGCATCACCAAGCGAGGCAATATTCTTCACACTTAATACTACCTAGTGTCAACCCTTTTTTTAATTTTTCCTAAGTCTACACCCGGTGATATTTTAAAATGTTCCTAAGTCTTAACCGATCTATTTCCTAAGGTTTCGACATTTTATTTAACCTTGAACCTGACAAGAAGATCTAACGGTTGTCACATAACCGCAAGGAATCTATTTAAGGTATGTGATCATGCGTCAACCATCGATCTTATTTATTCCTTAGCGCTTATAGTAGGTGGGACCACTGTCAGATTTATACACATGGATTTTTCTGATTGGTTATAATATTTTCTGACATGGAAATCATTGACAAGGCTACGACTCAAGCAAGAAAATTTGTATGTCCGCTTACCAATTTTTCAATGTGGCAGGTCCTTATTGATTAAGAAAAAATGGGCCCAGCTTCAAGAGTATCTGCAGGACTGAAAAACTATAGAAGATCTAACGGTGGTTGCATGTTCGCATGGAATCTTTTGAGCCCTTGTGATCATGTGATAGTTGTTGATTTTACTTTATTCCTCAGCATAAGAAAAAAGGTGGGTTTGCTGCCAGGTGTACACACATGGCTGCTGCTAATTAGTCCAAGTTATTTGATGATGTGGAAGCTGTCAGTAGCACTAGGGTTTAGTAAAAAAGGGTTACACATCCGCTTTCCAAGTAATGTATTGTGGACATCCCTGATTGGTCGAAGTAGAGAGGGGCCACTTATTTAAGGTAGTAGCAACAAATGGAAGATCTAACAGTTGTCCCGTGTTTGCATGTTATCTTTTGAAGTTATGCGATCATGTGACAACCATCGATTGGGTATCAAGGCCATGATGGCCTACTTTATGTCTAGTCATAGAGGTAAAATAACAGTGACCATCAAATGATTGATCTAACGGTAGTAAAGAATCCAAGATATCAAGTGGGTCCTAGATGACGTGTTTAAGGATTCTCGTCGATATAGATTGATCCAACGGTTGTCGCATGTTCACATAAGTTTCTTTTAGGCATTGCATTCATGTGATAGCTATTAGATTTTCTTTAAAATAAGATCAATGGTTCAAATTCAAATTGGATGCAGAGATGGTGCAAAATTCAATTTTTCCCATTGAATGACGACAGTTTGATTGCTCAAAGAATTAATGGTGAAATCATGTGGAGTGAATTGCTGAAATGATTTCTTTTGATTGCTAATATTTTGAAGATCTACGCCTTTTTAGAAAACCACAAGAAGATAAAATTTTGCAGAGATTTGGGTGAGAAGATTTTTAGAGACTAATTACCATTTTGTGAGAAATTTGAGATAAAGTTTGGTGAATATTTGCATTTCTTTTTCTTGTTAAAAATCTTTGCGATTCTACAGTGTTTCTTTTGCACCAACTATATAAAATCAAAACCCTAAAGATGTCACCTAGGAAGGAGTTGTCTGGCAATACTAATTACAGTAAGAGAGGTCTACATGAATATTTACTATAGCTATTACCTAGTTCGACAATTAATTTGGTGAAAGTAAAACAATTAACACCAAAGAAACCTAGGGTTAAGGTAGAGGATGGATTTTATGATACGGGTAACTATATTAGGGATGCTAAGATTGGTACACTCAATGTGAGTGGTGTCTCTAATATGATTGGTTTTACATTATTCATAGTAGGGTTTAGCTAAAGAAATGCCCATGTTCCTACCAGTAATATATGGCAATTTGATGTAGGGATGCTAGTAGTGCCCGGTGTTTTCCTAGATGCAGACCTAATGATTTAGGTTGCAAAGAATTATGACCCTATTACTAGGGAAATTAGGGATGGTAGAGCACAATTGTTAATGAAAATCTCCGCTGAGGAAATCAGGATAGTTTTTAGGTTAAGTGAACCATCAAATGACTTAGAACAAATCAATTTTGAAGAGTTGAAGGAAGTATATGATGCATAGAGGAATTACCTCAGAAATGGTCCTGTGAAGGAGTTGTGTGGTAAGTTTGGAAAATTGGTTGTGATAGGGCCAAGTACACAAGAGCCTTTCAAAATAGATTATTTTGATGTGAGAGCAAGAGGTGCATACTGGTCACTATATCAGATCTTTGGAGAAGATATTGAAGAAAAAATGGCAATACATTTTATGTATATGATGGTTTAGATTTTACATTCACACCTATCAATTACATTTGATTATGCCCCTTTTATTGCTGAATTGATTCATAATGGATTAATAGGAATCTAGAAAAGAAAAGTTGATAATCCATTTTGCTGGTATTCCTTCATGATGTACATGTTTTTATTCAAAGGTGCTAGTTATTTTGAGCAAGAGATGGATTTGTCAAAATAGAGGGATGGTGAGGACATGCCAGTCCAATTGTGGAATGTCAGCATGACATGGGACAGGAAGGATAGTAGTTTCATACAATTTGAAAAATGTTTTACAACTAGACTGAGACTATTGTTTGTTCATGAGAACCCAAGAATCCCAACTGCCTTAGCTAAACTTATTAGGCTAGAACAATTTTCCAAAGACCTCAAAATAGTACATAATTGGGGGGATGTCATTTTCTATCCTTATTCTACTGTTATTAGATTATATGGTTTTAGAGGGGCTCCTTTTATATTGCCATATCAAGTTCCCCTTAAGGTTGGTATTACAGAATTCTTTAGAAAACTGGGAGATATTGAGGAGAACACTCTCACAAGAAAAGGTAGAGGAACTCTGTTCCCAAACATTACAATTGCCCACCAGTTTGTAATTACAAAGGGTGGATGGGTTCATATGGATAAGTTCCTGGAACCATATCATATGGCTACTACAATTGCTAGGACAACAGACCTAGAGGGGTTTTACAATGAAATGCTTAAAAAGAGGGTCAAGTGCCCAGTGATAAACCACATTTTCAACTTCCTTGAGGATATTATCAGAAATGTTCAAAGATTACAGGATCAGGAAGTCAGGAAAGAAAAGTGGTTAGTATATAAAAAGACATTAGATTTTGTCAGATAATTTGATCCAAGATATGATCCCCTAAACAACATAAATCCTATGGGGAAGAAGATAGATACTCTCATGGAAAATTTTTAAGAGATCTATTAGACCCTAAATGAGAAGAAAGAGAAAGTCATGAGTGAAAATCCAGAGAAGGCTCAATCAATATTGAGAAAAACTACATTTGCAAAGATGCTACCTCATGGCAAGTATATGGTGTAGAAAAAGACTAGTTATAATGTCATAATTCTAGAATCTGATAGGAGAGTACAAACAAAGAAGGAGGATGTCCCTTCTACATCACAGCAGGTGAAGAAACACAAGGAGGTTGTGGATGTTACAAACTCATGTCAAGAACAACCAACTGACAATATTCTTGATTTCTCATCTCCCACCAAAAAAAAAAAGTTAGAACAGAGGCCCCAAGATGCAGAAGAAGAGTAATCTCCTTCCCAATCACCTTTAATTATCAAGGATGATCAGAGATTATAGAGAAAATAGAGAAAATGGGCTCTGAAGGTCAAATTTTTATGACTTATGAAGAGATTAATGGAGTGCCAGAGAAACCAAGAGAGCCTAAGCTAGGCTTAACAGCAGGACATATGGTAGGTATAGAGCTAGACCCTATAGTCAAGCAAGCATGTGATGAATTTCTAGCTGATGATGACTTTGTGAAGACTAGGGCCTTTATGCAATTTATTTGGAAGTTGAATATGAATCAGTTTGAAGAAACCTATGAAAAGAGGCATAAGGAGAATCTAGATAAGGATCTCAAAATCATAGAGATTGAAGTAAGGAAGGAAATGATAGAACAATTTGAAAAAACTACTCCAGAGCAGGGAAGAGAACTAGTGAGAAATGCAGGAGTACCTATCCTTCTAGAATGGGATATAGAAAATGCAGTGGTCCTTGATGTAGTTAGGAAAAAAACCACTCCTATGCACAAGACCAAGGAAGAGGTAGAACATGCCATCAAGGGAGTTGCTTACAGTAATGACCATCAGGCCTTGATCATGTGGTTTTTGAAAAAGGAAGAAAAGAACAAGGGAAAGTAAATTACTAGAGGTGATCTCACTGGTGGCCTTATAGTAAAAAGGGTTATTGACACATCTATGATTGAAGCATCAGGTATGGTGGTAGCCATAGCTCAGCTTGCAAAAAAAGGTAGCAGAGAAGGAAACTAAGGAAAAGGAGGAGCTGACAATAAGGTTTGAAACAATGCTGAAAGCATATGGGGATTTAAAATAGGGAATGTTTGAGAAGGAAAAAATAATTGCAAACTTGAAGAAAAGGTTGGGAGAAGAAGGTCCATTTCAATCACCAAGATAGTTGCAAATTTCCTCTTCCCCTGCTGCACCTTCTTCAAGTCCCATTGTTGAATATCCTTTATCCCCTTTTCCTCCTTCCATTAGCAATGAAGAAATAGAACAGAGAGAAAAGAAGAAATATGAGAAGAGAATAAAAGATACTATTTTACACTTTGTTGCTAATGTGAAAACAAAAGAAATTTATAAAAGTGCTAAGCAATTGGCTGACATTGTGATCTCTTTTAAGAAAGAGGCAGCCATTGTAGCTCTAATTTTGGATCAGTGGGTTCCTAGAGAAAATAGGTTGAAATCCCTTTTTGATTTAATTAAAGATCAGGGTACTGAGAATGTTCAATTCAAAAATACTTATAGAATTATTCAAAGCCTTTTTTATTTTAAAGTAAATAGGGAGGGGTTGAAGAGGAAGGCAAAACTCATAAGAGTTAGATATCTTCAAGACAATTTCCAAGTATTCCCCGGTCTTGTCAAAGAAGATGGAACCATAAAGGATAAGGAACAATGGTTGGAACATATTGATAATGGGGTGTTAGCTAAAATAGATATTGTTTTGGGTACATAAGATATTACCCCTTTTATACAAATAATTGAAATGTTGCAAGATGCCAGATTACACTTCACTAAGGTAATGATTGAGGCACACCAAGTGATTATTGGTTGGGACAAGATCCTACCAAAAAGGGATGAGATTTTGGCTTTTAATTGGCCAAATGAGGATACTTTTACATCTTCGGAGGAAACATATATTGCAGAGAGTGAGAAAGAAGAGGAGACATTTGCAGAGGAAGCAACAAGTGGTGATGCCCCAATCTCTTAAAAGCAGAACAAACAATGCTAGAAACCTGAGACAATCAAAGAAAGAATGCATGATACACCTGGTAGAAGTTGAACTGACCTTGAGACTTGTTGCAAATTTTGGCACTCATCTCTACAAATATATTATAAAATTGTAACAAGAAGGCACTATATTTGTCTTTTTTGTCTTATATGACAAACTCTTTTTGTCTTTTGTAAGAAAGATCCGAAGCTTGTATGCAATCCTTGTTTCTATAAAAGGATTATCGAGATCATTGTAAGTGGACTAGAACTTGAGCATATTTATGGACAAGTTTTGAGTCTAGGATATGATAGACTGTATTAGGCATATTTTTGTAAGAAAGCAATATTGCTTGTTCAAGTTAAATCCAAATAGTTTTCACTTTAAAGCATTTGTATACATGATATTGATATGGCATTTGAATAAAATCCAAAGTTCATATCTCTCTTGTGTGTATCTCTCTTTGAGTTATGAATTATTGATATCTTCAGAGGAAGGAAGAGTAAGGTAGAACTCTCCCATGTGTATCTCTCTTTGAATTATGAATTGTTGAAATTCATTGCATAGATTTTCTCTGTGTATGTTTATGTTCTTTAGCTCTAATTTACGATCAGATCAAATAACCTTTAGACATGGCATAAATTCTTTAAGTTTTACATAAGGATATGATTACCTAGTATGAATCTAGGATTCTTTTGATAAAATTCACCACAGGGTGATAGCATTTTCAAAGGCCAGAGTTATAAAAAGTTCAATATATTTTCTTATGTATAAAAATAATGCAATGAAGGTGTTTCCCGATGGATAAGGAAGTGGCCATCAGTGAAGTTGTTTTTACAGGAATCAATTTTTAAAAGGTTCTATGTGTATTCCTAATATTTTGATATAAATCTTTCAAAATTCTATAAGTACAGTGACTTGTAAAGTAGTGTTCCACCAAATAGTAATGGAGAATCAATGAATGAATGGTCATCATTTAGTATTTTCTTATCATTTATCTATTTTTATTGAATCTAGTGTGTTATTGCTGAAGTAAGGCTACTTGATTGCTGGATTAGGAGTACCCTCCTTGGTTTTGTAGAGCCATAAGTGTAGAGGGCAGTCTTGTCCCTATAGTTGGTCCAATCATCTTAGAATTCCATATTTGGATCTAACCCATCCTTAAAATCTATATATGTATTGGTTGCTTATGATAGCATAAAGTCCAGTTTGAGGAACCAACACATCCTACGCAGTTACCTCTTCCTCTATCGGCCATTTATAACTCTGGACATGTTGCAGTTGTGTTTTTTGTCTCTCCCATCTGGTGTTTGTTATCATCTTGACATCTGCTACAAATTTGGTGAGGTCCATTTCTACCTTTATGCCTTCATTTAGAGTGTTATTAAACCTATTTTTTTCAAGAATGCATCAATCAGAAATATAGTGTATATATTAATGATATGGTTCGGATTACTAATATTAGACTATCTACCATTAAATAGGTAACAAAAATGGCCTTGTTAACAAAAGGAGCAATTAGTCAAATAATGGATGGTATCTGCATCAAGGAACCATGTTTTCAAATTGTATCATTGCAATCTATTGAACAGAAGCACACTACAAGTACAAAATATCATCTGGAAATTTTTGATGGTGTGCATACAACCTTTTCCCTTTTGCTAGAACAATTTAACACACTTGTAGTGGAGGACGCTTTAGTTAAAGGGTTCATTGTTTGCATCAAAGAATACTCTTTCAAGAAACTCCAAAATTGCATGTATGCCAATTATTTAACTATATTTTATTATACTTATGGATAATAATATCCTCTTCAGGACATTGGTCATGTCTATTGCTAATTAGAATGTGTTAGGGATTATTCTTGTATGAATCACGGTGCTTGAAAAACTAACTAAACCATATGGCTACTAATACTGATTCAGACAAAAGAAATGCCTAATTGTTGAGGATTGGATAATATTCTTCTTCGTTTTAAAGTTCCACATGCTCATCCAGGTTTAACCTTTCAATAATTATTGATTACATAGTATATTTAAAAGTTCACACTGATTTAACTATGGTTAAGACTGGAGACTGCGTGAAGACCTTTATTCTCCAAGTCGCCAGAAGATTTTTTTAACCTCAGTCAAGTACTGAGATTAAAGATCAATCTTTGATAAGATCTTCATTCATACAAGAGTAGACATACAAGTAAAGAGACAACAATAATAGGAGAGAGAAATTTCAATGTATTTGTATTAAAATGGACCTGTAAATTACATACAAAGATTCATGCTTTGAAGCTCAGACACAAAATTTAGTACTCTGCTCTATAGGAATTATACTCAGTTGTTCAATTATCTTTTTCTAACTCTTTACAAAATGAGGCTACAACCTGTATATAGCTCAACCATCTTGGAATTCTCTTATCAATGAGAATGCAACAAGCTACAGATGGTTGGAGATCAAAACCTAAAAAAGCATATAAAACAAATTACAAAAAGTGTCCAGGTGATGGAAAGATATAAATATTTTGGAGTGTTCTGCTTCCTGGCTCATTGATCACTGACACCTTTGTCTATAGATATTCATGATAGTTTCTTGAGTTGTTGTGAGGCATGATGACCGCCATTCCAGCTAACTTACATCATTCTTATTGATAGCTTATCATTCAAGTGCTTTGAGGTTAGGTGTTAGCTAGTGTAGGTGTCCTCTTTACTCTTCATCCAAAATATCAAAGACAAATACAATAGATTTCATCTTCTTGGGCTTTGTAAGCTCATCCCATGCAGTTACTTCTTCCTCTGTCGACCATTTATAACTATGGACATGTTACAGTTTTTTTTTTTGTCTCTCCCATCTGGCATCTATTATCATCTTGACATCTGTTATAAATTTGGTTAGCTCCATTTCTTCCTTTATGGCTTCATTCAGAGTGTTATTAAACCTCTCCATATCTACTTCACTATTTTCATCAAGAAATGCCTCTTTCCTAGGCAAGAAAGGATCAAAGTCTGATCTCCACTGGTCAAGGCTCTTGATTGCACCATCTGCATCTTTAATGGGAGGAATGAACTTATTAAAATCTGAGCCAAGCATGGCTATCTTAGACTCAATTTGATTTTCCTTGCCTTTAAAAAGTGGCAATATGGCCTTAATTCTATCTATTTCTTCATCTACTTGTAGAACAATCTCCAGTATATCATTTCTTAAATATTGCACTACTGCCAATCTTTCAAAAAGTGTTGCTCTAACCGACCAAGTTGCATAATATCCATTCAAAATTGAAACTTAACTATTCACCTCCACCTTGTAATGTCAAATCAAATACCCTTTTAAGTAAAGTTAATGGTTGAAATATTGATTGGTCAAATACCCTTTTTAAGTAAAGATAATAGTTGAAAGGGATCAATAGTGGCTATAGCTAATTTCACATGCTTAATCAAGGTAGCAAACTATATCGGATTGCGACGATTTTTTTTAGCTGTCTCCATATGTGACCTAACTGCTTAAAGTTAAGATTTTGGATTTTGGCCAATAACGATGCACTCTAAAGGGGACATTATACTCAAAAGGGTCGAGAAGTGGTAAAAAGAAAAGTGCCAACTGATAAAGCCCCCCATTGTACCAATAACTACTCACTCAAATCACTGCAAATCACCTTGATACTTGTGGAAAAAGTTCCAACAGTGGTTCACAAATCTCCAGTAGTGGTGCACAAATGGGCCAATCATGAATCAAAATTTCTAGTGCCAGGGTGAACCCATAATAGTGGGTTACACCTTTTTGCCTGAACGGACACTAAACTCTACATTTTGAAAAAAACTTTTAGATTCAGATGCATATTGTTGTTAAAACATTTGAAATCAAAAGATGAAGTAAATTAAAGTCTTTTAGGATTTTCTGTCTAGATTTTAAATATATTTTTTATTTTTATTTTTCAATTTATTTGAATGGTTTTTTCTTTCTCCCACGAAAACTAGTATGTTGCTAAAAATGTCATTTTCAAAGAGTTACATTTATTTTCATAGAGCATAACTTTTTTTTCTAAAATAGATATCAATGTGATTCTTTCGAAATTAGTTTTCTAACATCCATACAAAGGGCATGCAATTGGTTTGATGACATTATTATGATTATTTCATATTTTATTAACGTTTGAAGTTGACTAAACCATAATTTTGACATACCTTGACTACACAGCTTATAACTTGTGTATTTGTCCAATTTCATTTTTATTTTTTTATAGAAAGAGAACTTAAATACCTAGGGCATGGATATTTTTTAGAATTTTTTTCACTCATTTACTATTTTTCCATAAGTGTCAAACATAGAGGTAGACATATGGTGAAATATCTATGTTTAGTAAAACTAAAAATACAAAGTCATTATAAACTTAATATATATTAACAATATAATCATTGGAAACATTATTCTCAGCAGTACCATACTACATAGATAGGTTTTTTAAATGGATTCATTTGATCTCCCAAAAGATAAAGTCAAAGTGATTTTTTGTCAGCATTTTAATAGGTGCGAAGGAGACTCCATTACAGGTATGAATGAGGAGTATAGATGTTATATCAATGTCTTTTTTTTAATCTAAAATGCTTAGAGTTAACCATTTGTAATTAATGAACCTTCAAATGGAACCTCTCATGGCTTAAATAATCACATTTTATTAAAAATTTGTTATTTTAGAAAAACTCAACATCTCTAAAAAAGTGTAACCCACTATTGTGGGGTCACCCAGCATGCTCGACGGGACCTATGCCCCTTTTCAACTACCTAATTTTTTCTTAGGGATTTTTTTACTATAAACTCAGATTAACAAATATGTCGTGGATCAATAAAATCATCCTATGAACAATTAGTTGCATGATCACTTTAGTGAACACATGTTAATTGTGAACTTATCATCATTTCTCACCCTTAAACTTGTGTTTTTCATCATTTTCATAATCATTTATCTCAAGTTTCCAATAGAGGGATAACTCTACATGGGGTTTTGTTGGGTAGTTTATTTTCACTATGTACAATCATTTAAACTTCCTTTGACCATTAGGATAATTTTTCATGCACGTGGAGAAGTTTAGAAAATCTATTTGTGAATTAGTAATGGTGAACTCTATAGATTGATGTTTATGCAAATTTGGGTGTTTAGTGAATAGATATCTTCAAATCATGAATTCACTTTGTGGATCAAGGGTTGTATTCGGTATATCTATTTTTATATTTGATTCATGTCATCCATATTTTTTTAATATTTAATAGATTGAGCAACTAACAATTTCCTTTCATGTGATCTATCTAACACTATTTTCTTAGCCATCGTTGGTCCACAACTTAAACAAACCCCAAACTACTAATGAACTTTTCTTGTATCCTTGTGGTTAAAGATGCTTTCTTTACCACTAGATTAGGAAAAATAAAGTAGAATAGAGGTTCAAAGTATCTATGTTCTATGTTTCAGGTCTTCTTAAATTATATTCTCCTCTCACAACATTTTGTGATCTTGTAGATGTTAGATTGATAAAAATCTTAAATTAGAATGATAATATTGGCAAGATAAGAGATAAATGAAAAAGCATAGAAATGCAAACAATATTATAATAGATTATCTAACTAGATTGATTAAACTCACAATTCCATATTTAGATATATCTTGAGCAATCACCATCTAAAATAACAATCGCTAGCTAGAATAGTGGATGTAATCTACCCTTAAATATATATATATGATCCACTAAAAAGATAATCTAGAAGGAATATTCAACACTAACACCCACCTTAAGCATAACTAGTTGGATACGAGATTTGAACCCCAACAACTAGTCCTAACAAGGTGCCAAAGTACAAAAAAATCCCACAAGTTGGGGCTAAGGGAGAAAAAATAACGGGGAAAAAAATCTTTCCTAAAAGAAAGAAAAGAGAAAGCATAAGTCCACACAATATAACATCTTTGATTATGTAGCCTTGAAACCTTAGCTAACAATAGGGGACTTGCTAAGTAAGTTGGTATAAATAATTGAGAGTGATTTGAAATTACACATACTATTTTGAGAAGCCCAAAGTTAGGTTGATGAACTACTAGATCCTTTCCCCTATAGGGGAATGGTACTGAAATTTCTATAATTTTTTTAATATCTTTGTATGCGACTTAACTGCTTATAGCCATTGTTTTGGCTTCTAGGCAGTCAAGATGAATGATATGGGATTTGTTATGTATGAAAGGGTTAAAAAGTGGTCATTTAGAAGTGTTTCCCAATGCTTACTTAAAGATGTCCCAATTATCGTGCACTACAACCAGCTCAAAAATTTGCACAACCAATCAAATATATATTTCTCTAAGAACTAATACATTTTTCTCTAATAATTTTGTTTACCAATAAAGTTGCACAACTCCCCTATTAATGTCTACAAATTACAACTCCTCCATGTACAAGTGGATAGCTATTGGTACATGTTAAAATTATTAATGAACTTTTCATTATTATTATTTGTAATTTCTTTAAGTTAATAATTATTTTATGCATTGTATAAGATTTGAACTCAATCCTATCTACAGGTCTAGAATATGAATTTTACCATTAAATCAAATGTCTTTTGGCTAAAGTTAATAATTGTAATGTCAAAAAATACCTTTTTAAGTAAAGTTAATAGTTGAAATATTGATTGATCAAATACCCTTTTAAGTAAAGTAAAGTAAAGTTAATAGGGGAAAGGGACCAGTAGTGGCTATAGATAACTTCACATACTTAATTAAGGCAGAAAACTATATTAGATTGTGGTAATTTTTTTTAGCTGTCTCCATATGTGACCTAATTGCTTAAAGTTAAGGTTTCAACTTATGGCCAATAACGATGCACTTTAAAGAGGACATTATACTCGAAAGAGTCAAAGAGTGGTAAAAAAAAAGTGTCAACTGATACAAGACCCCCATTCAACCAATAACTGCTCACTCAAATCACTACAAATCACCAATACTTGTAGACAAATGTCCCAGTAATGGTGCACAAATGGGTCAAGCATGAATGAAAAAAGTTAAAAAATGATCAAATATTGATATATAAATGATCCATTGATGATTTATTGCATAAAAATCAGTAAACAATTATTGGACCTTGAGCAGTAATTGATTTCTTTCCCCTAGTTTAATTATTGATCAAACAAAAAGGGAATGATAATTAGAACACACTTTCTATGATTCATGAAAAGCAATTTATGAATAAGTTCCCATGCATTATTGAATGTGCAGAGCAATACGTCACTCTTCATCTCGTCATTCCTTTTTGATTGATTCGCACCACAAGTTTATATACTGATCTCAATGAGTTAATGAGTAAACCATTTGTACTTCAATCACTCTCAAGATCTGCAAACTCATTAGTGAAAACACTATTCATTGGACTCTATTCAAGAGTAAGTCTAAAATAACTTCATTCTCAATGTAGAATCCAAGGCAATCAAACAAAAGAATCATATTCATCATCTTATCATTGATTGTGCATTGTGCACGCCACCACTTTAACAGTTAATCACTTGCCATTCCTGTTGAAGGAAGACAATTTTTGATAAGCTATGTCAGGCAGCTTTAGCCATTGATTTATCGGGCTGGGTATATGAGCTGTAGTTGGTATATGTCTTGTTCTCATCGGACAAGTGGATAGAATGCATGTTTTTCAATGGATGCTTGATAATGTGGTGGAACTAATATCTCGATAATAGATCATAGAGGGTGATTAAAAAAGTTGATGCAAAAAATAGATAATAATCAACTTCAAAAGTATCAATAAGCTTTTGGTATATTGGCGAAGTCAAATAATTTTTTATGAGTGCTCCATCATCAATCAAGTTGTGCTGAGTGCAAGGCTCTGAGATCATGTGGAACAAGGATGGGTTTGTGACTTGGTGAATTTGGTAGAATGGATATTCCACATTATTTGGGTCTTAGCATAAGAGGTACTGGGTATACAATCTGCAATTGGCATATGAATTGTTATGATTAAAGAATGCATAGAATGTATGTTGTTTAGAGTGTTGACAAAATGGTTAGCACTCCCCTCAGGATTTGTGACATGGCTTAACCTCCTCATGTGTCTTCTATAAGTCTAGTGGTTGTATTGGGCATTAATAGGTCGATCTTTTGGTGCAACAACAACCACTACTTGTAACAAGTGGTATTAGAGCTTGGTCATAGGTTTGAATCCCCTCAGGTAACGCTGAGGAGGAGATTGTTGGCAAAATGGTTAGTGCTCCCCTCAAGATTCATGACATGGCTTAACCACCTCCTGTGTCTTCTATAAGTTTAGTGGTTGTATTGGGCATTAACATGTCGATCTTTGGTGCAATGACAACCACTACTTGTAACATAGAGATGCTCAACAATGTGAGCTTAACTAACATCCTCATGATGAATGTGTGGTCCAAAATGTTGATAATGTGATGGGTGTTTGATAATGTGAGATAATTAATATTTTGATAATGGATCATAGAGTGTGATTCAGAAAGTTGATGTAAAAAATAGATAAATTTGAATTGAAAAGTATCAACAAGATTTTGGTATATTGGTGAAGTCGAATAATTCTTGATGAGTGCTGGACACCATGAATCTAGTTGTGTTGAGTGGAAGGCTCGACATCATGTGGGACAAGGCTGGGTTCGTGCCTTTGTGAATTTGGTGGAATGGATATTCCACAGTACTTGGCTCTTAGCCTAAGATGATACTCCTCAGTACTTGGCTCTTAGCCTAAGAGGTATTGGGTATACGATGTGCAATTGGCATATGAATTCTTCCAATTGAAGAACTATATAGAATGTATATTGTTCAAAGATATTCAATAGTGTGAAAATAACTAACACCCTCATGATGAATGTGTGGTCCAAAATGTTGATAAAGGGAAACAAACACAATAATGTGAGTATAGCTAATATCATCATCCATGTCTTAATTAGATGGTCATATTGTGGTTTTTTGCTAATTAAAATTTTAATACTACATAATTAATCTTTCAACATAACTTTATGATTGTTTTTGAATAAGTACTTAGTCTATATAAGTTTTATTTTAAAATAAGACATATTTAAAATCACAGAGACCTGTGATTTTAAATAAAGAGATGAGAAAACTTACCATAGATCTTATAATTGATTGGAGACATAAATAGATATACTTTTATGATTTTGGTTAATAATTAAAAAGTTTGTAAATGCATTGTTGTCTCAAGGTAAAGAGTTTTGACTTGATAATTTTTTTTGGATGAATTTATAACCATGATTGACTTAAAGAAAGCCTAAAAAAAATGCAAGCCCAACATGCTCATTATGAGATTCCTTAATACTTAGCTTCAATTTTAGTTGTTATTTACTAAATTTTGGAGTTTCCTTTGCATAGTTTTTTCATTTACTTATAGTTAGGGGTACATTCAAACTATAAACACCACCATTAATAGATGTCCAACTCTAACCTTACATACTCCTCAACTTTGCATTAATGGAACTTCCCGTACATGTACACATTACCTTCTAATTCATTAAAATGTTTTACTTTTATCCCCTTCGCTATGAAGATTAACATTGAGTAAAGCTTTGTAACCCTCTTCTTGCATACAATATTGAATTCAAAGCAATTCATATATAATATTATTTAATAAGTCCAAGATTTGAAAGAAGGTTATCTACGAAATGGCTTCTTTATAATTAGGGAGCTTCCTTATGCATCTTTGAGTAATACTTCTTTACATGATTTCTAGGGATGGTCCCATCCATTTCTCTCTCATTCTTATTTCTTGATTTCATTATATCATTGTTTGTATGGTTTGTCAATATTTTTATGCCATTTTTTTAATGTTTTTGTTCTTTATTTTGCTTTTGTTTTTTATTTGTGTATCGATAAAAAATGGAAGCATTTCCATTTAGGACCGGTTTAGCCTTCTGAGTAGGTGGTCTAGGGTCGTGTCAAGTGCCTTGAGTGGGTCTTTGACTGGATCTAGCTTTTCCCCCTTGTTCTTCTCTCTCCACCTATTTCCAGCTTCTTTTTGGCACCTTTTTCTAAAGATCTGAGATCTTTGACCTCAAGGTCAAGGATGATCTTCTGGGTCAAGGTCGACCTCAAATTTGACCTAGGTATAGGACAACCTTGACTTTGACCTAGGTTAGAGTCGACCTCAACCCTAACCCTAGGTCTAAATTTTAGATTTTGGAGGTTTTGGGATGTTGGGTTTCAAAAAGTTTTATTTTCATCTTCCGGGTCAGCTGTTTCAGATTTCAGAATGGTAAACTCTTAAATTTTATTTAATCTAGGTTCGTTTCTAGGGGTTAAGGCTTAATTGGAATTTAATTCTCCTATGTCGGCCTCTCTAGAAGTTTGTGCCCTGGACTAGTATAAAAGGAGGCCTTCCTCTCTCATTTCAATCCATCTCATAACATCCACTTTTCATGATCAAGCATCCACACACCATTGAATTCAAGCATAAGTGAAATCAAGTGATCAAGCAATCATCAAGCAAGCAAGAAGGAGAAGGAAAGCATTCAAGCATTCATTCATCCTCAAGTATCCATGCATTCAAGTATTCAAGATCCAATTCATCAAGGAGATCCATTGATAGCCTTTGAAGGATTCAATCTCTTTGGAGCCCTCTTGTTGAAGATTCCTTCATCCACATTCATCCTAGCTTCTTCCTATTCCAAGATCCACTCAAGATTGGTGTTTAAAATCTAATGCAATTGATTTGAGACATCCTACATTCAACTCTACATTCATTTGGAGCATACATACTTGTGGATTCAAGGATTCGAATCCTCCACAAGGATTTCAACATCAGCAAGGGGAATAGTTCCATTTACTTTGTTTGATTCCTTCATCCACATTCATCCTAGCTTCTTCCTATTCCAAGATCCACTCAAGATACTTTTTTAAAAATATAATGCAATTGATTTGAGACATCCTACATTCAACTCTACATTCATTTGGAGCATACATACTTGTGGATTCAAGGATTCGAATCCTCCATAAGGATTTCAACATAAGCAAGGGGAATATATATTGCAATTTCAATTACATTTCAAGGTTGATTTCAAATTGGGGTTTGACCAAGGAAAACCCCTCATCCAACAAACAAAACCCTTTTTATTGTAGATCCAGGTGCAGGACAACGAATATCAGTGCAGATCTGAGTACCCTTTTCGGCAAACTTCTAGGATTCCCAAACAGAATTTCTGTCAGAATAGTGCTGGTCAAGGATGACCTTTTGGGATAAGATTGTACCCCAGAGTAAGATCTTACCCCTATCTTGGGTCAAGGACAACCTTACTCAGAAAAGAAAAAGGTTTATGGGTTTTCTCTGTTTCTACATTTCCAACCCAGATCTAGTTGCAAAATTCCCCGAAACTATATATAGACATCAACAAATAGCATTTTCCAGATCTTTCATACTTGAGGTTAGTATTTGTTTTCAATTCAATTAAGATTCTAATACATACTTACCATAACAAAATATAAGGTTATCCTCTTTCTTCATATTCTTCATCGATTGATTCATTTATGTATTGACCATCCCCTTGTGGTTAATCGATTTGTATCTTCCTTTGGGAATTTGGGGCTAAGAAGTATATCTTATATTATCATCTTCATCATATTATCACATCACATTCATTCTTCTTAGAAGAGCACTCTTTGTTCATCTACATTTTGGTGAACCCGCGATAGACAACTCTTTCCTTTATGGTGTTAGATCTTGCATGTATTAGACTTCTTTTATGTGTTTGCATCTCATTTAAAATCAAAATACAAAAACATTCATTTGTTCACACTTTGTGTTTTCTTAGTTTAGTTCATTTGCATTGCATTGGTATATGAGCTTTACTACCTCTAGTCCTACCTATAATATTCCAGTTAGACAAAGTTGTAGACTTATGGGTGCCTTTGATCCCGAGTCTTCCTCTCCTTTCCTTAGGATCCTGGATGACAATTTGATTATTCATGTTTCCAACTCTATTATGGAGAAAAAATCTTCTCACTCATCTCATGATGAGGATTATGCTTTAAGATTCCCTCTTGAACAAGTCCAAAAGCTTTCACCTGAACTTGATAAAATGGGTAATTGGCTTATTCAACAAAACTATAATCAAGATTCTATTCAAGTTATAGAGGCTCTTAAGAAAGTTCTTCTTGATAATGATCAAGGTGTTAATCTCCTCCGTGGTATCACTCACCTTGTGCATTCAAATGTTAAACCTTTAGTTAAAGAAGCTCAAGATTTAGGATCAAGATTCATCCAGTTACTAGAGTAGAACCTTCTTCCATTCCCTTACCTAGTGTTCCTACTTATACACCTCCTTTGATGACTACAATGGTTCCCTCTCTTACTATGAGTGTTCCTCTTGTATCCCTTCCTACATCACAACCTTCTTATCATAATGTTCTTTTTACTTATTGTAATCCTCTTCCAACTGTGGTTCCAACTATTCCTCTAGTTGTGTCTTCTATTCCTAGAGCTTCATACACTTACCTAGTGTTTCTAATGTTGCTATGCCTCCTATTTCCCCTAATGATTCAACAATCACCAGTTTTCTTCAAATTGTATCCTCTTTACAACAACAACTTGCATCCTTAACTCAAAACAAGTTTAGCATTCCTACATGTAGCATGGGAAGTCCTTTATCCCTAGACATCATTCATACTCTTGTTTCCTTAGCAAGATGATATGCCTCATCTTGAGAATTAAAATGGTAAGGGAGACCTTGTTACTCATGTTAAAACATTTCAAATCCTTTGTAGTGACTATGCTCATGATCATAGGATTTTAGCCAAGTTGTTTGCTAGAACTTTTTGTGGCAAGGCCTTACAATGGTATTGTTCCTCGTCTCCTTATTCTATTGACTCTTTTCCAAAACTTGCCAATGTTTTTATTCAAAAATTTCAAAATAACATTGGTCCCCAAGTGTCTTTAACTGATTTGATACATTGTAAACAAAACACTAAGGAAAAAATGACTGAATTCATTGGTAGATTTAAGCATTTGCATGCTCAGATTTCTTATCCTATTCCTGATATGGATATTCAACGTATGTTTATTTCAAATTTACCAAAGGATATTAGAGATAAGATTCTTCTTACTAAATTTACCTCTTTTCAACAACTTTGTGCAATGCTTCATCATTATCAATTACAAGTGAGTCAGTTTGAGAGAAACACTCCAATGGCTCCTATTCCAGTTGATAAGAGTGATGCCACTCCTAATCCAAATAAATTTAAAAAAATCAACAATTATGTCAAGATAAATAAACAAGCGAATATAGTTGCTGATCAAGTTGCCGTTGCATCTCACAATGCAACTTCTGCATAGACTTCTTTTCATTTGAATCGTACATTTACTCCTCTCTCTAAATCTTTACATTCTATTATGAATAGGTTGTTAACTACTAATATGATTACTTTACCTCCTATTCGACCTCTTTTACCTACTACAATAGCGTCTAAATCTTTTGATCCTAAATCTTTTTGTCAATACCATCATCAAAATGGCCATGATACTGAGAAAAGTTACTCTTTAAAACATAAGGCTCAAGACTTAATTGATTCTAATGCTTTATTTGTTGATAATTTTGATGGTAGTGGGAACAAATCTGTCTCTCCTCCTAATCAAAATCTTCAAATCTATGCGAATCCTTTGCCTACACATGATACTAATACCATTGCTCAGCCATCTTCTATGGATATTGCTTATAATTCAAAGATGGATGATCTTAATCACATTGTTAACCATGTGGAACATGTTGTTTTGCCTCAACCTCAAACCGCAGCCTAAACTGAAATCTCAACCTAAACCTCAAAAATAACCTAAGAAAAGAGACCTTGGGAACTTTTGATTACCTTTGATGATTCTGAGACTATTAAAGCTCCCGATGGTCCCCTTTACATTTATGCTAGGATTTCTAAGATACCTATGCTAGGTTGTCTGGTTGATCCTACATCTTTAGTCAATGTTATTACTGAAGAAAATATTTTTATGAAAAATTTGCAACATGATTCTTATGATACATTTGATGTATGGATTCAAACTTGTAATGGTTTTCTTTATCCATCATTTGGTTCTATTGACTTGCCGGTTGAACTTTGTGGTAAAAGTGTGAACACTGCCTTTGTTGTTGTTCCTCCTTCTGATCAATTTCAAGTTAAGCTTGGTTTGCCTTGGTTGAAGGCCATGCATGTTGTTGCTTCTCCTATCCATAAGTGTCTTAAATTTTTTCATGATGAATAAGTGAAGATGATTAACAATAGTTTATATCAACTTTCTAGGCCTAGGGATTGTGCTACACTTGACTTCTTTTGGCCTTCAATACCTAATTCATGTCCTTCTCGGCCTAATAATATTTTTCTCTCATATCAAGCCTATAAACATCACAAGATTCTTAAGTTAAGCATGTCACCAATGGATCTTAATCATGGTCTTTTACCTACACCTTCCATACTTCCTTTATCTATGCTTTCTAGTTCTATTAATCAAGCTCCTAGTGTTTCTTGTCAATCTACTAAGAATCCTACTAATCCTCCTATAGAACCTGTGAAGGATACGGTAGTTGTTCCTCCTAGTTATCAACATATTTCAAACAAGACAAAATGTAATCGATCTGCTAATGAATGTTGTAAGAAGTGTCATGCTCAAGCTAAGGCTCATAATTCTGTTATTCAAAGTTCTTTACCTTCTTTTGATCAATCTATGCATGATGTGTTAGAAGAAGTTACTGCTAATAATGATGTTAAGATGCAAGATTATGATGATTCCATTCATATCTTAGATCCTATTTTGATTAATCTAGATGAAGAAGATACTCTTGATGATACTAATAATGTTAATGATGAATATGACACTATTGACATTGACATTGATTTACCTAATATGCTTTCATCACAATTGACACTTACACCTAGTATCAAACATTATGATTCTCAAGAGGATCCTTGTTTGGAATTGGCTATCATTCCTATTGTGTTGGATATACTCCCTCTTGCAAGTTATCCACCTTCCCTAAATGATATAGAACAAGATGGGGAGAGTAGGCGGCACACTTGATTGGCTAGTCCTATAGGGTAGCTTTTCATGTGTTAGTCTATTGTACTATGATTCTCCTGTAATGTGTTTGCTAAATTTTGTTAGATTATTTTATATGACCCTTGTTGCCTTGTTAGTGCAAGGTGATAAAGGAATCAAACCTATTGTACTATTCCTCTATATGTATCTTTAACTCTTCTATATGTTGTTTCATGTTATGTTGTACCTATGCTAGTGTTCGTAAATGTTTCCTTGTGCAATCTGCTTGGATTTGTGACTTGGTAGCACTAATTCTTCTTCGTAGCTCTTATGTTCTTTCCTCCATTGTGATTGTAGTTCTACTTTTTTGGGGGAATGATGTCAATTCATTTTCAATAATATCATATATATATTATCTTATGATCATACTGACCCTGCGGTAGGTATATCCCTTCTGTGTTCTCTGTATGTCTATGTGGTATTTCCTTTGATTTGTCTTCATTTGGGGGCATCTCATAGTGGAAACATAATCAATGGAGTTATTTATGTTTTCGTTAAAGCCATTGCTCCTGTTAAAGTATTAGCAATGACTTTAACATGGGGGCATACACTCTGCTCACTTATTGCACACACACACTTTTGATATCCATATATTTTTCAAGGTACTTTTCTCCCTTTATGGATTAGTGACTAATCCTTAAAGCATGGATTTTCATTTTATAGGATCTCTTGATCCCTCCAGTTTCAAAATTTTGATCCCTTAAGGTCGAAGGTGTCCTTAAGACTGGATCTCTTTTGCTTTTGGTTTTACTCTTGTGGAATAGAATATTCCTAGGGGTGAATCTTTGATGGGTTGACTAGTGAGTAGCCACATTCAATAGGTGATTCAATTCCATCTTTCCAGTTGCAATGTTTCCTTGTGTGGTTCATAATGGGACATAGGTTCTCATTGGAAAAGATAATCACATATACTCTCTCTCCCTCTCTCTTTTCTAGAGATGTCTCTCTTATGGTGATCTTGGAGTTGATGAAGACTTGAGTCCCTCAGGGCTTGAGGATTCTTTGTCCCTTTGATTCCAATAAGATTATCTTTTTCATTATGATCTCCTTTACCAAGAGTTTGCATCGAGTCCATTCTCTTGCTAAAGTGGGGGCTAAATGTATCATCAGAAAATGGAAGCACTTCCATTTAGGACAAGTTTATCCCTCCAAGTAGGTGGTCTGGGGTCATGTTAAGCACCTTGAGTGGGTCTTTGACTAGATCTAGCTTTTCCCCTTGTTTTGCTTCTCTCTCAACCTATTTCTAGCTCCTTTCTGGCACCTTTTCTTGAAGATTTGAGATCTTTTACCTCAAGGTCAAGGATGACCTTCTAGGTCAAGATTGACCTCAACTTTGACCTAGGTCAAGGATGACCTTGACTTTGACCTAGGTCAGGGTTGACCTTGACCCCAATCTTAGGTCCAAATTTTAGATTCCAGAGGTTTCAGGATGTTGGGCTTCGGAAAGTTTTATTTCTCGCTTCCGCGTCGGCTGTTTCAGATTTCGAAACAATAAAATCTTAAATTATATTTAATCTAGGTCCATTTCTAGGGGTTAAGGCTTAATTGAAATTTAATTCTCCTATGTTAGCCTCTCTAGAAGTTTGTGCCCTAGACTAGTATAAAAGGAGGTCTTCGTCTCTCATTTCAATCCATCTCATAACATCCACACACCATTGAATTCAAGCATAAGTGAAATCAAGTGATCAAGCAATCATCAAGAAAGAAAGAAGGAGAAGAGGAAAGCAATCAAGCATTCATTCATCCTCAAGCATCCAAGCACTCAAGCATTCAAGATCCAATTCATCAAGGAGATCCATTGATAGCCATTGAAGGATTCAATCTCTTTGGAGACTTCTTGTTGAAGATTCCTCCATCCACATTCATCCTAGCTTCTTCCTATTCCAAGATCCACTCAAGATTGGTGTTTAAGATCTAATGCAATTGATTTGAGACATCCTACATTCAACTCTACATTCATTTGGAGCATACATACTTGTGGATTCAAGGATTCAAATCCTCCACAAGGATTTCAACATAAGCAAGGTGAATAGTTCCATTTACTTTGTTTATATATATTGAAATTTCAATTACATTTCAAGGTTGATTCCAAATTGGGGTTTGACCAAGGCAAACCCCTCATCCAACAAGCAAAACCTTTTTTCTTGCAGATCCAGGTGCGGGACAATGAATATTAGTGCAGATCTAAGTACCCTTTTCGGTGAACTTTCAGGATCCGCAAATAGAATTTTTGTTAGAGTAATGTAGGTCAAGGATGACCTTTTGGGGTAAGATTGTACCTTGGGGTAAGATCTTACCCCTGTCTTGGGTCAAGGATGACCTTACTCAGAAAAGCAAAAGGTTTATGGGTTTTCTCTATTTATGCATTTTCAGCCCATATTCGGTTGCAGAATTTCCTGAAACTATACACAAACATCAGAAAACAACATTTTCTAGATCTTTCATACTTGAGGTTAGTATTTGTTTTCAATTTAATTAAGATTCCAATACATACTTATCATAACGAAATATAAGGTTATCCTCTTTCTTCATATTCTTCATCGATTGATTCATCTATGTATTGACTATCCTCTTGTGGTTAATCAATTTGGATCTTCCTTTGGGAATTTGGGGCTAAGAAGTATATCTTATATTCCCATCTTCATCATATTATCACATCACATTCATTATTCTTAGGAGAGAACTCTTTGTTCATCTACATTTTGGTGACCACACTTTGTTCTCCTACAATTTGTATTTGGGTATTTTTGAAAAGTTTTTGAAGGTAGATTTTCATGTTTTTGTGTGTTCCTTATCACTATCATTCTCTAGCCTACTTCTTCTTCTACATGTTTGATTATTTTTCAATAGTGTCAATTATTAAACCCTAAGCTTAAATTTTACAATTTTTTTTTATTTCTACTCAAGAAAGTCAAAATTTGGACTTTATTGAGGTCTAGTTATTTTTTTCTAATGATTTAGTGGTCATATAGGTCTATATCCTCATCAATATTGGACTTGGGTTTTTATTCTCACCTGTGCTCCTTTCTAGCTATGTATTAATATTAGAGCATCAAGAAATTTCTTACAAAAAAATGGTCTTAAGTTTCCTTGGCTCTCTATCTCCTTGATCTTTTGTTCTCTTTTGGCTTTTCATAATAGTATTGCAGGGATCTCCTTATTCCTTTCCTTTAACAACTGATTTACTGGTATCTTTGATACCCAATCTTAGATGGTTTTTGTCTTTATTTTTTTCAAATTCATCATTTTGACATTTGACTTATTTGTTTGCCTCTTAGGTGGTACTCATTGACCATTCCCAACTTTAATTTTTTTCACTCATATAATAGTGAAACTCCCTTGAAGGTTTTCTTTACAAGTTTTTTGTAATCTTCTATTGGATTTCAACAATTTACTTTCAACAACTAAATACAAATGCACACAGTTGTGGTGTTTTATCTCAAAAAGGTTTTCCCCACATAAATAGTATTGCTATGTATTCTATATGTTACATGTTTATCTATTTTTTTTTATAATTATTTACACAAGACATAAGTTTTATATATACTTCTCCTCCTAAGCTTAGCATAGGAATTTGATTCCACTTCCCCTTGCTTCCTTACATTTGGATCCTTGTTAAACATTTGGAATGACATTTGAGTTGCATAACTTGGGCATGTGAATGTTCAACAATTCTTGTAGAGGGTACATATAGAAGCACATAGAGCCTCTAAGGTCCAATGAATGGCCCAAAGTGGAATAGTGTAAAAATTTATATATTTGTACAGTCTCCCTATAATCTCTAGAGTTAATGTTGGCACGTGCAAAGAGATACAATGATAAAAGAAGAAAAATATTTGGGACAACCAAAAAATATAATGAATTTGGACATGAATCTTTATAAAAGTCTTAGTTGGATGAAATATCATCTTATTTATTTATTGTGTTTCAGATCATTTAATGTTTTTGTCTCATGCCATAGGATTAAGACACTTGTCATAATCTTTATTGATTGATTATTGATCATTGTACATATTACATTCATAATCAATCAATTTATCTTCTTGCTCTCCTCTTTTGTGGAAGGATATATATTGTGTCTTGCAAGTGATCCTAGGCTATAAGAGTTCATCAACAAGCACTACAACTATGACTAAATTATAATTAATTCACATAAAAATTAAAAATAATACAAAATATACAAACATAAAATTATGAAAATATATCTATACACACAATATTGGTGTTACTAATCTATGTTAGAAAAAAATACAATTTATCTTTTTTTAATTAAAAATATATGATAGAATACATGTCGCAATTTTTTTAAAATACACTCAATTATAAAAATAAGTTATTAAAAATTATTTAAAAGATTTTAAAAATACTCTTGGTTTCTTATCTAGTTTGTGTGTAAAATCTAAGAAATGACTAGTTTGCATTATCTTCAAATTTTGAGCAATTTAGTTGTTATAGACGATAGAAATTGAAATCTAGATTAAAAATGTTGATTCAGTTTTCCACTTTCATCAAAATGTAGACACACTAAATTTTAAGACCACTCATGTTATTAAACTAAGTATAATCACTTTGATTCAATTTATAAAGTAGAATACTAGCTATCATTGTCAACTATCATATAAGTAAGATACACTAATCATAATTGCTTAATTATCTTTATTTAATTAACCTAAATCAACTCTCCAAAGAAACTACATATATAAAAACTAAATTTATTAAAATAAATAATATTTTATTGGTTGAGTGTTTTTTAAATTCAAGTTATAAAAATTAAGTTGATGGAAATTGAATTCTTAATTAAAAATGTAGATTCAATGTCTTGTTTTGATCGAAATGTAAGATACATTATTTTAAGGTCACTCTTGTTATTAAACGAAGTTTCATCATCTCTTTGATTAAATCTATAAAGTACAAATATCATTTGTCAATCTCAACTATCATATAATTATGATAAACTAATCATAATTTCTTAATTATATTTATTTAATTAACCTAAATCAACTCTAGAGAAACCTACACATATAAAAACTAGATTCATTAGGATTAATTTACCTTTTATTGATAAGATGTTTTTCAAATTCAAGCTACCAACATCTACATTGATGGAAATTGAAATCTTGATTAAAAATGTTGATTCAATGTTGTACATGAATAAAATGTAAGATACGTAATTTTAAGACCATACTTTTTATTAAACAAAGTATCATCTCTTTGATTCAATTTAAAGATTAGAAATATCAAACATTCTATCGATCTCAACTATCATATAATTATAATAAACTAGTTATATTTAGTTAATTAACTTAAACCAACTCTTGATAGAAACCAACATATATAAAAATTTAATATATACTTAATTTATCTTTTATTGGTAAGGTATTTTTTAAACTCAAGCAATCATCAAGAACCTAGTGAGAAGACACAAGGCAACCACATATTCACCTAAGTAAATTGAATTATTATTAGTTTATAATTAAATTGGATTATTATTTTATAATTAAATTTTTGGTAGGCAAAACACGAGTATCCCGTTTCCAACATGATATTGAACTATTATTTGACAGGTAAAACACGAGTATTCTGTTTCCACTATGTTATGGAACTATTATTTTATAATTAAATTTATGGTCGATAGAACACAAGTATTCCGTTTCCACGTATGTTTTTTTAATAAAGTCTTTTCTATTTATTTCAAAGTCAATTAGAAGAGGACTGATATTTCACACGTGTCTCACAAATAATCCCTAATTAATTCTATTTATTTCAAAGCCAATTAGTAAAGGCCTCATATTTCACACGTGTATCACAAACAATCCCTAATAGATACACATTTTTAATATATTGAACCCATGACCTCAAGGGAAATGTAAGCAACTTACATCATGCACCATCAAAATCATTAAATACAAGAATTGATGAGAGAATCAAAGACATAAATAAAAATGACAAAATTAAATATCAATTTAATAAACAAGTTTCTTGTGTATTGATATTTAAGGAACAAATGTGAACAGAGTGCAATCCAAATGAATAGAAGGTTTTTCAAAATTAGTGAAGACCATTTCAAAATGTTCTTTTTACAGATTAAGTTTTGAATTGTAATTTTTTACATTTATATATTTGTTTTATGTTAGTTTGTGTGGATATTGTAAATTTATAGTTTTGGCATTCAATTTAGTTTTTTTTATTTCTATATTTGTTAATATTGAATTTGAATTTCTTATTAGTCTTTGACTTTTAAGTGAAAGATTAATGTTTTTGGTGGAGTTTTTGCTATTAGTTTGCATATTTGAAATTGTTCCATGGATAAAGAAAAATATATGTGCTATAGTTTGTAATTGTTTTATTTTTTAAAATTAATTTTTTACTATATTTTCTTTTTTATTCAGATTGATCTCTCCCATTTTTATCTATATGTTTTTTAAAAATTTTGATATTTGAAGATAAAATGTATAGGTGTGAAAAGGGTAGCAATGCAAATAGATAGATAATTCACCTCCCTTTTTTACAATTATACATTCAGAAGGAAAGATGCCCCTAATAGGTTCAAGAGAAGAGTTAAGTGCTAATTGGGGACAATGGTCATTTGCTAAAATGATGTGATTGATGAAATGCGAATGATGAATTAATGTGATTAAAATGCCAATTTAGACAAGGATGCAAAAACCTGGAAATAATAGATAGAAACATACAAATATTGAGCAGAAAAGTACAGATCTGGGAAGCAGAGTTAAAGAGTGACCTATGGGTAAAATATGAGCAGAAAATGGTAGAGAGAAGCTGAAATTCGTATTGTACCCAGGGACAGGCCAGCAAAGGCATCTTGTACCTAGTAATTCTGGATCCACAACCTATTCCTACACATAGAAAAATAAGGAAAAGGTTGGGAAAAGGGTTTTGCATTGGTCAAACCACAATTTAAGAATCAACATTGAAAAATAGATAGAAATTGCATATAGGAAATTATGTAACAAGATAAATTGTAGATTTACCTTGCATGAACCCTCATGGAGGAATACATAGAAATCACTCATACCTATGAAGATGCTTGAATGTACTTGAAACCTAAAGAGTTGACCATGGAATGTGACATTGTAGAATCAAGGATACCCTCACAAATGCATGGATATATGATTGTCACTCCTAGATCTTGAATGTTGATATGCTTGAAAATCATTTGCAAAGGAGAGAGAAGGGATGAACGAGAAATCTTCTTACTTGATTGAGAATTCCTCTACTTGGCCATCATGGGAGAGAAACTTGCTTGAATTGAAGAAGATTTTCCTTGACTTGGTAGATCTTGAAGAAAATGAAGAACTGGAGATCTTAAATTGGGATGCTTGCCTTCAAATCTTGAATCCAAATGCTCAATTTCTCTTGATTGCCTGAAAAATTGATAGCTTGATTGTCAAAATGCTTGCACTTAGTTGGTGGTTACAAAATAAGGAGAGAAGAGGTTATTTTATACTTTACTCCCTTATTTCAAGATTTAAATTTGATCTAGACTAACCACAAATCAAGAAATCTCGTTAAAACCCTGACATTAGGCCATGGATAAATTTTGGACATAAAATGCCTAGGACATAACACCAATGGAAGCCTATACATTGTAAAATGAGCCCAAAATTATAGGGGATGTTGGGATGGAAGAAAAAAAGTCACGAGAGAAAATACAAGTTGCTAGGGTCAAGCATAACAAACATTCTAACCTTGAAATCGACAAAATAGGGCCTAATAGGTCCTAAAGCATCCAATTATGGGTGCTAACTTTTTAGGACTAAACGTTTAGCCCCCACTTTAGTGGGACTATGAGATAAGCTCATGCTCACGGTAAAGTATACCAATGCATAAGAACAATCTTAAGGTCAAGGAGACAAAGAAACATTAAGCCTCCAAGTGACTTAAGTCTTCATCAAATTCGAAACCAAGATAAAAGAGACAATGCTCAGAAGGGAGAGGAGAAAAAGAGAAGCATGATGACTAGCCTAGTAATGGATTGCCTTATTATGGATCACACATGGGAAAGTGCTAAAAATATGACATTGAAGGTCTATCAAGCTGTGTTATGCTAGTCAACTCATCAAAGAGGCTCAGTCTTTAAGGAAAGCATTATTTTAGTTAAGGGATCTGAAAATAGAATGATCAGACCTAAGGAAATAATTATCTCCATAGGGATCAAGAAAGAGAAAAGATCGTTCCTTAAGGAAAACATTGTCTCCGTTAATGGATCAATAAAAGGAATTGGTCCTAAGAAAAACATTGTCTCTTTAGGGATCAAAGAAGGAGGATCAATCCTTAAAGAAAGCATTGTCTCTATTAAGGGATCTAATGGAACGATGAACACAAGGAAAACATTGTCTCCTTAGACATCCACAAGGGTGATTTCATTGAATCATTGTGTACATGTTTGCAAAATATGTAACAAGGAGAGGAGTGTATGCCCCCATGTTAAAGTGATTGTAAGTGCCTTAATGAGAGCAATGACTTTAATAGAGCATACATGCACCCACAAGAAATGTTTCCACTATGGGATGCCCCCAAAAGAGGAAAAGTCAAGGGAAATGAACACATGACAAAAAAGAGCATGAAAGGGATCTACTAACTTTGGGGTTAGTATGATCATAAGATAGATATATTATATCTAAATGAAATGTCATCATCCCCCAAAAGTAACATAACTACAAACATAATGGAAGAATTCCACGTAAGAGTTAAAAATAAGAGTATTTTAGGTTGGCATTAAAGAGACCAAAAAGAATAGGTAGCTACTATTTTGCGTCATCCCTAATCAAACAATACAAAGACACATTTATAAACAATGGCACATGCATGACATAACATGTAACAATAGTTAGAAGTGAGATACAAATATAGGAATGTTATGACAGATCGATTCCTTTATCACCTTGCACCAATGGAGCAACAAGGGTCATATAAAGAAATCTAAATAAAACATATAACAAGAAACACATCATGGGGGAAGCACATGTTACAAGAAAATATACATAATCCACTACACCAAAGGAGCTAATCAAGCATACCCCCCACCCTTCCCCCCCCCTCCCCATCATGGTCTATATTATTTAGGGAAGGTGGGAAACATGCAAGAGGAGAAACATCAAGCGTGATAGATGGAACAATAACTAGTTCCAAACAAGGACCATGCTATAAAGATGGGTCACTTTGTTCGTCACTACTTGAATAAGAGAATTATTTTGAAAATATAGTTGGTAAATCATGATTAACATCATTAAGCTCAAACATATCATCATAATCACTAGCATGAATATCATTGTTAGTTGCATTATGAACATCAAAAGAATCATCATCAAGATTATCTTCTCCATCCAAATTAATTGTAATAGGATCTAAGATACAAATAGAATCATCATGTTTATTCAGTTTTTTTTTTCAAGTTAACTTCCTCCTTTGGGCTATGCATAGGTTGATCAAATGGAATCAGAGCATCAATAGGTATTTTGGGTGATGAAATATTTTGGAAAGCACATTGATAAGATATAGCATGATGTTTATGGTGGTGATCACAATTACAATGGCTGCAATTGGCTTTTTTAAAAATTTGGTTTGATTTAGGATCAATCAACATTGGGTACTTTTCTTCCTTATGAGGAGGAATGAAATGAGCCACAATAGGTTGGAAGATAGCATTAGTAGAACATTTAAAAGATATAGGAGGTGGAACTAAATCATAAATAGGAGGTGTAGTAAGAACTCTAGGGAAAGGAGATGGAACAACCTTAGGCTAGCTAAGTTCACAAATCTTTTGGATTTTTTAGTTTTGATATGATCGAAAGAGCTTATCTCTACAGGGTTGAGTTGGTTGAGGCATAGAAGGCCAAAATAAATCAAGGTCAAAAAACTCTCGAGGTACTAAAGGTTGATAACGGTTATGGTTGATAGTCATGATTTGTCCATTATGAGGAAATTTCAAACACTTATGGATAGGAGAGGCTATATATTTCTTGGAGGAGATCTAAGGAGCACCAAGTTTGACTTGAAATTGATAAGAAGTTGGAATGACAACAAATGTTACATCTAAATTTTTACCACCAAATTCAATAGGAAACATAATAGAACCATGAGTACGATAAAAGAAACCATTGCAAGTTTGGGTATTGTTACTTTCTCTCTCTTCAAGTAAATAACTACCTTGTGATTCTATCATATGTTAATTCTAAAAAGCTTATGAGAAGAAATGATTAATTTTGCATCTCCCAATTTATTGTTCATCTAATTGTAATCCTCTAATATTTCTATCTCCTACTCTTCCTCACTTGGAACTATAATATATAATATAATTTATTTTTAGTACAGTAATATCATTAGGTTTATTTTCTATTAGAATTATGGAAAGATAGGTACTGAGAGGGGAGGGGTGAATCAATACCTTTAAAAATTTTCAAGACTAAAACTTTATAAGAATAGATATCATTAACCGACTGAATCCATTGCATGTAACATACATTCAAAATATAACTGAAATGTAAATGCATACATAATCTAATCAATAAACCATTCATGAAACTTCATTCACATAACACAAATGGTTTGGTATTGCAGAAACCCTTGTTAGAAGGTAAAAATTATAGTGGGGATGACACTCACAAAGCTTCACTACTACAGTAACAAAGTATCTTGGTTAAGGATACAAAGATTGTGATCACTTATGTGATCTTATCCTATTAGGTAAGATCATCTAGATTTACCTAGTTAGAGGATTTTAGCAACACAATCAAGTGTGCACTTAGTTAAGAGATTTACAATAAAACTGTTAAGCTCACTTTGTTAAGAGATTTAGAAATCTGCTACAATGGTTAAAGAGTAACAATAGGATATATCTATAAATAGAAACTCAAACTTTCCTGATTCATATATGTAAAATACTATAAAGATATCACCTTATTGTGATTTGTATGTCCTTTTGTACTGCTCGGTAGCCTTAGTTCTTGTTTTGAAAAATTAAATACTTCTATCAAATCCTTATGTAAAAACCCTATCTGATCTTCTGATGTCCTGAGTGTGGATACTTCTTGATGATATATTATCAAAATTAATGACATCCTTAAAATTTTTATATCAAACTAATTTGACCTAATTAGGGTTTTACAATATCTTAGCAAACCTAAGATCAATGGTGGAAATAAATAACCTAGATCTACAATACATAGGAATAATCAACAATTTAATGATTACATCCATATTAAATTCTGTCTCAATCATGGTAAAATATTTTTTGATCAGTGTAAACTATTTGCCTTGATGTTTGTGCCATTCCAAACTACTATGTCATTTCCTATTTCACTTAGTGTTCACTGTATTCATCGCTCGGTAATTAACTGGTGCTCTGTTCATATGAATGCTCTATGACTACTGTGCTTGGTACTTGGTGATCATATGGCTCAGTGAGAGTGCTCGGTTAAAGTTATGTTTGGTTAACTTAGAGATCTACCTTGTGTCTTGCTCAGTGTAAAGGCTCTATGTAATGACTGACTGTCATGTTTTGTCTCCATTACCGACTCCATGATTGAATGATACTATGACAACCATTAATGCTCAATAGGAGTAACATTTTCTAGCACAACTAAAATAAGACCTTTAATCTCTTGTCTCTTTAGTTTTTCAAGGACTCAATCTAGTTGGTTGAGGGATTAATTATGTTGGATTTTTTCTATTTCTTATATTTACAAAGTCTTTCCTCCTATTGACAATAAATTTTAATCTACCTACCTTTCCATAATCACTCCATGAGAAAGATAATTCATATAGAACTGTATCATCTTAAAATGGAAGCACTTCCATGATAAGAGTGTTTAGCCCTTCGAGTAAGTGGTTTGGGGTCATGTTAAGCACCTTGATTTGGTCTTTGGATGTATTTTGCTTTCTCCCCGCTTTCCACTTCTTCCCTACACTTGATTTCTTCATTCTAGGTGAAATTAGGGTTAGGATCATGAGGATTCTCCTTAATTTCCCTCTTCCATGGCTCTATTTTCTAGGTAGGATTTAGAAATAGGTCCTCTAGGCCTTCATCATAGTAATCATAGGATTTTATGTCTATCCCTGGCATTCTATCCTATTCTGATATCATTTCTAGGTTTTCGGGCATCCTAGGGACCTCCTGACCTGGTTCTGATTGAATCTAGGCCTAGGGTCAAATTCAAGGTTGATCCTGACTAGGTTAGGATTGAGCTCAAACCTGACTAGGTTAGGTCCAACCTTGATTTTTACCCCCTCATTCAAATTTCCAATTTCCTTGATTTCTAGGCATCAAGCTTCCGGGATATTTGTTTTCCTACCTCCGGGTCGGCCATTTCGGGTTTCAAAATGGTAAATCCTCTAATTGCATTTTAATCTAGGTATATTTTCTAAAGGTTAGGACCTAATTGGGATTTAATTCTCCAAGGTGGCCCCTCTAGAGGATTGCCCCCTAGTTCACTATAAAAAGAGGCCTTCCTCTCTCATTTTATCATCCATTATTCACATCTCTTCATCAAGTTTTGTGAGAATATCTCATCTCAAGTTTTCATGCTCAAGCAATCTCAAGCAAGGTGATCAAGCAAGCATCCATTCAAGCATTCAAGTCCTCTTCTCCATTCAAGTTCTCTATTGAAGATCAAGGATTTAAATCATTCAAGCCATTGAAGGGATTTGGTTCAAGCATTCAAGATTCATCATTCAAACCCTAGATCTAGCCATCATGATGGTGTGATCTTCCTTCAAGATCCATTTTATTCTTCTTTCAAGGTGGATTCCAAGCATACAATCATGGAGGTTTTATTTACATTTATTGTTTTGTTCAAGCTTTCATATCAATATACTTGTTTACATTCAAAATACAATTACATATCTATTGAATTGCATAGCTTCATTGTTAGATCCTTTTCTACTACTTGCTAGCATTCTTATTTCAATTTCAATATTAAGGTTGATTCCAAACTGGGGTTTGACCAAGGAAAACCCCTCAAACAAAATAACAAAAATCCTCCTTTTCTTGCAGGTACAGGTGCAAAATTTTAGATCTGAGAGCGAATTTGGATACCCTTTTCAACAAACTTCCAAGATCTACAAACAGAATCAGAATCAGACTTCAAATAAAGAATGTAGTATTTGACTTTTTATGAGGGTCAAACCTGACCTGAGCTCATCTTGGAGAAAGATTTTTGGGTTTTCTCTGTCTCAGCATTTCCAGTCCAGAACAGGTTGCAGAATTGCCTGAAAGTATACATAGACATCAGAATTTGACATTTTCTAGATCTGCCCTAATTTTAGGTTAGTATTTATATTTCAATTATCCCATATTTCAAGCATAATTTCCTTTATAGTGAAATATTGGATTCTCTCTCTCTCTCTCTCTGTGTGTGTGTGTGTGTGTGTGTGTTCCATATTCTTTATAAATTGATTTGATTGTGTATTGACCTCTTGGTTGCTCAAATTGGATCTCTTCTTTGGGGAGTTTGGGTTTGAGAATAGATCTCATATTTCCCCCTTTACATTTGAATAGAGTTGAATCCATTTTAACCCTATTCATTTTGGTGAACCCGAAAAGCTTACTCTCTTTCTTTTTGGTGTTAGATTTCCTTTTTAGATCTAGTTTATTCTCTTGCATTTCAAAATTCAAAAATACAAAAAAATCTATATATTCAATAAAATACAAAAATATTTCTTGCATTTTCTTTTCTATGGCGATTGTTAAGATGTTTTGGTGCATGGCTATGTTCTTTATTACTATTCTTTTAGCATCTCTTTATAATACCTATGATGTTTATGAGAGTATCATTCATTTCCTTATGTTGATGATCCTTCACTTTGCTCTTGCCTATGCTTTTGTAAAGTTGACCGACACTAGTCTACCTACATTTTACAACTTTTCTTAGGGATTTATGTGGTAGCCTTATTCATCTTTTAGATTATGTGAAGAATTTGGTAGATGAAACACCATCTCCTAATCTTCCTAATCCTAATCCTATCAATCCTAATCTTAATCCTAATCTTCCTATTCTGATACCTAATTCTCCATCTGTTAATCCTCGCTCTTCCCGTACTTATGATGGGATTCAAGCTATAGCTCAGGATGTAGATGTGCAAGATTTCTTTGATTTACCTTCTCCTCTGATTCATGATGATATCCCTTTGGAGAATATCTAAGTTTGCTTCACGTCGGGTTCACCAAAATGAATAGGTGGAAAATGGAAGCTTAGTAATGTACCTAACATTCAAAACCTTTTCATTTGTAATAGATTTGAAGTTGAAATAACATAAGTAAACCTGGAAATACTTGAAAATTAATTAGGTCTAGATACATACCTCATCATGAAATTGATTTATAAATACCTATTTTCTGCAGTCTATGTAAGATTTCAGAAGATTCTGTAGCTAGGTCTGTGATCAGAAAACTGAGACGGAGAAAACCCAGAAAAGTTTCATCTTTCCAGTAGCAGGTCAAGTTTGACCCTCATAAAAGGTCAAATACCACATTTTTATTCTGAAGCCTAATTTTGATTTTGTTCACAAATCTTGGAAGTTTATCAAAAAGGGTTCTCAAATCTGTCCTCTGATTCTTGAAATGACAACTATAAATATCTGAAAAGGGGGGGTTTTGGGGTGGCTATATAGGGTTTTGCCTTAGTCAAACCCCCATTTTGGTGGTCTCCACCTCCATGAATAGCCAATTGAAATAGAATGTGTGTGTGTGTGTATTGAAAGTGTAATGCCAAGATCTAATCCTCTAGATCAAAACCGTAGCATGAATATGTAGGAAACAACAATGCATAGATTTGAATGAGATAGAAAAGCATACCAAGCCCCCAAGGCTAAAGTACTTCTACCAAACTCACAATCCATAATTGCTACTCCATGGTTGAATGCTTGAAAGTTGATAATGGTGGCTCAAGACAGAAAGGGTCTCTCTTGCTCCAAATATGTGTTCACAAAGATGCTTGATGTCAACAATGGCTTGATCTTCTATATCATCCTCTTGCTATCTTGCATCTTCACCATTCCTTGCTTGCTTGAAATCTTCTTTCTCATGAAATTGACTCCTTGAGAGCACTTGATCATGAGAAAACTTGATGAATAATGGATGATAAAATGAGAGAGGAAGGCCTCCTTTTATAGTGAACTAGGGCGCAATCCTCTAGAGGGGCCACCTTCGAGAATTAAATCCCAATTAAGTCCTAACCTTTAGAAAATATACCTAGATTAAATGCAATTAGAGGATTTACCATCTTGAAACCCGAAATGGCCAACTCGGAGGCGAGAAAAAAAAAATCCCGAAAGCCCGATGCCCAGAAATCAAGGATTTTGGAAATTTGAATGAGGGGGGAAAAATTGAGGTTGGACCTGACCTAGTCAGGTTCGAGTTTGATCCTGACCTAGTCAGGATCAACCTTGAATTTGACCCTAGGCCCAGATTCAGTCAGAACCAGGTCATGAGGTCTTGGAAATGCCTAGAAACCTAGAAATGATACCAGAACAGGACAAAATGCCAGGGATAGACATAAAATCCTATGATTACTATGATGAAGGCCATGAGGACTTATTTCTAAGTCCTACCTAGAAAATAGAGCCATGGAAAAGGGAAATTAAGGAGAATCCTCAGGATCCTAACCATAATTTCACCTAGAATGAAAAAGATAAGTGCAAAATGCATCCTAAATGCAAGTCTATCATGATAAATGTACTAAAAGAGGGTGCTAAACCTATCAAGATGGAAGTGATTCCATTTTAAGATGATACATTTAGCCCCCACTTTAGCTTAGATATGACACTACGTGAATATGCAAGCTAAAGTAAGAAAACATCATAGTAAATGAAAAGGATATAGCCAAGTCCTCGATGTAAAGATCCTACAAAAAATTGTTAGAACCTGCAACACACAAGGTTAATGAAAATCTATAAATCACCTAAAGCTTACTATATGATGATTTAAGAAGTGTATAGAGCCCCTTATGCCCCCCTGTTTTGGCTTTCTACTTCAGAAGGGTGAAACAATGTGATAAGAAAAACTCTATATACTGGATATGTAGAGTGTTTAAAAGTTCTTTCCTAAACCAATTAGAAGGATTCCTAACCTTCCTAAATCAGTTCAAGGAGCTAGATATCTGAATCATGATTCCAACACCACTAACGGCACTAAAAACGGAGTTACTGAACTCAAGTTATGATGAAAAGAGTGGATGTTCATCTAAATGCATAAGAAAGAAATTTCGAGTTTACCCTAATAAAACCCTAATTTTAACTTATAAAAGAGGTGAAAAGCAATACTTACTCATTCTTACCATTTACAAATTTGAAATGAGAAAGCAAGATGCCGAGAAGAGAGGAACTTTGAGCGACATGCTTGGAGTCTCTAAGACACAACTTAGCTACCAAATGATCACTACCTGAGCTGAGTTTTGCTGTTATCCACCTTTGTTCTTTCCAAATTCCTATTTTTTATAGGCAAGGTCGATTTTACCCCTTTTAGGTTGACCTTGATCCATTTAGGTCGACATTGACCCATCTAGGTCGACTTTGACCCATGAAAGTCGACATTGACTAGAGAGTTTTTGTCATGTTTTGAGATGAGGTCGATCTTGACCCAAAAAGGTCGACCCTGACCTAGTAAAGTTGACATTGACCTAGTAAGGTCGACATTGACCTAACTGAGGTTGACTTTGACCTAGTTCAGTAAGTTTTGCAGATTTGATGATGTAGATGACTGATATGATGTTTGTTTGTGCTTGCAGGACCTAGTTTTCTTCCGAGATCCTTAGTCTTGGGGCTCATGTCCTTAGCTAAGTGTTATTTAATCTTGTTGTGAATCCATTTGGATAGGCTTTTGTCTATGGATATTGTCTTAGAGTTTGTGTGTATTTAGCATCTAAGAAATTACTAATTACATTATCTTCAAATTTTAATAATTTAGTTGAAATAGATGGTGAAAACTAAAATGTTATTCAATATCATGACCAAAATGTAAAACACACTATTTTAAGATCAATCTTACTATTAATCTAAGTATCATGATCTCTTTGATTCAATTTATAAATTACAAAAATCAAACCTATCAATCTCAACTATCATATAATAATGATAAACTAATCATAATTACTTAATTGTATTTATTTAATAAACTTAAATCAATTCTCAAGAGAAACCTACGTATATAAAAACCAGATTTATTAGATTAATTTATCTTTTATTGGTGTGATGTTTTTTGAATTCAAGCTATCAACAAATTTAAGTTGATGGAAATTGAAATCATTTTTTCCTCCTTGAGCTTTGTCATTCTGATGGATCATGGAGTGTGATTGAAAACATTGATGCAAGAATTTCTCCACACAATTGAATTCAGAAACAAAAGCATATTGATTATAGACTCTAGAAAACTATTATTTTTATTTAAAATGTTGATTCAATGTCTACTGTGATCAAAATATAAGACATATTATCTTAAGATCATTTGTTATTAAACTACATAGCATCATCTCTTTGATTCAATTTATACAAATATCAGATTTGTCAATCTCAATTATCTTATAAATATGATAAACTAATTATAATTGCTTAGTTATATATTATTTACTTAACCTAAATCATCTTTGAAGAGAAACATACATATGTAAAAATGAAATTTATTAGATTAATTTATCTTTTATTGATAGGATATTTTTTAAATTCAAGCTATCAACATCTAAGTTCCACATATTGAGGAGATTCCTCATTCCTCCATTCCATAATGCTTTTGGCTAGATTACAAAGGGGTTGAAGAAAAGTCTTTTCTTCTCATTCTCACCCAAGTAAATTGAATTATTAATAGTTTGGATTATTATTATTTTATAATTAAATTGGACTACTATATTATAATTAAATTGGACTACTATATTATAATTAAATTTATTGTAGGTCCAACACGAGGATTCCGTTTCTACTTGAAGTTGGATTATTATGCAAAGAAAAATTTGCTTACGTAGAGTCTTTGCTTTTTTTCTAAGTCAATTAGAAAATGACTGAATTGTTCACACCTCTCTCACCGACAATCCACAATATACACATATTTTTTTTATTGAACACATGACCTTAGGAAATGAAATAAGCAACTTAAATCATGCACCATCAAAATCATTAAATACAAGAATTGATGAGAGAATCAAAGGGCAGCCATGTAGAAACATAAATAAAATGAGAAACTTAAATATCCATTTAATGATTCCTCATGTGTTGGTATTTAAAGAACAAATGTGAACAAAGTGCAATACATAATGAATATAAAGACAATTTTATATATATATATATATATATATATATATATATATAACTTTTCATTATATTAAATCTATTATTTCTATACGAGTTAATTTTTAAGGTTTTTTTAAAATAAATTAGATCAAACTTATAGTAGTCCTTTTGATAAAATCTATTGCCAATCTTCTACTTCAAGAATTCAAATTTTCAAATTTTTGAGTCAAGAATCCTAAAATGCATTGTTATCTATAGATTTGCAATTCAAAAGTTTCAAATAGTATCTAAGATGTATATTTAATGACATCATCTTTAGTTAGTTTTCAAATGTAAAAGTACACAAAGAAGCACACATTCACTTCATAGATTAATATAGTCATGGTCTCAACCAAGATTAATGATTTGGATCCTAGTTGATTGAGAAGGAAATCTTGTGAAAGAGGGCCTAGATGTGTTTGAAGCACATGGAAGCAATGTAGAGATAAAGTGTCAGACAAAGAGAATAATGAAACTAAGATCATATGATTTTATTAATTGGTACATTTTATACATGGAAGGCTCTTGTAGAGATGTGTGGGTACACATTTGCAATGTCTAGCTCCTAAACTTTCCTTTCTTATTGATGTGCTATAGAACTAAATTTATAATTTTCATGTTCACAAAGGAGGTTATCATAAAATCTCAACCAATCGACATTTCTATACAAATACCTTCATCTTCTAGTGATTAGGACTCTAGTTGTGTGTTGTGATAATAGATGGTATTTCATTTCAAAATAACTCTAAAAGATGTATTAGTATTTTTCTTGATACTTTAAGGTGTCACACATTATTTTTTGCTAAACTCTATATTGAATTCCATGAGTGTGTACATGAATTCAACCTTGGTATAGGGTACAAACATAAAATTGTTGGCAAGGATTTATGAAATGATCTTTGTTGTTGTATGAATAGCTCATAATGTTGAGGACTATGCATGAGTTATATGATTTAGAAAAGTTGTTAAATGGTTTTCAGCATAACATAGGTCACATATGATGCAAGGAACCACACATAGATGCACACTACATGATTTCATTTGTCATGTATAATGTACATGGTACAAAAGATACATGTATAATGTACACCAAGGTACCAAGGCATGATAGTGCACATGCTTACACAAGAGTGTGAATCATTAGTATATTCTTGAAAGAAAATCATCGTAATTGTGTTAAGATTATGCAATCTAATCTGAAGCCTACAAATATTTTTACCCATGGGCCCAATTTAGGAATTTGATATCTCTTACAACTCATTGATCTATAATGATGATCCAAGGATTTTTTGTATAGACACCCATAATAATGATGCAAATAGGGATGCCCAATGATAACACCACTATAATCAATTGGCATGACATCACATAAAAGATCATCATGGAAAGGATTCATGAATAGCATATGAAAAGAAACATTGATTCAATATAGATGCATAATTAGCACCACAAGAATTAGTCAATCCAAAAACAAATGTTATATATGATTTATGGTTGACAAATTCAAGTGTGCAACAATTCCTTACAAATTATTGTTCACACTGCTATTGAATTGATGAGAAAAAAATTATATTTTCCTTCCACCCACATCTACAAATAGTGTAAGCACTAGATTCTCCTACATCTAGCACAAATATTGTGATTATACTTGGAGATAGATAGTATCAAATTCTATATTTTGTTTTCTCATGGGAACCATCTATTTTTATAAATATGAAAATAGCCATGAGAACCATCTATTGTATTGAAGGTAAGAGCCATCCTCTAGAGGCCTAATCAGACGGGTAGTATGATTAGGAGTCTTGGAGTGGGAACCACTGTCAAGTTCCTACTATTAATAGGGATTTTAGGGTAGTCACTTTTGTGGTGCCCATGAGATTTGCATAAGAAATAGGAATTAAGGTCCAAAAGCTTTGATCTCACAAGTGAATGTGCTCATTCAATGGAAAATCTAAGGCATCTAGAATTTGAACTCCTTGATTAAAGGTGATTAGGACTCTATAATTCAAATGGGGAATAGTATCCTTGGTTTCTTCCACTTTTAGGGTTTTACCAATGGGATTGCATTTGGTGGAGAAATTTCTAGCACTGTTCTGGAACATTTTTTACAATAACCCACCTTAGGGTCGAAAAGGATAGAATTTCACCCCAGGAAACATTAAAGGCCAAGGGAATGGCTTTGAATAAGGATTTTCCCACATTCCAAAACTTATTCTCAAGAATTCTTCCCTTTAGTTTATGATTTAAAAAATAAAAAATAAATTTAACCCTTTTTGTATCATTCTACAAATAAAAAGAAAATGCCAAGCTTCTTGCCCCAAACTAGAATAAGCTATCTATCAAAGAAAATTGTGGTTGGCAATGTATTAACATCTAGACAAGTGAAAAAAAATGCTACATTCTTAAGTCTGAACTCTTTGTTTTTAATAGTAGCAATCATTTCTACATTAGTGTTGAGTTTTAAAACCTTTGGAAGTAGAGAATCCTTACCTTCATCTATTTGGGAGTTGAGTTCTCCTCCTCTTTGACCTTTGATGACCCATGTACAGTTTATTTTGGTTCCCATCTCAAAGAAAGCCTCATCTAGAACTTCTTCTTCCTCAAATTGTAGGGCCCCTTTAGATGGTTTTTTGGGTTGGCCTTCTTCAAGATTTTAGAACTTTCATCTTTCTTAGGGATTTTCCCCTCCCTCTCAAAAATCAAAGGATTAACATTAAAATAAGGTATGTGAGAGTCGAACCAAATAGACAAAGATAAATCATGTCATGGCTAGGGTTACAAACTACATATTGGTAAAACACATGCAAAACAAGAAATCCACATCACAGACCATAAAAAGCACTGATGTTGAAGAAAGAAAGAACACAAAACTAGGGAAAGTGAAATCCTTATAGTGGACAGAACCTTGAAAACCCTGCCAAGAGTCTCGTCAAGAAAATTGCCTCCAATCTTTGATCCAGATGCCCTCTAATTTTTACAATGTCCCTTGTTTTTGAGTTTCTACTTGTTGACACCACTTTAATGTATTCCAATGTTTTTTATTAAAAATTGTGTTTTAACTATAAACTGAAAAAATCATATGAAGATAGACTCCCAAGAACAAGGTATTCAATGAAAGCACAAAGAACAACCCAAAAAGAAAGAGTAATCCTTCAATAGATTTGAATATGCATAAGAAGAAATTAAGCTCACAATGGAAAATACTTTCATTTAGAAGAAAATGAAAGACAAAAGCTGTCATTAGAATTAAGATATATAACTTGATTCTTGATATATAAAAAGTAAATACCCTAAAAAGTGAAGTGTGAATAGGATCTAAATAATGAACTAATTAGATAATATTCCTCTTCACACCAATGAAATAAACAAATCTATATATTAAGACAGGGAAACCAATATATCAATTGACTCTATGTTTTCTATTCTTTTTAAACTATGTTGGTTTATATTTAGTGACCTTGTTACTATTTCACACCAACTATGACATAATTTTAGCCACGACCATTCAACCATCAATTAAAATTCTCATAAGTTTAGCCATGACCATTCAACCATCATTTAATTTTTAAACCCAATAACAATACTACCCTAATAAGAAAATATTCCAAATTGTGTTTATGTGTGCATGACAAATAATAAAACAAATGACTAAATTATTAGGTAAACTTAATTTATTACCGACATTATCTTATAAGTACAGATAATATGAGCAACAAATTATGGCCTCCCATGGCACATGAAAGAATCCTTCATATTAATCACATGGTTACAAAAGAATCTTTAATTTTGATCACATGGTACTTGGGTTAATTTTCATAATAATCTTAATTAAACTATTCTTCAAATATTATTAAGCCTTCTTTAAACTTACACATATGGTGTATTCCATGTGGAGACTGTTTAAGTTGGATATTAGCAAAGCCCAATCACAAAATTACTCGTTGTCCTATATATTCAACTAACCCATCATAATAAAGGGTTGGATTACAAATAATCCAATTTCCAATTGACCTAAATAGTAACATGTAGAAAGTTAAGAAATAAAGCTCTTCTACGTGACAATAATATTCCATTTAAATCTAAAGTTTTAACAAGTTTCTATAAAAGAATTCCTCTTCTAGTTTTGAACATTCAATATATGAACCAAGAAATTACATCTATAGTTATTTTCTTACCAATTTAGAAGAGATGTCCATGGTGTCATAGATATGAGAGGAAAGACGAAGTTATTAAAAAATAAGTAAATAAACAAATTATGCTAAGAAAATCTAGAAAAACTTTATTGTTTTTCAACATGTATGTATGTATATGTATATTTGTATGTATGTATAGTGTCAAGACATTGAAGAGGGTCTCATCTCCATTGAGTGAATCAGCTTTAGATGTCCTCTACAATGAGATAGGATATAGAGAAATTGCATTAAAGATTATCATCCAAACTTCAAGAAGCAAGGAATAGACATTACATAATGAATCTCTCTTCCTATATGTTTGGCAATGTACTTCCATCTATGATGTAGTTAACAATTACCATAAAGTATCATTTGATTTATACCCTATGAGTTTCATACAGTTCACAAATTTGCAATACAAGGATGAAGATTTGAGCTTTAGCTTCATTACTCATGTTGCCTTTAGGTTTTTTGGAAATGATACTAACTAGTTTATAAATATAAGTAATTTGGTTACATTGACTAACTAGTTTACCATGCTCGTCTCAAATTGAACAACTAGTGTTTGGTCTAGGATTTCCTTTTGAAGTATCATCAAATTCCAATTTTACGTAGTCATGAGGAGGAGAAATTTGATTTCTACTCTCAAATTTGGAGAATTAACACTCTCATCCTCATAAATTGGGGATTTGAAGAACAATTTTTATTTATTTAAGAGTAGTCTTATTTTACTTTAAAATTATTTAAGAATTTTTTAAATTATTTATTTAACTTATATAATTATTTTATTGTTTTTTATATATGTTGTTTATCATTTAGTTTTGATGTCTACGTTCAAAAAATATATTACCCTAATGAACTTAGAACATACATAACAAACACAAAATGCATTACCAACTTTATTATTTGAGGTGGAAATCTCTTAAACATAGCCACAAAATATTTTGTCAAGCAATTCATTTATTTTTACGAATATGGTGACAAATGTTATGCCCTCATGCAAAAATGTAGAGCATTTTCTAATCTTGAGTAATTATAAAATTTTATTGTGTTCACATAAGAATATATCATCATTATCAGCTTAAGAGCATACATAAAAAGACACATATTTCATTATCAATTTTATGATTTGAAATGAAAAATCTTCTAAACATGGTTATAAAATCACAAAACATTTTTGAACTTAAATAATTATAAAATCTTATTATATGGAAGCACAAATATATATCACCTTCATCAACCTACAAACATACAAGAAGATGCAAAATCCATTATCAAGTTTATTATTGAAATGAAAATCTTCTAAATATATTATACAATTAAAAAATATTTCTCAAACTTAAATAATTATAAAGTCTTTTATTTTTCCTATTGTAGAAAATTTCAACTCAGTACCATCATCATACCTACAACATGAGCTTTCTCATCAAACCAAATGTCCTTTGACAATGATTAACTCTTATATATTAGAGGCAAAATAGATCACCCTCATCAACCTAAAAATGTAAAGAAGACACAAAATTCATTATCAAGTTTACTATTTGAAATGAAAATCTTCTAAACATCGTTACAAAATTACAAAATATTTTCCAAACTAAAATAATTATAAAATCTTATTATATCTAAGCACAAAACATATCACTCTCAACAACCTAAAAATACACAAAAAGACACAAATTTCATTGTCAAAATTATTATATGAAACAAAAATCTTCTAATTATGATATTAAAATTACAAACATTTTCCAAACTAAAATCTTATTATATTGAAACATTATTTATGTCATTGTTAAGTCAAAAGACACTTGATGTAAGACTATAGTCATGTTGCAACTTCCTAAATGGTGCTGAATTAAAATTACTTCAATATAAAAAGAATACTAAAAATATATCACCCTTATGAGCCTAAGAACATATACAAACAAACAAATTTGTATTATTTATATTAGAAAGTCACAAAAGATTTCCTAATAAAATATCATCCTCATCAACTTAAGAACATACAAAGAAGTCACTATTTTTTACTTATATTTTTTAAAATATAAGTATGCTAGTTATAAATCTTATTATATTGAAACACAATTATGTCATTATTAATTAAAAAGACACTTGATGTAAGATTATAGTCATGTTGTAACTTTCTAGATGGTTGTGAATTGAAACTACTTCAACATTAAAAGACTAAAAAAATATATCACTCTCATGAACTTAAGAACATACACAAAGAAACAAATTTTTAATATTTATATTAGAAAGTCACAAAAAAATTTCCAATAAAATATCATCCTCATCAACCTATAAACATAAAAAGAAACCACAACCACTTTTTTTATTATTTATGTTGAAAAGCACAAAAGACTATTCCAAGAAAAGATTAAACTATAGCAACAAATAATTGTCCCTCATGACATACGACAACATTCATCACATGGTATTGGTGAAGAATTAGATCCGAGTAAACTTGCATGATAATAAATAGTTATTACACAAGGTTTAACCATTTTTATCCATTCTTTCTATATAAATATTTGTGGGAGGGAGCTCAGAGTTTGTATATATGTTCTCTAAGTATTACTTGAGCAATATGTCCAACTATTATTTGTTTGATGCTTGGACTACCATTCAGATTGTAATGGTGGTGAGTCTAGTGCTCATCTCCATTAAATCTAGATCATCATTAAAGAAGAAGAAATGCTCACCAGGTTAGCTTTTATGTTTCTTACATATTCTTCAAAAATAAATTTCAATGAAATGGCCTAAAGGGTATACAATAGAGTAGAAATATACTCATTATTATACGATAAATATATATTTTTTATAAGTTCCTCTTAAATTCTATAATTAATTTTAAAGTAATAAAAATATACCTTACCATAATTTATGAAAATAAATAAATAAATTTGAGTACATTTAATAATATAAGGCTCCTACCCAATCTATTTTAGCAAAGCCATATACGTCTAATAAATTACTAACATCACTAGAAGCATGATAAGTTAATAAATAATTATATTTCTCACAAAAATAGCTAAATACCTAATTATTATGAGTCCATTTCTCTCTACTATGGTTAGAATGAAATTGCTAAGAATTTCCACTGCTTATATAATATTCAATTGAGTAGGAAACATTGCATATGCTGATTGCCAAAAAATATTAGAATAAGGCACACTATGTATGTCATCTACATCATTATCTAGTCTAGGACACATATCAAGCAAGAACTTGATGCCTATAGGTAAATAATACTCTTAAGTAAAATGGTAGAATCCATAAAATTTAAACTATTGATATAGTTTGAATTTTATAGAATTACCAAAAATTCATACTAGTCATCATAGGCTCAAAAAGATAATCTAAATACAAATCCTCATCTCTAATTATTGTCTAATATAACCAAATTAAGGCCAAGTGTTATAAAATAAATAATACTAATAATCTCATCTTAAAAAAATAATAACTAGATTAGGAAATTTATCTCTTATAACTTTGAATTATTGGGCTCAATATAATCAAGATGCAAACTTAAAATATCATCTTCCTTATGTAACATTTTAATATAAGAAAAGAGTAAGCACTCTTACTTGTTTTTGTAGCACGACTAACTCTAGCATCTCTTAAAAAATATTTTTGATCTCACTTTTTGATACATATGGATACTTATAGGCCCTAATTTTGGGTGGTTATCTCCAAGTGGTCCTATTTGAATAGCATGATCATGATTCCACCTTTAGGGTTTTACCAATGGGATTGCATTTGGTAGAGAAATTTCTACCATTGTTCTAGAACATTTTTTACAATAACCCACCTTAGGGTCGAAAATGATATGATCTCACCCTGGGAAACATTAAAGGCCCATGGAATGGCTTTAAATAAGGATTTTCCCACATTCCAAAACTTCTTCTCAAGAATTCTTTCCTTCAGTTTATGATTTAAAAAATAAAAAATAAATAACCCCTTTTGTATTTTTCTACAAATATAAAAAAATACCAAGCTTCTCGCCCCGAATTGGAATAAGCTAGCTATTAAAGAAAATTACAGTTGACAATGTATTAACATCTAGGAAAGTCAAAAAAATGCTACATTCTTAAGCCTGAGCTCTTCGTTTTTAATGGTAGCAACCATTTCCACATTAGCGTTGACTTTTAAAACCTTTGGAAGTATAGAATCCTTACCTCCCTTTATTTGGGAGTTGAGTTCTCCTCTTCTTTGACCTTTGATGGCCCATGTACAGTTTCTTTTGATTCCCATCTTGAAGAAATCTTCATCCGGAACTTCTTCTTCTTCATCAAATTGCAGGGCTTCTTTAGATGGTTTTTTGGGTTGGCCTTGTTCAAGATTTTAGAACTTTCATCTTTCTTAGGGCTTTTTCACTCCCTCTCAAAATCCAAAGGATTAACATCCATACAAGGTATGTGAGAGTTGAACCAAATGGAAAAAGAGAAATTGTGCCATGGCTAGGGTTACAAACTACGGTTTGTTAAAGCACATGTGAAACAATAAACCCACATAGAAGACCACAAAAATCAATGATGTTGAATAAAGAAAGAAAGAAAGAAAGAACACAGAACCAAGGAAAGTGAAACTCTTACAATGGACATGACCTTGAAAACACTTCCAAGAGTCTCATCAAGAAAATTGCCTCCAATCTTGATGTAGCACACAATACTTTGTTAATATTAAAACTATTTTTTCAGACAAATAAACACAGATTTCGAACCTTCAATATTTTCCATTCATCACTAACTGACTCTACAATTCGCTGCCAACTCTTAAGTAACCAAAAAACCAAGAAAAACAAGAAAACCAAAAATTACCTTTTTTGGCAATTTTTTTCCACAATAGGTTTTTTGCCATTTTTGGTAATTTTTGAAACAACACCTAAAAAGCTGATTTTTTCCCTAAACATGCCCTCGACTAAGCTAGGATGAATTACCAACTAATATCCGAGATTAGAAACATATCTTCGGATTTATTACAAAATAGAACTTTCTAAAAACTAGAGAAAAAATACTAAAAGTTGATTTTGGAGCTCGAGATGAAACTTTCAGCTCCTGAAAATGTGCTAAAACGAACTCCAATCATTTATGATCAATTGGCAAAACAAATGCCACCACCTGAGGCACGCACCCGTAAAATTTTAGCAAAAACCCAAACCTGAGTCAAAAGTTATGACCTCCAGAAGTTTCTGTATGAGATTATGACCTACGGAAGGCCCTGCATCATTAAAAAACATCCTTGTCCTTACTGTATTGCATGGTTTAAGAAAGGAAATGAGGTTACTGTTGATAAGAGATGTTTGCTCAGTTTTACTATAGGGAAAATCTATAAGGATGAGATACGGTGTGATGTTATTCCTATGGATGCTTGTCACATTTTGTTGGGAAGACCATGGCAGTATGATAGGAAGATCATGCATGATGGGGAGAAAAATACATATACCTTCTGGAAGGATGGCTCTAAAGTGACTCTCTTACCACTTAAGGATGAAAGGAAGAATGAGACCATGTTGTCTGCAAAGGATGTTGTCAAAGAAATGAAGGTGACAGGTTGCTGCTATGCGTTGGTAGTAAAAAGAGGAGAGGAACTAGAAGACATCATACCACCTGATGCAGTAAAGATACTAGAAGAATTTTTTGATGTTATTCCAAATGAGCTACCTGATGGTCTCCCACCAAAAAGGGATATACAACACCATATTGATCTGATTCCTGGAGAAAATCTTCCTAATCAAGCAGCTTATCGACTGAACCCAACACAACATGCAGAGCTCAACAAACAAGTAACAAAACTAGTTGAGAAAGGCCTAGTTAGAGAAAGCATGAGCCCATGCGTTGTGCCTGCACTGTTGACCTCAAAGAAGGATGGAACATGGACGATGTGTACTGACAATAGAGCAATTAATAAGATTACCATCAAGTATCGGTTTCCTATTCCTCGTATAGAGGATATGATGGATGAATTAGCAGGGGCCAAATACTTCAGCAAGATTGATCTGTGAAGCGGATACCACCAAATTCAAATTCATGAAGGAGATGAGTGGAAGACAGCTTTTAAGACAAGGGATGGCTTGTATGAATGGATGGTTATGCCATTTGGGCTTTCTAATGCACCAAGTACATTCATGAGATTGATGAATATTGTCTTGCGACCCTACATTGGTAAGTTTGTTGTAGTTTATTTTGATGATATCCTAATTTACAGCAAAACCAAAGGAGAACACCTGCAACATTTGAGGATCATCCTGAGTGTTCTGAGGAAAGAGAAGCTCTGTGCAAATTTGAAGAAGTGCAGATTCATGCAAACTAGTTTGACTTTTTTGGGCTTCGTCATTTCTGAAGATGGTGTTCAGATGGACCTAGAAAAGGTCAAGGCAATCCTAGAATGGCCTAGTCCATCTAGCATAATAGGGGTAAGGAGTTTTCATGGATTGGCAACCTTCTACAGAAAGTTCATTTGGAATTTTAGCAATATTATAGCACCCATAACAGATTGTACGAAAGGAAGGGAATTCACATGGACAAGAGATGCTGAACAAAGTTTCCAATTCTTGAAGAAAAAGGTAACTGAAGCTCCTGTATTGGCACTTCCCAATTTTGATAAAGTTTGTGAAGTAGAGTGTGATGCTTCTCATGTTGGGATAGGTGTTGTTCTTAGCTAGAAAGGTAAACCAATAGCCTTTTTCAGTGAAAAGTTGAATGATGTGAGGAAGAACTATTCTACCTATGATTTAGAATTTTATGCTATTGTTCAAGCCTTAAGGCATTGGAGGCACTATCTGGTCCCACAAGAATTTGTATTGTTTACAGATCATTTGGCCTTGAAATATGTGAATACACAAAAGAAGTTGAATAGTAGGCATGCTAAATGGATGTCTTTCTTGCAAGGGTATAATTTTGTTTTGAAGCATAAGTCAGGAAAGCAGAATCAGGTTGCTGATGCCCTAAGTCGGCGTGTTACACTGATAACTACAATGGAAACAGAGGTCATTGGTTTTGATGCTATTAAGGTTTTATATGAGGCTGATGCTGATTTTTGGGAAATTATAGAGAGGATTAAAGAACCAGGAACTAATCTTTCAAATCACATGAGAGGAGAATACTTTATGTAGGATGGTTACCTCTTTCGAGGAAAACAACTTTGTATACCAGCTGGCTCCATGAGGGAAAATATTATCCGAGAATTTCATAGTGGTGGTTTGGCTGGTCACTTTGGGATGGACAAGACAATAGCCTTGGTTGAAGACAAATACTACTGGCCAAAACTAAAAAGGGACATTACTAAGTATGTGGCAAGCTGTAGAATCTGTCAAGTGGCTAAGGGTCACTCCCAAAACATAGGATTGTATACACCTCTGCCTATACCCATTGAGCCATGGATAGATGTGAGTATGGATTTTGTATTGGGGCTTCTCCACACCCAACGAGGTACAAATTCTATCTTTGTAGTTGTTGATAGATTCTCTAAGATGGCTCATTTTATTGCTTGTAAAAAAACTAATGATGCCACAAGGATAGCCAACATATTTTTCTCAGAAGTTGTTAGAATCCATGGCATTCCGAAGACGATCACTTCTGACAGGGATACAAAGTTTTTGAGTCATTTTTGGAGGATCTTATGGAAGAAGATGGGAACATAGTTGCAGTTTAGTAGTGCCTATCATCCCCAAACTGATGGGAAAACTGAGGTAGTCAATTGGAGTTTGGGAAACCTATTACGGTGTATTCTTGGTGAAAAGCTCAAGCAGTGGGACTTGGCATTGCCTCAAGTAGAGTTTGCTTACAATAGTTTTGTTAACAGATCAATTGGAAAATCTCCTTTTCAGATCGTATATGGTAAGAATCCTCAGGGTGTTTTGGACCTTGTACAACTCCCTGTGCAAGACCGAATTAGTGATGATGGGGAAGCATTTGCTGAACACCTTCAATAACTTCAACAAGATGTGAGGAGTAAATTGCAGGATAGCAATGAGCGATATAAGGCTGCTGCAGATGTCAGTAGAAGGAGACAGATATTTAATGTAGGTGATTTGGTGATGGTGTACTTGAGGCGTGAGAGATTTCCCATTGGCACATATCATAAGCTAAAATACAAAAAGATAGGTCCTTGCCAGATCTTGAAGAAGATCAATGATAATGCTTATGAGGTTTGTCTACCAGATGATCTGGATATTTCTCCTATCTTTAATGTTTTTGATTTATATGCATTTCATGGAGAACCACTTGAGCCAGCCAGTATAGATGAGGTGGATTGGCATCACCACCTTCCAAGCAAGAAGAAGGAAAAGATTGCCCACATTCTGGACAAACAGTCTACAGTCACCCGGAATGGTCATTATAATAGGTACCTAATTCAGTGGGAGGGATTACCAGCATCAGATAGCACCTGGATCTCAGAATGGGAAGTGATGAAATTGGACCCCACAAAGTTGCAGTAGTTCATAGACAACCACTTGTAGGAGCTGCGTTCCTTTAAAGAAGGGGAGAATGATGCAGGGCCTTCTGTAGGTCATAATCTTATACAGAAACTTCTGGAGGTCATAACTTTTGACTCAGGTCTGGGTTTTTGCTAAAATTTTACGGGTGCGTGCCTCAGGTGGTGGCATTTGTTTTGACGATCGATTGGAGTCCATTTTAGCACATTTTCAAGAGTTGAAAGTTTCATCTCGGGCTCCAAAATCAGCTTTTAGTGTTTTTTCTCTAGTTTTTAGAAAGTTCTATTTTGTAATAAATCCGAAGATATGTTTCTAATCTCAAATATTAGTTGGCAATTCATCCTAGCTTAGTTGAGGGCATGTTTAGGCAAAAAATCAGCTTTTTAGTTGTTGTTTCAAAAATTACCAAAAATGGCAAAAAAACACCTGTTGTGGAAAAAAACTGCCAAAAAAGGTAATTTTCAGTTTTCTTATTTTTCTTGAGTTTTTGGTTACTTAAGAGTTGGCAGCGAATTGTAGAGTCAGTCAGTGATGAATGGAAAATATTGAAGGTTCGAAATTTGTGTTTATTTGTCTAAAAAAATAGTTATAATATTAACAGAGTATTATCAAATCTTTGATCTAGACCCCCTCTGATTTTTTCAATGTCCCTTGTTTTTGAATTTCTACTTGTTGGAGCCACTTTAACATATTCCAATGCTTTTTATTAAAAATTGTATTTTAACCATAAACTTAGAAAAAACATACGAAGATGGGCTCCAAAGAACAAGGTATTCAATGAAGCATAAAGAACAACCCAAAAAGAAAGAATAATACATTGAAATGGATTTGAATATGCATAAAAAGAAATTACAATGAAAATTACTTGTATTTAGGAGAAAGGATAAGACAAAAGTTGTCATAGATTAAGATATATATCTTGATTCTATAACTTGATATATAAAAAAAATAAATACCCTAAATAAATTTAAGAAGCGAAGTGTGAATAGGATCTAATGAACTAGTTAGATAATATTCCTCTTCACACCAACCAAATAAACAAATCTATATATTAAGGCAATGAAACCAATATATCAATTGACTCTATGTTTTCTATTCTTTTAAAACTTTGCTTATATTCAAGAACCTTGTTACCATTTCCCACCAAACACAAAGTGATTAGTCCCCACAAATGATGACTAAGTCCAACTCTACATAATTTTAGCCACGACCATTCAACCATCATTTAAAATTCTCATAATTTTAGCCACGACTATTCAAGCATGATTTAATTTTTTAAACCAAATAACAATACTACCCTAATAAGAAAATATTCCAAATTGTGTTTATGCGTGCATGACGAATAATAAAACAAATGACTTTATTAGGTAAACGTAATTTATCACCGACATTGCCTTAGTAAGATAATATGTAGCAACAAATTATCGCCTCCCACGGCACATGAAAGAATCCTTCATATTAATCACATGGTTACAAAACAATCTTTAATTTTGATCACATGGTACTTCGGATAATTTTCATAATAATCTTAATTAGACCATTCTTCAAATATTGTTTAGCCTTCTTTAAACTTATACATATGGTGTAGTCCATGAGGAAACTGTTTATGTTGGATATTAGCAAACACCAATCACAAAATTACCTGTTGTCTTATATATTCAACTAGCCCATCATAATAAAGGGCTGGATTACAAATAATCCAATTCACCTAAATAGTAATAGGTAGAAAACTAAGAAATAAAGCTTCTATATGACAATAATATTCCATTTAAATCTAAAGTTTTAACAAGTTTTTATAAAAGAAATCATTTTTTGATTTTGAACATTCTGAACCAAGAAATTCTATTTACAGTTATTTTTTTACCCATCTAATAGAGATGTCCATGGTGTCATAGATATGAGAGGAAAGACGAAGTTACCAAAAAAAATTAATAAATAAACAAATTATTCTAAAAAAATATAGAAATTTTTTATTGTTTTTCAACATACATGTATGTATGTATATGTGTATTTGTATGTATGTATAGTGTCAATACATTGAAGAGGATCACATCTCCATTGAGTGAATCAACTTTAGATGCTCTCTACAATGAGATAGGATATAGAGAAATGTTTGGCAATGTACTTCCATCTATGATGTAGTTAACAATTATCATAAAGTATCCTTTGATCTCTATAAATTTGCAATCCAGGGATGAAGGTTTGAGCTTTAGCTTCATTACTCATATTGTCTTTAGGTTTTTCGGAAATGACACTAACTAGTTTATAAATATAAGCAATCTGATTACATTGACTAACTAGTTTACCATGCTTGTCTCAAATTGAACAACTAGTGTTTGGTCTAGGATTTCCTTTTGAAGTACCATCAAATTTCAATTTTATCTAGTCACAAGGAGGAGAAATTTGATTCCTACTTTCAAATTTGAAGAATTAACATTCTCATCCTCATAAATTGGGGATTTGAAGAACTATTTTTATTTATTTAAGAGTCATCTTATTTTACTTTAAAATTATTTAAGAATGCTTTTTATTTTTCCTTCACTTATATAATTATTTTATATTTTTTTTATATATGTTGTTTATCATTTAATTTTTATGTCTATGTTCACAAAATATATCACCCTAATGAACTTAGGAACATACATAACAAACACTAAATTCATTATCAACTTTATTATTTGAGTGGGAATCTCTTAAACATAGCCACAAAATATTTCATCAAGCATATCAAACCATTTTTTTACAAACATAGTGACAAATGATACACCCTTATGCAAAAATGTAGAGCATTTTCTAATCTTGAATAATTATAAAATTTTATCGTGTTCACATAAAAATATATCATCCTTATCAACTTAAGAGCATACATAACAAGACACATAATTCCTTATCAATTTTATTATTTGAAATGAAAAAGCTTCTAAACATGGTTATAAAATTACAAAATATTTCTAACCTTAAATAATTATAAAATCTTATTATATGAAAGCAAAAATATATATCACCTTCATCAACCTACAAACATACAAGAAGACATAAAAACCATTATCAAGTTTATTATTTGAAATAAAAATCTTCTAAATATATTATACAATTAAAAAATATTTCTCAAACTTAAATAATTATAAAGTCTTTTATTTTTCCTATTGTAGAAAATTTCAACTCAGTACCATCATCATACCTACAACATGAACTTTGTCATCAAACCAAATGTCCTTTGACAATGATTAACTCTTATATATTAGAGGCAAAATAGATCACTCCGATCAACGTAAAAATGTAAAGAAGACACAAAATTCATTATCAAGTTTACTATTTGAAATGAAAATCTTCTAAACATCGTTATAAAATTACAAAACATTTTCCAAACTAAAATAATTATAAAATCTTATTATATTGAAATACAAAACATATCACTCTCAACAACTTAAAAATACACAAAAAGACACAAATTTCATTGTCAAAATTATTATGTGAAACAAAAATCTTCTAAATATGATAATAAAATTACAAACATTTTCCAAACTTAAATAATTATAAAATCTTATTATATTGAAACATAAATTATGTCATTGTTAATTCAAAAGACACTTGATGTAAGACTATAGTCATGTTGTAACTTCCTAAATGGTGCTGAATTGAAAATACTTCAACATAAAAAAGAATAGAAAAATATATCTCTCATGAACTTAAGAACATACACTTGTAAGAAACAAATTTTTATTATTTATATTAGAAAGTCACAAAAGTTTTCCCAATAAAATATCATCCTCATTAAACACAACCACTTTTTTTATTATTTATATTGGAAAGCACAAAAACTATTCCAAGAAAAGATTAAACTGTGGCAACAAATAATTGGCCCTCATGACATAAGACAGCAGTAATCACATGGTGTTGGTGAAGAAGACCCGGATAAACTTGCATGATAATAAATAGTTATTACACAAGGTTTTAACCATTATTTATCCATTCTTTCCCTATAAATATGTGTGGGAGGGAGCTCAGAGTTTGTATCTCTGTTAGGTAAGTGCTACTTGAGCAATATGTCCAGCTATTATTTGTTTGATGCTTGGACTGCCGTTCAGATTGTAATGGTGGTGAGTTTAGTGCTCATCTCCATTAAATCTAGATCATCATTAAAGAGGAAGAAATACCCACCAGGTTAGCTTTTATGTTTCTTGTATTCTTTATATTTGTTTTCTAACTTGAAAATATGATAATCTCTAAAAAAAACTGTGATATTTCTTACATTCTTATCTTTGTTCTCTATCTTTAAAATGTGATAACCTGAAAAAACTGTGATATTTCTTGCACTCTTATCTTTGTTCTCTAACTTGAATATGTGATAATCTTGAAAAAAATTGTGAATATGTATGCAGTTGTGGGTGCATGGATGGTAGTGAGGGATCTTGTTCTGTTCAAGGATAAGGTGCCTCACAGAACATTCTACCAGTGGGCTAAATCGTATGGTCCTGTCTATTCTGTTCCTACTGGGCTTAAATCTGCTGTTCTTGTATTAAATTCAGCCAAAGCTGCAAGACAAGTAAGTTGCTAGTATAAATCTGCCCAGTTCATGAAATCTCAGCTTCTTCACAGTAAAAAAAAAAAAAAAGAGTTGTGATTGTTATCTATGAACTTTTCGCTTTCACTTTTCAAGTTTTTTCTTTTCTGGTTCTTGTTTTTACTTTCATATCTTGATAATAGATCATAGAATTTGATCGAAAATATTGACAACAATATTTGATTAAATTGGAAAAACTATGAGTAAAAATTTCATGATTTTAATATTTCTACTTTCTCTTCAAATAGATGTTGTTAAAGTCCTTGAGAATGTAAATTGTGGGTTGCAGGCCATGACAGACCATCATTCATCTATAACAGCCAAAAATCTGACCACAGCCTTGAAAGTGCTGTCTTTGGATCAGACAATGGTGGCCTTATCTGACTATGGAAGAGATCATCGGTTGATGAAAAATCTCATGGTCTGTCACCTCCTCGGAACATCTCCTCAAGTAATGTCTTCAATTGTTTCATTACCTTTTCAATCATCTAATTCATTTCATACCTATTACTTAAAAGATCCAAACTTTTTTTTACTGATTTTGATAAGATTTATCTCATTTATCTCATTTCTCTCTTTTCTTTCATTCATTTCTCTCTTTTCTTTCATTCCTTATAACATATGTTACATTTTTTACTGTTTTTTTTTATAAGCTTTATCTCTTTTCTTTCATTCCTTATAACATATGTTACATTTTCCTCTATGAACAGAGAAACAATGCATTCATGAGAGAGGAAATGGTGCAGAAGCTGATAGATTCCACTTATCTTGAGCTGAAGGAGGCTCCCAATGATACTGTCAACATGAGCAAGATCATTCTTGATCACTTGTTTCCCTTTGCTCTAAATCAAGTAACTTACCCCACCACAGTAATATATGATGTGCAAGCACTGTATTTGCAACATCTTAATTCAGCATTATTTATCGCTTAGTATTGAGATTTGGAGAGGCTTAGCCATCAAACTCATTTGCATTTTCATAAAAAGAAGTGGCAAGTGTTTTTTCAGTCAACTTTTTAAATACCTCAATAGCTCAACTGTAGAAGGAATCCTAGTTCAACCACTAAATTATTACTTATGAGAGGTGGTTTTTGTTCGTATCATTAAAATAAAAAAGATTCGATTGTTATTTTCTTCTTTATCTAATCAAAAATGACAACTTGTTTTTTGAATGCTAATTTATTTTAAAAAATTGATATACTCTACATCTTCTACATAATTTTAAAAAAAAATAAAAATACACTGATCAGTAATTGACTGGATTACTAATTTGTATTTATTTGTCATGGATTACAGGTGATAGGAAGAACTGTAGAGCCCTTAAAAGTTGAAGAGTTGGGTAGTAAAGTTTTATCATTGCATGACATGTACAATCTCATAGTTGGGGATCCTGGAAATGCTGCTCTGGACATCAATTGGAGAGACTTCCTTCCTTTTGTAAATAGATGGCTTCCCAACAAGAAACTACATAAAATGTTAAACAATGTGACCAGAAGGAGATCAGCACTTGTGAGGGCTCTCATTCGCCAAGAAAGGGAGCTCCTATCCTCAGGAAAGGTACCTTCACATTCCAGCATAACCTTAAATTTGAAACAGTACCATTTTGGTCTCAGCTCTGAAGAAAAAAAAACTGTCTCACAGAGAGCATATATTTATGTTCAACTTAACATCTTTAGATTGTGATAAGTAGGAGCTATTTTTCATAATAAATTAAATTATGATATTGTTATCACAATTTAATTGTGTAGTTTTTTAGTCGAATTCATTGACCTATGATTCATGAGTAACATAGTGGTTCACAAGAATCCATTTCTTATGAGAATGAATGGAACACTTAGTACTCATTACATCTAGGTGATGCCCACAGAGGAAATGCGATGAGTGCTAAGTATTCTATTGATTCTCATAAATGATAGGTCCGTGTGAACTACTACTCGTTCATGATTCATAGATCAATGAGTTTGACTCGAAAACTTCCGATAGCAATATCATAATCTATTGAATGTATTGTCATCTAATTATATCTATGATGATGAGATTTAATGAACATTTCACTGAATTATTAATGAATGAAGGAATCAAAAGGGTATTTAGACATGCTTCTCAAGGAAGGGGAGATTCTGAGTGAGAGGCAGCTAGAGACTGCAATTTGGGAGCCTGTCATTGAAAGCACAACTACAAGTCATGTGGCCATGGTCTGGGCTTTCTTCAACCTTGCTAAGCATCCTCATGCTCAGGTACTTTTCTGCAAAAGACTTCACTTTTTTCATCAATTAAGACATTATATTTCTGTGCAAAAACTTTCCCATTTTCATCAATAAAGTCATTCTATTTCAGTGCAAAAATTCTGAAATCCTAAAATTTGTACTACAGGAACGACTTTACAGAGAGCTAAAGCAAGTGTGTGGAAATAAAGCAGTAGAAGAAGGGGATTTGTGCAAATTGCCATATTTGAAAGCAATATTTTATGAGACAGTACGTAGGCATTCTCCTTTGCCTCTAGTGCCACTGCGTATTGTGCATGAAGATGTGGAGATCGACGGCTACCATGTTCCAGCAGGATGGGAGGTATAATCTTAAAATTTATCAAAAATATAAATCAAGGCATATTGAATAAGAAGTATTAATTACTAATGTGTAAGAGTTTTTGGATTTGGCTGTTTAGAATTTATTTGTATCAATGTTTTCGATAAAACTTTTATATCTATCATTAGGTTAATAAATAGAGAAATTAAAGAATTTGATTTCAAAAGTTGATACAAATAAGTCCTACACAATAAAATTCAAAAACTCTTAATCGTTATGGACTGTGGAAATCTAATATTTCAAAATATTAATCACTACTTTAATGAAGTAACAAATATTATAGTGTATTATTTATTAAATTTATATTAATTTGATGAAACTACAATAAATTTACAACAAAATTTAAAAAAATTATACATATTTCTAAAATTTTAAAAAATAGAAAATAAATAGAAAATAAATTAATACATGTTAAGCAAAACTATGAATTGGACCTTTGGAGAAATGAATATAGGGTATTAATCATCTTTGAACTTATTGTTGATATTATAAACCTACAATTAAAAATTAAACTAAAAAAATAAATATTTATGTATATTGTTATATTCAAGTGAATGCATTTTTTAAGATAGATAAATAATAAAAAATAAAAAATAATGAAATGAATGGTGAAAAGCAATGGACAATTATATTTAAAAGTTTGAGTTCTCAAATCTAAAATTTTAATAAAATGATGTGTGCAATATTTGTAATTCATAATTTTAATTATCAATAGTACTACTTGTTTTCAAACTAATTTTATTATATTTTTAAATTTTTTTAATAAGTTTGGTATTTTTTTAAAAAAATGTGTTTAATTATATGGATCATTTACTAATTTCTATTATTATTTATTGTTTAGATATTAATTAATATATGGGGAGTGAATAATTATGAGGGAGAATGGAAAAATTCAGAGGAGTGGAAGCCAGAGAGACAACTAAAGTTTCCAGTAGAAGAGGATATTTACAGGACCATGGTATTTGGAGCAGGGAATAGATTGTGTGCAGGATGGGCACAAGCAGTGACAATAGCCTCCTTGGTTATTGGGAAGATTGTTCAAAACTTCAAACTGAAAATGCCAATAGGACATGAAGATGACTATGAAACAATAATAAATACAGGAACTCACAAGCTACACCCTCTCTTTTCAATTCTTACACCAAGAAATGCTTAATCCACATCTCCATGTTCTAGTGTTTAGATAATCATATTATATCATTTTTTATGATGCTTGATATCTTAAATATATGTATTAAAAGTTTCACTTATATTTGAAGTTTTTTGCCTACTTTATGAGAGCCATCATTTGTATCTATTTTCATGGGAATCAATGGCAAATTTATTTATGGGAAAAGTATTATTTCCAAACCTAACCTAAATAGGAAGATAGCAAATAATATTAAAATAAACTTTCTCAATTTGAGTAAGAATGTCATTTTGTTCTAGCTAGATGTTAGATTGTTTCATTTCTATTTTATGTCAAGATTTAAACTAAATAAACTTATTTAATAAAAAGGTTATCTAGCATTAATCTTGGATTGAAAGCTATGCAAAAGCACGTGTTTCAATTTTGTTGGCTACAGATTATTTCTTCCTTATGATGCATAAGTGTTCATGTTGGTGTTAATGTTTGTTTGAATGAATATTGAATTTGGGTTAAGAGTATTGTCTTATTTATTTAATGGGGGAAAAGCTTGTACATACGATATGTCGTATGGATTCAAGTTTGTGCCTTTTTGTTTATCTAGTTTGGGGACTCTAATATGAAACCAAAATGGTGTATCATAAAGTAGAATTATACTCATATTTTTTTTATGATAACATCTTAAATCAAAAAATAATAAAAGAAGGCCTTAACATAAGTTTTTAAAATAAATTAATAAATTTGACTAAATGTAGTATTTAAATTGATGCACATAATCTATTATAGATATCATGCCCACCTACCCAATCTATATTAAAAAACCCCTATATATCTAATAAATTCCTAACATCACTAGAAACGTGATAAGATAATACATAACTATATTTATTTGAAAATGCCTAAACACACAACATAATAAACTTGCTAAGAATTCCCACTACTTAGATAATATTCAATCTAGTGGCAATCATTTTATACATTAGGTTGCAAAAATACTATTAAGGCACAGTATATGCATCCTCCACATCATCATGTAACTTAGGACACATACCAAGGCAAAGCCAAAAGTCTATGGTTAAAGGAATACTCACTTGTAATTATACGTTACAAAATCACTCCAAATATATATCAGAATATCTTGGCTAAGCCAAAGCCTTCTATGACACTATATCTTACTAATTTCTATTCCCAAATGATTTGTGAAGCTAGTTCTAAGCTTCTTGATTATCATTTGATTGTTATTTTCTAAAGAAAGTTTTATTCACTATTATAAAATGACTTGAACAAAAGAGGAAGATAATGTGAAATATATTGCAAATATTTTCTAACAACTAAGAATAAGAAGCCACTTCAACGTCGTGGATCTCTAAATATCTCCAATGAGAACAAAATTCATTATATAGTGTTTAAATAAGACTTGCTACTTCCTATATATACCCTACTTTTATCTATGATATCACCTAGGTCGAGTCAAATATGGCTATGTAGTTCCTACACCGACCTAATTAATTAAATAACAATCTACTAATGATAAATGACTTAATTAGGAATTAAGGTAGATACAAGAAAACTACTTATAACCCTATGTATACTCTAGGATCAGGGCATACATGCCTCCTCTTTAGAGAAGCATTACCCTCAATGCTAACCAAGTGTAGATTCTTGTGAATGAACTCTTCATCTTCCTATGTGGCAGATCCTTAATTGATAGACTATTTCATTGGATAAGATATTCATTGATTTTTCTAGTCTTTGGCTTCTTTATAGGTCTTTAAATAATGAACTTTGGCTCATCAAGCTCAAATATTTTTTCCCTAGAGACATTTTATGCCCAATTACTTTCTTCAAATATGAAACATGAAATAATGGCTATATCTTGGTTGTTGGTAGTAACTCAAGGTTTTAGAAAACACTACTTATATTTTGTATGATCTAGTACAAGCCATAGTATTTTTCTGACATTTTATTATTCTCCATCTATTGCTTCATTAGTAAATTATCTTATAATATTGAAATCTCAAGAACACCCAATCTCCAACTACAAAACTTATTTCCATGTGATATTTATTTTCCTGCTACTTCATTGAATTTTTTGTCATGTGACCAAATTCTCCCTGAGTCGTAAAAGTAATTATTAGTGATGACGCATATAGTCCTTCACAATGTGAAGCCTTGATGAGATCATCAACTATGATGTGATGGACAGAGGATGATATCCATATAGTGCTATAAATGGAGACCATTTTTATGAACTATTGAAGAAAGTGTTATACCACCATTTTGATAGTGTTATCCAATCTACCAATTGATATTTATTATTTGAATGAAACAACACAAATACCCTTCCAAAAGCTTATTAAAAACCTCATTTTTCCATAAGATTAAGGATAGTATGAAGAAATATGAGCCAATTGAGTTCCCTAAACATGAGAATAAATGTGTCCAAAAATATACTAGAAAAGATAGGATTGTGGTCACTAATAATAACCTTAGGTGTACCATGTATCTTTTGTATATTCTCCAAAAATGTTATTTTTCTATTGTAATCACTATAAAAAATATGATAACGTAATGAGATGACATCTTTAGTGAGGTAATTTGCCACTACCATGATGACATTCTTACCTGTCTATATGTGTTCCTAAAATGAAAGAACTATTCTATTCTAAGCATGGATGTAAATATACATGAGAAGAAATTGAGATTACAATGAAAAACTCTTGTATTTATATATGCAAGGGTGAGACAAAAGATAACATTGGATTAAGATATATGTCTTAATCTTATGAGTTGCTACGTGCAATAAGTAAACATCCTAAGTATATTAAAGTAATAAGTTATGAATATGATCTAGATGGGGAACGATTTAGATAATAACACCTCTTCATATCAACAAAATAAATAAATTTATGTGTAAAGGTAAAGAAATAAATATATTTGTTCTATTATATTAATCAATGTGAATATACATAAGAAGAAATTGAGATTGCACTAAAAAAAAATTGTATTTATAGGCAAGGGTGAGACAATAGATAACATTAGATTAAGATACATGTCTTAATGTTATGACTTGATATATAATAAATAAATATTGTAAGTAAATTTAAGTAATAAGGTATGAATATGGTATAAATGGTGAGCAAGTTTGGTAATATTCTGTATTCGTACCAATGTTCAACATAAATAAATCTATGTATAAATGGAAACAAACATATATAAAAGAAGGGAAAGGAATATATGTAATCATGAACACATTTTCCACTAAAAACTGGTTGATTATAAGACTTAAATGTCACACATCTTTACAAATAAAAAATGTAGAACTACAAACTAATTAAAAAAAATAACAAATTGCTTTACATATATAATAGATAATAACAAAATGTATTATATATAAAATAGATGAAAATAAATCATATTGTACATATATAATAGGTAATAATAAGTTATATAATAGATAATAACAAGTTGCGTCATATAATAGATAGTTATCCTTAATTTTTCAAAAAATTATATTAGTTTAATAGGTGAGAATATTACTTTGTCATTATTTGACTCCAAACATGAGTAAATTAGCCCCATAAATGATGACCACATCTGATAATGACTGATAATTTTACCTACCAATATTCAAATACTTCAATCATAAGAAAATACTTGAAATGGTCTTTTACACTTGTATGACAAAAACTAAACAATAAACTTTATGAAGAAAACTTATTAAACACCTCTGTTTTACATCAAATAATTTGTGGAGGAAATCTTACAAACATGGCGACAAATGATCACTCCCAATGGCAAAGAAAAAGCATATTTGTTGAATGTGTATAGGATCATTTCTCCCTTGATCATCTTTACTCAAATATTTATTTTAGATTGTCTAGAACATATGTCTATCTATCTATCTATCTATCTATCTATCTATCTATCTATCTGTCTGTCTGTCTGTCTATATATATATATATATATATATATATATATATATATATATATATATATATATATATATATATATATATATATATATATATATATATATATATATATATATATATATATATATATATATATATATATCTATATATATATATATATATATCTATATATATATATATATATATATATATATATATATATATATATATATATATATATATATATATATATATATATATATATAGATATATATAGATATATATATATATATATATATAACAAGTACAATTATAGTATTGTTTTATAGTTCATGATAATCGATGATCTTTTTTAGAGGGTTTACAAATGGTTTATAGTATTCATTTTATGTAAGAAGTGTCTATATACTCTACCTTTTATCTTTCAAGAGTACTCATTCTCCATAATATTGTGCCAACTCTAGAGAAATCACATTCATGATTACCATCTAAAGTTCAAGAAGCAAGGGATAGAACTTACACAATGCACAAGAAAATATTATTAATTCTATCAACTTTCAATAGCTCGTGTTATGTGCTCCAATGAGAATTTTATGGTATAGGAAGATGCATCAAATTTTGATTTGAGCGATATCCAAATGCCCACCTTGTTTTTAATTACACATTCTGATAGCATCATGAAACCATAAATTGGCCAAGATGATGGTCTCCCCATTAATCTCTCTACAATTTTTTTTGACAGTGTACTTCTCCAATAAGCCTTGGCACTTTGGACTATATTATTAATTTTTTAACTGATCATTTTCTATCTATGGTGTAGTTAACAATTACCATAAAATATTTGTTGTGTTCTTTAGTAATTGTGTGGTTTTCTTCTTGATTCCCCTAGCAAGGTGTTACAGTTCTAGAATGGATGAACTTGCACTTGCAGTTGAAGACTACAAGAGGAACCATGCTTTCTTAAAAAAACATGTTGCGTTAGTGTCTTTTCATATCCTATATCTATAAAATGGGTGAAACTTGTAGGAAAAATATTGCATACCTCTACCAAAGAAAAATTCATTTTTAAAATGTTGAACCAAAACCAATCTATTTATAGCTTTTTCTTCAATCTATTCACAATCAATTTGAAAAACATTAAGGTTTTTGAACTTCTAGATCCTTGAGATTGAGACAAGATTTTTTCCAACTTCTTAAATGAACATATTCGATGGTAGTTAAAACTTGTTTGCAAATCATTTACCAAAAAAATAGACATAAATTTAGAAATAGAAAAACATGAGAACTCAGATCCTCCAACAAGCAACAAATAGTAAAGCATGGTGGCTTTAATTTTTCTCAGGGTTTCCAATGACCTCAACATGGGCACTTGATAGAAATCACAATGTACCCCAAGATTATGCATGAATTGTGTGATGCATTCAACAATGGCGATGAAAAGAAATGGACTAACCTTGCAGGGAACACATCACACAACCCTAATAGTCTTGGAAAAATTAAAATGTAACCATTTATCCTAAGATTATGCACAAATTGTGTGATACAATGAACAATGCCAATGAGGGGGGGAAATGACTAGACTTTGCAAGAAAATATTACATAACCTTTTATGCCAAATGTGGAAGAATAGACAATGGATCTAAAATATTTTTAAAATGCCACCACCTTGCATGTGCTACCTATCTTTCACAAAAGCAATAGTGAAGACCTTGGGTTAGGAAAACACATAAAAATATTCAATATACTAATTGTGGGGTTTGATTTTTCTCTTAAAATTGACCCAAAAACTCTAGCAAAATAGTCACGGCTAATTAGAGTATTGGTAAATAAAAGATAGAAAACCATTTTAATGCATGAATAAAAATAAATCATAGATTAAATTTGGTGAAATAATTTCCAAAGGAAAAATTAATCGCAATTGGTACTTCAGTGAAAACATTTGTCTCTACCTCATATAAGGTAGGGACTAAACCCAATACAACAAAGAAACTTTGAGAAAAATATTATCACATGTATTGTCAATACTAAATCAAACCCACTAGCTATCCTTTTAGAAGATCCTATTTTTGTATGTAATAAAGAACTCTAAAAAAGAAACATTTGATGAAGTAGAAGTGAGAGAGTTACTATCTTTAGAGCTCTTAAGGGTTCTTAAACCAATCTGCAGCTGAACTTGAAGACAGGGTGAAACTTTTGGGAGCCATAGTGACCTAAAGATGATAATTGTCCTTAACGTAGGAGAATGTGAATTATGAAGCATGTCATCAACTTTACCATTGCAATTTCCATGACATGATGAAATCAACATAGTGAAAAACATTCAAGTCTTTTAGAGATAACTTGATGCCGAAGCACTCCAGCTCAAGAGCAATCTAGACATCATCCATAAAAAAAAAGTTTGTTGTTTTGGTTTTGGTTTGATTTGACTTCTAGTTTTGTTTATAATGAAGGGAATTTGTCAAAGTGTTTTCAATCTGAATTTAGATGTTGCCTTTGTAATGATCAAGCACATTTACTCAAATCTATTCTTGCTAGTCTATGGTTTAATTTTAATGTAGAGGAACAATACTATCATTTTAAAACAATATAATTCACTAAGTGTAAGCTCGGGAAATGACAAAGAAATTTATTTTTATGCTACGTAAGGAAATAAAATGAGTTTTTTGAAGCTACCAAGGGAGAGACCAATAGATGTCATGAGATTTCCTTGGGTAAAGGCAACATTAAAAATAAAAATGAAGTTCCAAGCTAGAAAAAAGGAAAAGTAATGATGCTTGAGGAGATATATCATGGGGATAAGGACCAAGGTAGGGTAAGAAGAAAAGGAGGTGTACATATGGGAGAGAAGTCAAGATTTGGTCCAAGTAAGGTGCAAATATAGAATTAATGCCCCAATATGCTAGTGAATAAGGTTTATGAAATTAGTGTGAGTTGGCCTTATTTTTCTTAGAAACTGAATGAAATGTGTAGAATTTTTTAAATATTATAACCTAAAATAATTTGGAAAGCTTCTTTTTGTGCTTGAGTTTGCATATTGTGTCTAGTTAATAGAAACTCTCTTAGTGTGCTTGCACAAGCTCCTAGGTCTCTTATTCTTCATGGGTTGCGCAAAAGATCCTATCTTATCTTTTAGGATCTTCCAAGCCCTAACTCAAACATTCTAGGAATTTACAATACCTCTCCAAGAGGTGACAACCTTTGTGCTTCACTAGGGATAACTATCATTAGTTTACTTTTCATTCCTTAGCTCCTTGTTGGATCCATCCAAGTGCTTCTTTGTCTTCTCTCCTTAGCAAGTGTTAGTAGGGGTTTCAATTTCTTCTAAAAATATTCTTGAATTATATTTGATCCATCTAGGTTAGGATATCAATGCTTTCTTCATCAATCTCTAAATTCTTAAGAAAACTTGGCAATTACGCCTAATTTCTCTACTAGCACTAGTTGACTAGTTTTTGCCAATTCTTTCAAATATTTCCCAAAAAACCCCCCAAAAAAAGTTGATATTATGAAACCCTTTATCAAGTTATGAAATATTTTGCAGGTTTCATTTCTCCATGATCTTCGTACAGTGGATTCCTACTTTCAAGAGCTATTAGGGCTAATTAGGCTTCACTAGACTAGTCAAGTGATTTTTGCTTCAAAATTTAATCAAATGGATTGGGCAATGCCTAAGCTTCTTTTGGGGCCTCTATACAATCCCAAGGACTACCAATCCACACTTGGATTCATTCTTCCAATTGAACCCCTACATTCAAACACAATAAACACTTCACAAGCTCTTAGTCGGGTTACACTGGACTCGCTTAGGGCTTGTCTTTAAAAATAGTTAAACAACTACTCAAAGCTCCTCCTTCCATATTTACACTATACATGGGCTCCCCTATCATATCCCTCAAGGGCATGATGAATCCACAATGGGGTTCTATTGGGGAGTCATTTTTCCTCGTACAGTCATGAATGAACTAGTGACTGGTTATTTACAAAACAATTTACAGAACTAACCTAAAGAAATGAAAACAAACTAATCTAATTTCAAAAATCCCACATGAAGTGAAAGGATTTAATCCATTGAAGGATTGTTTCAAACATAAATGTTTCATTGTCACACAATACAAAAATAACACAGTGTAATTACACAAAGCTTTAAATTTCTTGCTCAAAATACTCCAACCTTGGGAAATGGGCTTCTTAAGTCTTAAATACCTTCACCTTTCAGGTCTAGGTGGTTAGGATACCTACCAAGCCCTAAATACAATCTTGTGTCTTCGTGGAGACAAAGTTGTCAAGCAACTTTGAAAAGTTGCTAATGTTGCAGTGACAACATTTTGACAACTTTTACATGTTGTCTCCTAACTTGTTCCAATCACCTTAAAACCTTATAAAATGATATAGAAACATGATGAAAGCCATTTTAGGCTTGTTTACAAAATTTTCAATGCTAGTGAGGGTTTTGACCAAAATTCCTAAGTTTAGTCACCCAAAAGACTAACATTCAAACCAAGATTAACACTACCAAAACTACTAGATTGGACTAAATCTAATCTAGGCCTCCTAGACACACACATACTAGACCTTCTAAGGCCTTCCACACAATCTTGACCTATCTAGGGTTAGTACAAGCCACACCAAAACTTAGAACTTTTGGAGAAAGTCCTAGGTGCTCTTGTACCATTCTCCCAAACAAAAAAATTTTAAGTCATCGTAGGATTGATCAAGTTGGAGTCTATCCCCAACTTATTGAAATCTATTTATTTGATCCAAATAGCCTCTGCATCATACTTTCCTTTCCACTTGACTAGGTGCTCCCAATAGTTCTTCTGTCTAGTCTTTTTATAGACTCTTGAGCTTAGAATCTTCTTTGCCTATCTTGGTGGTGTAGGGGGTAACTGCAAGTCTTCTAATTCTTGTATGACTTCAGTGAGACTCTGATCTAGATCAGGAGTAGGGCCCTTATAGATAGCTAAGTCAGCTACATTTAATATAGGGGATAATACAATACCTTCTAGGAGTTCCACCTTGTAAGCATTGTTACCATACTTAGAAAGTATAGTGCAAGGTCCTAACCTCCTCATTTGTAACTTATTGGGCACTCCCTCCTACAACCTTGCCTTATTGAGGTGCACCATTACAAGATCCCCTAATGGAAATTAAAGGTCTATCTTCCTTTCATCAATCTTTTGTTTAACCTTTTCATTTCTCTCTGTCAAGGTCTTCTTGACTAAATCATGTATTTCTTTCATTGAATGGGAAAAATATTGAGCATACCCACTCCCTTTGGTTCCATCTCTTAACTCTCTGAGTTCAAAGATCCCTCTAGGATTTAACCCATAGACCACTTCAAATGGACTTCTTCATGTGGCTCTACTGACTGTGTCATTATAGGCATACTCTGCATGTCCAAGAAGTTGATCCCAAGCCTATCTATATTCTTTGGTGAGGGACCTCAGTAGGTTGCCTAGGCTTCTATTCACTACCTTAGTTTGACCATCTGTCTATGGGTGATAGGCAGACCCAATGGATAGATTGGTTCCAAGATTTTTCCACAGTGTCTTCCAAAACTGACTCATGAATTTGGAGTCCCTATCTGACACTATACTCAAGGGTAGCCCATGAATTCATACCACTTCCTTGAAGAATAGTTGTGCAATCTGACAAGCATCATGGACAATCTTACAAGGGACAAAGTGGGTCATTTTTCTGAATCTGTCTACTATGACATAGATACTATCAAATCCTTGTTTGGTCCATGGAAACCCTACTACGAAGTCTATGCTTAAACACTCCCATGGTCTACTTGGGATGGGGAGAGGTTGATAGAGAGCTGCATTGGATGATGTACCCTTGGATTTTTTATATACTACACAACATTCCACATATCTCCTAACATCCTGATTCATCCTTGGCCAATAGTAAAACCTCTAAACCAACTCTTGAGTCTTATTGACTCCAAAATGACCACTAAGTGCCCCATTATGATTCTCTTGAATTAAATTTTCCCTCATTGACCCCCTACGAACACAAAGTTGACTAACCTTAAACAATAAGTCACTCTGCATAGTATAATCAGAAAAATCACCATGGAAATGATTTTTATGTTCCTTACATAGATTTTAGATCTCTGCAAAGTCTTCATCCTCTGAATACAAATCTTAGAAACTTTCAATCCCTATACTCTTTAACTGAACTTCTTGCACTGTCAAAAGTCTCCTGCTTAGGGCATTGGCTACCTTGTTCTGCAATCCCTTCTTATGTTTGATGTTAAAGGTATAGGCCTACAGGTACTCAACCCATTTCACATGTTTATGATTGAGCTTGTCTTGGGAGTTCAAAAAACTAAGAGATTGGTTATCAGAATAGACCACAAACTCTTTGGGGAGCAAATAGTGCGTCCATTTTCTTAATGCTTGAACCAATGCATATAAATCTAGGTCATAGGAATAATACCTCCTCTTTTCATCACTAAGCTTCTCACTATGAAAAGCAATTACTGGTCTCACATTATTGGCATCACACTCTACTATGAAAAGTTTTTCAAAACTAGGGAGTACTAGGATAGGTTGTGTGGCTATCCTCTTTTTTAGCTCCTCAAATCCTTGATTTTCTTCTTGATTCCACTAAAACTTGGCTCTCATTCAACCTTTTATGGTATCCAACATAGGAGCACAAATAGTACTAAATCATTTGATAAATTTCCTATAGTATTATGCTAAACCATGGAAACTCCTCACCTCTATTGCAGTGTTGGGGGTAGGCCAGCTGAGGATGGCTTCCACTTTACTTGGGTCCATTTTAAGATTGAGGTTGTGACAAGAAAAAACCAAGGTATATTAGCTCTAACTTCATGTACTCACACTTGTCCAAGTTTATCATGAGCTTCTCCTCATGTAGCTTCTTGAAGACAATTTACAAATGTTTCAAATGCTCTTCTCTAGTCTTTCTAAAGATTAGTATATCATCTAGATACACTACAACAAATTTTATAATATAGTCCTTTAAAAATTCATTCATAAGTCTCATGAATGTGGATGGAGCACTTGATAGTCCAAATGGCATCACAAGCCACTCATACAAGCCCTCTGTAGTCTTAAAGATTATCTTCCATTCATCCCCCTCCTTGATCCTTATCTGGTGATACCCACTCTTAAGATCAATTTTGATGAACTACATGTCATCTCCTAGACAATCCATTAGGTCTTCTATTCTTGGAATGGGGAATCTATACCTAATGGTGATCCTATTTATGGATCTTGAATTAGTGCACAACCTCCAAGTACCACCTTTCTTGGGTCCTAAGATAGTAGGGACAATGCATGGGCTTATACTTTTCCTAATGAGTCCTTAGTCCATGAGTTCTTGTATTTTCTTGGCTATCTCCTCATTCTATTGAGGGGTCAACTTATATGAAGCTTTATTAGTTAGGGTGGCTCCTGGGATGAAGTCTATTTTATGGCTTATGGCTCTAGTAGGGGGTAGGATAGCTGGTTGTCCATCACTCACAATATCATTGTACTCCTTTAGCATCTCCTAAACTTCTTTAGGGATCCATGTATTCTTGTCTGGATTTTCTTCCTTAGGCTTCAAGACTAGTGCATACCCCACTCCATCACCCTCTTCAAGGGTTTGTAAGAACTTCTTTTCACTCACCAAGAGGTCATTAGGACTTGTGGACTTCAATTCTCCCTCTTCTAGCAAAGACTGGATTTTGAAAGTCACACCATCTTTCTTGAAGGAGTAATAATTCTTGGCTCCATCATGCATGGCTTGTCTATCAAATTTCCATGGCCTTCCCAATAAGAGGTGACAAGCATCCATTAGAAACACATCACACATTACCCTATCTTTATACTTCCCAATGGAGAAGTCCACCTAGGCTTGTTTGTTCACTAGGACATGTTATCCTTTGTTTAACCATGTCACTCTGTATGGATTGTTGTGAGGAATCCTCTACATTTTTATCTTGCTAACTACCTCTTCTAACACAATATTGTCAGTTGACCTTGATTTAATGATGACCTTGCATACTTTTCCGATGATCTTTCACTTCATTCTAAATAATGCTCTTCTTTGGCTAGGTTCTTCTCTCACTGGCTCTTTGATCAGTGTCCTTCCAATCATTGAATTCTCCCCTTCTTCTGATTCCAAGGGTACCTCTGCATGTTTTTTACTACTGTTGGATTCTTCTTGAACAAATTTAACTCTTTTGTCACTCCCTTTGGATGTAGACCCCTTCTCTAGACACCTATAAGCTAGATGTCCCATTTGGTTGAAGTGATAGCATTTCATTGTGGCAAAATAAGAACCTCTTCCTTTCCCATTGTTTCATCCTCTCCAATTGTTATTGGAGCCTCTTCCTTTATTGAAGCTTCCTCTACTTGAGCTTCCCTCATGCTATTCAGTTAGCTTAGTTTCTCCTTGGGTCTTTGGATCTTTTCTTCTACCACCATAACCTCCTCTATTCCCTCTACCCTCTCCTCCTCTTCCTCTACCTCTATTACTTCCTGAATCTTGTTTCTTCTTTAATTTTTTTCCACCTTAACTGCAAGTTGGTGGCATCTCTATACTATGGTAGGGGTAAGAAGACTTAAATCTTCTTGTATAGTCCATCTTAAGTCATTGAGATACTTGGCTACCTTCACATTTTCATCCTCTACAACCCTAGACCTCATACATAGTCTTTGAAACTCCTGTGTGTATGAGCTAACATCCAAATCCTTTTGTCTAAGGCTCTATCTCTTCTTATGCAACTAAATCTCATAGTCCTCTTGCACATAAGCTTCTCTGATTTTATCCAACATAACTTTCCAAGTGGCAATGGGTTTCTTCCCTTCTCTCTCTCTCTCATCTTGGATGAATTTCTTGCAAGTGACTGCAGAATCCCTAAGCCTTTCTTTAGCCACTTTCACCTTTTGGGCCTCAGTTATCCCATCACATTCAAAGTGGTTCTCAAGTCCTTCAGTCCAATCTAGGACTACTTTTGGTTCCATTTTCCCACTAAAGATTGGGATGCCCTTCAATGCCTTTCCACTTAAGGCTTATATTCCTTTCAAGAAGGGTTCTTCAACTAGGACTGGATCTAGTTCAGGGACCTCATTCTCTTAGGGTACCTCCTTATTTTTTCCTTCCATCCTTTCTTTGACTTCTTCAATTTTTTCATCCACCTCATCCAACTTTTGCTCTAGTTGGGCCAATCTTTCCTTGATAAACCTATTTTCTTCCTCTACCTCATCCACTTTCTTTGTCAGCTCTGCATTGGTCACCATTTTAGATTCTCCTATCGACTCCTCTATCTGAAACATTCACCACAAGCCTAATCTTGTAGGCTATGATACCAATCTGATAGAAACTCCCTTAGTGTTCTTGCACAAGCTCCTAGGTTATCCAAGACCCTATCTTAGCTTTTAGGATCTTCCAAGCCCTAACTCAAATAGTCTAGGACTTTAAAATACCTCTCCAAGAGGTGACAAACTTTGTGCTTCACTAGGGATAACTATCATAAGTTTATTTTGCATTCCTTGGCTCCTTCTTGGATCCATCCAAGTGCTTCTTTGTCTTCTCTCCTTAGCAAGTGTTACCATGGGTTTCAATTTATTCTAGATGTAGTCTTGAATTCTATTTGATCCTTCTAGGTTATGATATCAATTATTTCTTCATCAATCTCTAAATTCTTAAGAAAACTTGGTAATTAGTCCTAATTTCTCTACTAGCCCTAGTTGACTAGTTTTTGCCAATTCTTTCAAATCTTTCCCAAACAAACCCCCCCCCAATTTTTTTTTTTTAAAAAAAAGTTGATATGCTGACACCCTTTATCAAGTTATGAAATATTTTGTAGGTTTCATTACTCCATGGTCTTTGTACAGTGGATTCCTATTTTCAAGGGCTATTAGGGCTAATTGGGCTTCACTAGTTGAGGCAAGTAATTTTTTCTTCAAAATGTAATCAAATAGATTGGGAAATGCCTAAGCTTCTTCTGAGGTCTTTTTACAACCCCAAGGACTACCAATCCACACTTGGATTCATTCTTCCAATCGAACCCCTACATTCAAACACAATAAACACTTCACCAGCTCCTAGTCGGGTTACACTAGACTCGCCTAGGGCTTGTCTTCAAAAATAGTTAAACAATTCCTCAGAGCTCCTCATTCCATATTTACACTATACATGGACTCTCATATCATATCCCTCAAGGCCATGATGAATCCACTGTGGGGTTTTATGGGGGATTCATTTTTCCTCACACAGTCCTGAATGAACCAGTGACTGGTTTATTTACAAAACAATTCATAGAACTAACCTAAAGAAATGAAATAAACTTCAAAAAAACTCAAAATGAAAAAAAAAAATCTAAGTTCATAAATCCCACACAAAGTGAAAGGATTCAATCCATTGAAGGATTGTTTCAAACACAAATGTTTCACTGTCACACAATACGAGAATAACACAGTGTAATTACACAAAGCTTTAAATTTATTGCTCAAAAAACTTCAACCTCAGTAAATGGTATTCTTAAGTCTTAAATACCTTCACCTTTTAGGTCTAGGTGGTTAGGATACTGACCAAGCCCTAAATACAAGCTTCTGTCTTCGTGGAGACAAAGTTGTCAAGCAACTTTGAAAAGTTGCTAATGTTGTAGTGACAACATTTTGACAATTTTTACATGTTGTCTCCTAACTTTTTCCAATCACCTTAAAAACTTATAAAATAATAAAAAAACAATGATGAAAGCCATTTTAGGCTTGTTTACAAACTTTTCAATGCTAGTGAGGTCTTTGACCCAAATTCCTAAGTTTAGTCACCCAAAAGACTAACATTCAAACCAAGATTAACACAATCAAAAATACTAGATTAGACTAAGTCTAATCTAGACCTCCTAGACACACACATACTAGACCTTCCAAGGCCTTCCACACACTCTTGACCTGGCTCAGTTCAATACAAGCCACACCAAAACTTAGAACTTTTGGAGAAAGTCCTAGGTGATCCTGCACCACTAGTTTAGTTTGAATAGTTACAATTTTATTCAACCTAATAAGGTTCACTAATATTTCTTCATTGAATGGTATTAGAGTGAGGTTCTAATTTTTGGGAGAGAATTGACTCATTATTGAAGGGATAGCTAGTATATCCTACAAAGGATGAAGTCAGAGAGGAAGAGGGCATCTATAGTACAACTAGATGCAATTGAGATATCACAGAGGAGAGGAGTCCATGTAGAAGAAATCAATGAAGATGAGGAAGAGTTGATTATTGAAGGAGGTGAAGAAGTGAATCAACTAGCATTTCATCCTAGAGAGGAGAGATTTATCATGGATATCTCCAAGATTAATTCAAAGCCTCATTTTGATCTTCTAAATTTCAAAGGGGGCTTAAATGAAAAAGAATTGGTAGTTGTATTGTTGAAATGGATAAATATTTTTAATATAATAACATAGAGGGAGATCATAAGCTCAAGTATGCATGGACAAAATTTAAGGGGCATGCATCCCCATGGTGGGATCATCTGTGATCAAATGGGTAGAAAAGAGGGAAAGATAAAATTAGGGCATGTGATCAAATGGTGACCAAAATCAAAGCTACACTTTTCCCAATCAATTACCATATCAACTTGTTTAGAATAATTTAAAATTTGGAGCAAAAGGAGAGCGTCATTTAGGAGTATATTGAATATTTTTACTAGTTAAGCATGAGAGTTGATCATGTGGAGATTGATACTAAGAAAGTTTCAAGATATTTGAATGAGTTGTGTATATCTATCCAAGATAATATCAATATAATTAATATACATATTGCAAGCAGAAGAGAAAATCAATAGGAAGTAACACAATAACTCTTAGGGTAGAGGCATATTTCCACGTAAAAGAGAGTAGCCAAATAACAATAGAAGTTGCCAAAAAAAAAAAAAAGTACATCAAGTGAAGGAATGAAGGAAGGTAAAGGAAGACAGACTTCCCTATAGAAAGGCAGAACTATTATCCTAGAATAGGGTTATTTGGAGAGGTAGAGAAATAAGTTTCAAAGACATGTGTTTCAAATGTGGGGAAATAGGAAATCAAGCAAATTCGTATGTCCACAAATCTAGTATGAAAGAGGTAGAAGAAAGGAGGCAAGAGTACATGTAGCACATGTTGAAAATGATAATAAGGCCACCAACAAGCATGGATAAGACCCCAAATATGGACAATCATTGGTGTTGCAAAGAATGTTGTTAAATCTAGGAAAGGAGAAACCTGAGCAAATCCAACGATGAAATTTCTTTCAAGAAAGATTTAAGGTGAATGGAAAATTTTGCAAATCATTGTGGATAGTGATAGCACCAACAAAATTATTTCTAAATAAATGGTTAGAAAGATAAAATCAATAAGAGCCAAGCATCCCAATAGTTGTAAAAGTATCATCACTTGTTGGTGAATGAACAAATTTTAGTGAGATTTCAAATTGGAAACTACAAGGATGAATTCATGTCCGACATAATGGTAATGGATGTGTGTCATATTATTTTGGGAAAACCATGGCAATTGGATAAGAAGGTTTCTCATGACAATAAAAAAAAGTGCATGTGCAATCAAGAAAGATGGAGAAGAGTACATTTCAAACATGGTGAAGAATAGAGAAGAGGAGAGTGAAGATAAAGAAAAAGTATGAATGGTTTCTAAAAATAAATTTTTGAGAGAATCCAAAAAGGAGAAAGGATGTTTCCATCATTCTAAAAATTTTAGTGGTTCAGAGAGTGAAGAAAGAAGAGCAAATGCAAATGGAAGTTCAAGAAATTTTGGAGGACTATGAAGAAATTTTGATGTAGTTGTCGATGCCTAGCATCATAGTCTCCTACAACATTGACGCCTAGGACCATAGTCCCCTAGGAGACTAAATCCTAGCACTATAATCTCATAGGACACTAGCTCCAAGAGCCATATTCCTAGTATTTTTTCCTAAAACTTGATCCTCAGATTGTTTGAAAGCTCCTAACACCAGTTTGACTTATGTTTTAACTTGGGAAACCTAAAGGACTATCACGCTTAGTGATATCTAGTCCTATCATTTTATGCTCAAATTTTATTGACAGGTTTCTATTGATAGGTTCCTCATTGCATCCTCTTTCTAGTTTTCTATATCATAGTTGGTTTTCATATTTGTATTTGTTAGTTTATGTTGATTATTGTCAATTTTGCACATTTTAGCATAGTTCTTGCATTGTTAATTTCCAATCGCATCCAATCAATTCAAAGCTCTAAATAATACAATCAATACATTTTTCCTACTCCCTCAATGGTTTGTAGTTGTGATGTAGGAGCATCCTAGGTGTAAGAGCAATCTTGCATCACCCAAAAATATTTATGGTTTCTTTTCAATAAGGGTTATCTTGTGTAGAGCTGCTATTTTTGGAAAATTTACTATTTTTAGTCAATTTTTTGTTCGAGCTCAAAATGGTCTATTTTCTTCCCTGGAGGTTCATTTTGGTCATATCAGCCTACCAATAAAGTTTCATTTCCAGATCAAGTCTAGTTTTGAAGATTTTTAAAAAATTTGGTATTGGCAGTAGGGTACAGAAAATTTGAACTCAATTTTGAAGGCTTTAGAGGCCCCAGATGAGGTTGAAAATTTGGTTGAATGAAGCTTTCTTATTCAAGCGTTGTAGAGAACTTTGTGCTCTTTTTGAAATGGGGTCATAATAGTCAATCAGGTCAACGGGTGATGACTTATGGTCTCTAGAAGTTGGGCCACCTGAAATGGCAGAAAATAAATTTCCTTCAAAATTTCTGTTTGGGTTTCAAAAGTTGTTTTGAGATGACTATGATGTAATAAAATGAAAAATAAAATAATTCTAAGTTTGGTTGGCCTTAGAGGCTAAAAATTTAGGAACCTTCCCAGGTGGTGGAAAATTGCCTATATAAGGAAGGCCCGTAGTGTTGTCTAGGGAAATTGGGAGTAGTTCAGACTAGTTCTGGGTAATAATTCAAGGTTTTGTCCTACAAAATGTTGTAATGGAAAATGCCCATGTGGCTTTTCATATTGTAATTCTAAAATTTTTAATTCCACATTTGTGGAGATAATAAGAAGCCCATTTCGGTTCTTGCAAATTGTTGTTGTTCTCTATTTCTATTATGTGTTTGTGGTATTAAGGGGAGCACCCTTCATCAAGTGGTATCAGAGCGGGAGTTCTTGAGTGTGTAAATAGATCACCGACTATGAGGTAGTTTGCACCAGGACCATGGTTTAGGATTTCAGCGAGCAGCGCAAAAATGCCTCCATGAAGGGAATGCGGTGGAAGAGCTGGTGGTGTGACACCTGAGATTAGAGCACTCTAGAGACAAGTGCGAGCATTGCAAGAAGAGATTTGTAGAGGAATAAATCTTAATGTCAGAGATGAAAGTGAGGATGAAATCGAAGAATAAGGAAATTTTGATCAAGAAGGAGAAGGCAAAATTATGAACCAAGAAGAACAAAGGTTTTTTTGAGCCATTTCCAAGATTGAGAAAAGACCTAAAATTGAGGTTCCTACATTTTTAGGAAATCTTAACCTTGAGGAGTTGATCGACTAGATCAATGAATTAGAAGAATATTTTGAGTATGAAGATATTGAGGATCTTGATCGGGTCAAGTTTGAGAAGGCCAGACTGAAGGGTCATGTGAAGATCTGGTGGCAAGAGATTCAATTGGAGCAAAATAAAAGAAGAAATGATACAATCACAAGATGGGATCAGATGGTGGATAAATTGAAGTGATAGTTCATTCTTGTTGACTATGAGCTTGACCTACTGAAGAAAATGCAAGGTTTGAAGCAAGCAAGAAGATCTGTTCAGGAGTATATAGAGGAGTTCTATTGAATCCTCATTAGAATAGGACATGCAGAAGCTAATAAGGAGAAAGTTTCCCATTACCTTAATGGGTTGAGGTTGAGCATTCAAGAGGAGTTGAATTTGGTTCGACTGAACAACATTGAAGAGGCATACCAGTTTTCCCTAAAAGTAGAGGAAAAGTTGAACAAAAAGTTTGAGAGCAAACAAAATGGAAGAGGTCGTGGTGGAAGATCTGGTGGACGGTCATATGGAGGGCTAAATGTAGATCTGAAAAAGAACGATGAGGCCAATAGTAGTCAAAATTAGAGAGGAAACAATTTCAATCATTTTCATGATCATAATAATAGAGATCAGAGAGGAAGAGGAAGAGGAGGCTTTCATGGAACATGTTTTCATTGTGGATAAGAAGGTCATAGGGCATTTGAATGTCCTCAACACCAAGGAAGGATAGACATGAGAAATGAAGGCCATGCTAGAGTTGTACATGTAGATGAAGATGGCAGATCATCACATTCTGAAGATGCTAAAAGAGGAGAAATGCTAATAAATAGAAGAGTCTTGTTGAGTAGTGAGAATGAACCTGAAAAAAGGAGCAGTCTATTTCGCACCAAGTGCAAGTGTGAGGGTAAATGTTGTGATGTGATTATCAATAACGAAAGCACTAAAAATTTGGTGTTATAAGAGATGGTGACAAAGTTGAAGCTCAAGAGAGAGAAACACCCACATCCATATTGGATTGCCTGGGTGCAGGATGACCACAAGGTCATGGTCAGTGAACAGTCCCTAGTAAAGTTCAAGATTGGCAGATACCATGATGAGGTACTATGTGATATCATACCTATCGATGCATGTCATATGTTTTTGGGTAGACCATGGTAGTTTGACAAGCATGTTGTACATGATGGTTGTACGAATACCTATTCTTTAATAAAGGATGGAGTGCGACATAAGCTAAAGCCATTGAAGGACACTGAAGAAAAGGTATGTGGTAATGCAATAATAAGTTTTGTTGATGGAATAAAATTCCTAGAGGGTATGAGGCATGAGCATATGTGTTTTTCTTTAATTACAAAAGCTGGTAAAGAGGAAGTAGAAGATGTACCTGTAGAAGTTGCAAATTTGTTGAATGAGTTTTAGGATATTGTATCTGATAATGTGCCTGATGGATTACCACCAATAAGGAGGATCAACCATCAGATGGACTTGATTCCAGGAGCTAGTTTTCCAAATAAGGCAGTACACAGAATGACACCAGGAGAAAGTGAAGAGCTGAACAAATAAGTACATGAGTTATTGCAAAAGGGGTTTATTTGGGAGAGCCTGAGTCTGTGTGTTGTACCAACAGTATTAGCACCAAAAAAGAATGGAGAATGGAGAATGTGTATAGATTACCGGGCTATAAACAAGATCACAATCAAGTATAGGTTTCCATTTCCATGAATGGATGACATTATGGACTATTTGAGTGGAGTTGTGTATTTCTCAAAGATAGATCTGAAGAGTGGATATCATTAGATTTGGATCAAAGAAGGAGATGAATGGAAGACTACCTTTAAGACAAAAGAAGGACTGTATGAGTGGTTAGTCATGCCTTTTGGGCTAACCAATGCACCAAGCACTTTCATGCGGCTCATGAACAAAGTTCTAAAAGAATTTTTGGGTAATTTTGTCATTGTTTACCTAGATGATATTTTGATCTTTAGTAAGACATTGGAGGAGCATATGATGCATATTCATATGGTGTTTGAGATGTTAAGGGAAGATAAATTTTTTATTAATTTGAAGAAGTGCAGTTTTGTGAAAGAGTTAGTGTATTTGGGATTTGTAGTTTTAGCAGAAGGTCTAAAAATGGACCAAGAGAAAGTACAGGCTATCGTTGAATGGCCTACTCCAAGGATTAAGTGGACTACTGGGGTAGATAAAAGTTTTAAACTATTGAAACAAAAAGTTACAGAGCAACCTATTTTAGCACTTCCAGATTTTAATAAGGTGTTTCAAGTAGACTATGATGCTAGTGGTACGACAATAGGAGTTGTTATGAGTTGGAAAGGTAAACCTATTGCTTATTTCAGTGAGAAGTTAAATGATACCAAGAGAAAATATTATGTTTGTGATGCAGGAGCATCCTGGGTGTAAGAGCAATCTTGCATCACCCAAAAATATTTCTATTTTTATTTTCAATAAGGGCTATTTTGTGCAGAGCTACTATTTATGGAAAGTTACTATTTTTGGTAATTTTTGTATGTGCTCAGAATGATCTGATTTCTTTCTTGGAGGTTCATTTTGGTCATATAAGTCTGCCAGTAAAGTTTCATTGCCAGATCAAGTGTATATTGGAAGATATTGAAGATTTTCGGTATTGGCAGCAGGGTACAAAAACTTTGAACTCAGTTTTGAAGGCTTTAGAGGCCCCGGATGAGGTCAAAAATTTGGGTGATGGGCACTTGTGTGGGTCAAGCCTGTAGAGCGCTTCGTGGCGTTTCCAAAATGGGGTTATAATAGCCGATCGGATCAACTGGTGATGACTTATGGTCTTCGGAAGTTGGGCCACTTGAAATGGCGAAAAATAATTTTCTTCAAAATTTCTGTTCGGGTTTCAAAGGTTATCTTGAGCCGACTATGATGTAATGAAATGTAAAATAAAATAATTCTAAGTTTGGTCGGCCTTATTGGCTAAAATTCTGGAACCTTCCCAGGCGGTGGAAAATTGCCTATATAAGGAAGGCTGTATTATTGTCTTAGGCAATTCAGAATAGTTCTGGGTAGTAGATCTGGGTAATAGCTCGAGGCTTTTTCCTACAGAATATTGTAAGGGAATGCCCATGTGGCTTTGCATATTGTAATTCTAAAAGTTTGTAATTCCACATTTGTGGAGATAATAAGAAGCCAATTTTCTGTTCTTGCATATTGTTGTTGTTTCTCTATTTCTGTTATGTGTTTGTGGTATTAAGGGGAGCACCCTTCATCAGTTTGTGATCAAGAATTTTATGCTATAGTTCAAGCATTGAAGAAGTGGAGACACTATTTTCTTCCCAAAGAGTTTGTTTTGTATATTGATCATCAAGCTTTGAAATATTTGAATAGTCGAGGAAAGTTGAATCAAAGGTATTTGAAATGGGTTGAGTTTTTGCAGAGTTATACATTTGTTTTGAAACACAAGAGTGGAAAGTCTAATAGGGTTGTAGACACTCTTAGCAAAAGGAAACTATTACTGACAGAGATGCGGATTGAGGTGGTTAGGTTCAATGAACTCAAGAATTTGTATCCAGAGGATCCTGATTTTGGAGAAGCTTGGAAAGCTTGTACAAAACTTGTTACTCTAGACAGAATGAAGTAGTTGGATTTCATCATCTAGGATAATATGCTATTTAGAGGGAGTCAGTTGTGCATTCCATGAATTTCTATGAGGGAGAATCTCATCAAGGAGAAGCATAGCGAAGGATTGGCTAGACATTTTGGTCGTGATAAAACTCTTTCTTTGGTTAGTGAGAATTATTATTGGCCATAGTTGCAGCAAGATGTCAAGAAGTTTGTACATAGTTGTAGAGTATGTCAGATGGAAAAGGGAGTAAAGCAAAATATAGGGTTGTATTAGCCATTGCATGTACCAGAGAAGCCTTGGGAGGATATCAGTATGGATTTTGTTCTTGGTTTACCAAGGACTCAGCGGGGACATGATTCAATTTTTGTGGTGGTTGATAGATTTTCAAAGATGGCACATTTCATTCCCTGCAAGAAGACAAATGATGTTGTTCATGTAGCAGAATTATTTTTCAGAGAAGTGGTGAGACTACATGGTTTTCCAAAGACCATAGTTTCAAATCGAGACACTAAGTTTTTTGGATATTTCTAGCACACATTGTGGAAGAAGTTAAAAAAATATCTGAAGTTCAGTTCATCACATCATCCACAGACTAATGGATAGATAGAGGTGGTAAATAGGAGTCTGGGAAATCTACTGAGATGTTTGGTTGGAGACAAGCCAATAGGATGGGATTTGATTTTATCACAGGAAGAATTTGCATACAATAATTCTATCAACAAGAGCATTGGTAAATCACCATTCCAGATTGTATGTGGAAGTAGCCCCAAAAATGCATCTGAGTTGAGGAAGATAGATAAAGGAGAGATAAGTAGTGCTTAAGCTGAGGATTTTGCAGAACACTTGAAGAACATCCATGAGGAAGTGAGGAAGCACATTACCAAGATGAATGTGCAGTATAAGGCTAAGGCAGATGAGAAAAGGAGGAATGAGGAATTTCAAGTTGGAGATGAAGTCACAGTTCATTTGTAGAAGAAAATATTTCCAGTTGGTACATATAACAAGTTGAAAATGAAGAATTTTGGGCCATGTAAGATACTGAAGAAGCATGATTCAGGAAATGCCTATGAGGTAGAATTGCCTACTAAGCTGAATATTTCACCAGTGTTTAACATTTTAGATTTGATAGAGTATCATGATGGAGGTGTTGAAGATGAGATCACAGAAGCACAGTGGAGTATCCCAGCAACTACTTCAGCTACCAAAGAGATTGAGGATATACTAGATAGTTGTGTTGGCAAAAGCACATGGAACAAGACATATTAAGAATATCTGGTCAAATGGAAAGGATGACCTGCTGAAGATTCATCATGGCTAACAAGGGAGGAGGTTAACCATCTTGGTTTTCCTATTCACACCTAAGTTGTGATAGGTTCACTTCTCAAATTACCTCGGGTGTGTGATGCAAGAGCATCCTGGGTGTAAGAGAAATCTTGCATCACCCAAAAATATTTCTGATTTCTTTTCAATAAGGGCTATCTTGTGTAGAGCTGCTATTTTTGGAAAATTTACTATTTTTAGTAAGTTTTTCATTTGAGCTTAGAATGGTCTATTTTCTTCCTCAGAGGTTCATTTTTCTCATATCAACCTACCAGTAAAGTTTCATTACCAGATCAAGTCTAGTTTTGAAGATATTGAAAATTTTCAGTATTGGCAGCAAGGTATAGAAACTTTGAACATAGTTTTGAAGGCTTTAGAGGTTCTGGATGAGGTTGAAACTTTGATTAAATAATTGTCATTTCATTTAGGCGTTGTAGAGTACTTTGTGCTCTTTTTGAAATGGAGTCATAATAGTCAATCGGGTCAACGGGTGATGACTTATGGTCTCCAAAAGTTGGGCCACTTGAAATGGCGGAAAATAAATTTCCTTCAAAATTTTTGTTTGGGTTTCAAAAGTTGTTTTGGGCCAACTATGATGTAATAAAATGAAAAATAAAATAATTCTAAGTTTGGTCGGCCTTAGAGGCTAAAAATTCTAGAACCTTCCCAGGCGGTGGAAAATTGCCTATATAAGGAAGGCTCGTAGTGTTGTCTAGGGCAGTTGGGAGAAGTTCAGAGTAGTTCTGGGTAATAATTCAAGGATTTTTCCTACAGAATATTGTAAGGAAAAATGCCCATGTGGCTTTGCATATTGTAATTCTGAAATTTGTAATTCCACATTTGTGGAGATAATAAGAAGCCCATTTATGTTCTTGCAAATTTTTATTGTTCTCTATTTCTGTTATGTGTTTGTGGTATTAAGGGGACCACCCTTTATCTAGTTGGATCTATTGGTTTTTCTACAATGTGATTTATGGGATGGGGTTTGACTCCTACTTTATATTATTGGCTTAGATCATTTTTCCCCTCACTAGACTTGTATACATAAATATAGGACTTAGGATATACTTAATTATCTAAATGAGAATAATGATCATGTAACTCAATTAAGAGCTAACTTATAGAAAATACCTAACTACTCATAACTTTGTGAATATTATAGGACTAATGGAATATCAGCAAGACCCCCTCTTTAAGGAAGAGTTGTCCTCAACATTGATCAAATGTGCGTACTTTTACATATAATAAATACTAATTTCCATGAGGATATTTTAGAAAAGAGTTATTTCATTTGATTAAATATTTTTTGATTGTCCTTATTTAGAGCCTCTTTCTATATGTTTCAATAATTTCCTTAAGGTCTAAAACTATTCTTTTGAACATAAAGCTAGAAGGTAACTTAGTTTGTACCATGTAACTCTATTCAGACAATGACCTCATTCAAGCATCAAAGATGTAAATGGATGTTTTTAATTGGCACTGGTAGATCCAATTTAAATGTTGTGCTAGAAATTCTCTACAACACCTTATAAAGACCATAAACTTTGGATGCAAACTTGATATCTTTCCATTAAATTATTTTATTCATGCTAGAGTATATGGTTTCAATCATACAAATTCCCAATATACCACTTCAAAATTATTGTCACTACATGGTATTGATCAAACAATTAAAATTATATTTTGAGTTGTTGTCAAGTTCTCTCTAAGACTAGTAATCTTGTTGAAAGTGAATGTGTTCTCTAATTGTTCAATCCTTTGGGTGTTCTTGTAATAAACAAGGGATTAGTGTATGTAGTACCCATATAGTATCAAAATAGATGTATCTTAAAATAATTATGGAAGTAAGTGTTATATCACCATTTTTAAAAAAGTGATAGTTGTTGGATCCATATCTCTTATTTCTTTGAAGAAAAATATGATAGATAAATTTCCAAGAATTTGTTGATGATCTTAATATATCCATTTGATTAGAGATAAAATGACAAGATTTGATAAATAAAAGTACCTAAACATGTAATAAGGTGGTGTGAAAGTTACGTGTAAATATAGAATCACAAGATTGCTACTAATATATATTATAACTTTCAAACACCTATGTTGTTTTTGAATTTTTTTATAAAGGATGTTGAAATAGTGTTTTCTTAAAATAGGTATGCCAAAGCATTAAAATGTGCATATAGTGTGAGACAACACATAACAACCATGATACCATTTTCTGATTTAAATCCATGAAAATATATGATAAAATTTGTAGATATATGCTCCCACCTCTAACTCAGAATAGATAAGCATTATCGAAAACCTAGATTCTTAATTTCTTGTCCTCATTATACTATAAAGACATGTATTTTATCACAAAATTTTAAATATATCATTTTATGCCCTGCTAAAATAATACATTCTTGATTCTATGATAATTTTTCAAGCATTTAGATGTTGGAGTATTTCATTAATTGGGTTAGTTTTTATGTTAATTTAGATTAATAAATATATTATAGTTAGATGGTTAGTTGAGAAGTTGCATTCTCATAGGTGGTTATTCACAGGAAAATAAGGCTTAATAAAACCTTTCAGTTTGCAATGTATGATCATCTTAATGGAAGCATTTTCAATAACAATGACTCTATTTTGTGTTTGATTAGCATTTGTTCTTTCATTAGAGTGCCCATCCTCTAGAGAAAGGTGCAACATTTTTATTACCTTAAATTTCAATAGTTAAATTCTTGCATAGGTAAAGTAGTTCATTATTGTATCATAAAGTATTTCATTTTCATGAAATTTATCTGACAGGCTTGAATCTTATTAGAGTTTCCTAATGAGAGTGTGGTCATCTATGTCCTTCTCCCACTCTTCTCTTGCCTCATGATCATACAAGAAACATATAATAGTAGCGCTCTATTTAGAAGAAGTGGTCCCTAAATTAAATATTTTTGTTGATACTTTATCTAGCAAGGATGAAACCTAGAGTTAAAGTGGACAACAATTATTCACAAATAGATTGTAATAACTTGAAATCACTAAGATATCTTGTAAGCTCTTAAGGATCCTAAGAATTTTTCACTCTACAATGAACTTGGTATTGTTAATATCAATCATGACTCCATCATGTGACACCTTATGGCCAAGGTAATCTACATATTTAACTTGAAACACCCAATTGGGTGGATTAGCATAAAACTAATACCATTTAAGATTCTCATAACCTTAAATTTACATTTTTCAGGTCATCTCATGTTTTGTGATATATTAAAATGTATTGGAAACACCAAAAATAAATTTCAATGAATGACCTAAATGGTGTACCATAGAGTAGAAATATACTCATTATTATATGATAAATATATATTTTTTTATAAATACCTCTTAAATTTTATATTTAATTTTAAAATAATAAAATATACCTTACCATAATTTATGAAAATAAATAAATAAATTCGACTACATCTAATAATATAAGGCTTCTACCCAATCTATGTTAGCAAAGCCATATATACATCTAATAAATTTCTAACATCACTAGAAGCATGATAAGGTAACAAATAATTATATTTCCCTCAAAAATACCTAAATACCTAATTATTATGAGTCTATTTCTCTCTACTAGTAGGGTTAGAATAAAATTGCTAAGAATTTCCACTACTTATATAATATTCAATCTAGTAGGAAACATTACATATGTTGATAGCCAAAAATATTAGAATAAGGGACACTATGCATGTCATTTAGGTCATTATCTAATCTAGGATACATATCAAGCAAAAACTTGATGCCTATAGGTAAATAATACTCACTTGTAAAATGTTAGAATCCATAAACTTTAAACTATTGATAGTTTCAATTTTATAGAATTACCAAAAATTCATACTAGTCATCATAGGTTCGAAAAAAATAAGTAATGCAAATTCTCATCTCTAATTAAATTGTCTAATATAACCAAATTAAGATCAAATATTATAAAATAAATAATACTAATAATCTCATGTTTCTAATAATCTCATCTTAAAAAATAATAACTAGATTAGGAAACTTATCTCTTATAGTGGGATTATTGAGCTCAATATAATCAAGATGCAAACTTAAAATATCATCTTCCTTGAGTAACATTTTAATATAAGAAAAGAGTAAGCATTCTTATTTTTTTATAGTGACTAACTCTAGCATCTCTTAAAACATATTTTTTATCTCACTTTTTTATACATATGGATACTTATATGCCCTAATTTTGGGTGGTTATCTCCAAGTGGTCCTATTTGAATTGACCATGATCTCTTTTATGATCTAATTCTTTTGAAAACCCTCATAAGATAATGAATGTTTATCTTTGATTATTTGTAGATCTAGTTATGTAGAATCCTTTGACTGATATGATTCTAAATAAAATAGTTGACTTTGAATCCATATACCTTCATTGTAATAATATTTTATATTTTTTGAAATCTCATCATTTATGAAAACTTTGGATGAAATAACCTTACCTTTACCATCCTTTCTTTAGAGTGAAAGCACATGAATAGATCCTAAAAGTTTATTTCATTTTCCTCTGATTTAGTAAATCACTTTGTGCTCCAAAACCTGTATCTTTTATACCAATAGGGATGGGTAATTGGGAAATAAAGATATTAATATCGGAAATAGATAAACTTATGCTATGACATTTCTCTAATTAACTATTAGTGCCTCATTTCCAATCAAGAATGAAAATTTGGGCTTGGATATAGAAATCAATTTAGACATGAGTAACAATTTATTCTAATAAATTTTTTAGTGCTTCTTGAATCTCTAAGTATGATTACTCTCTTTCTTTGAAATTAAACCACTTCTTTAAGAGTCAATTTGATATCTCCCAATTTATTCTTTTTCTTGATTGCAATCCTCTAATATTTCTTCCTCCTCTAACTTTGATGTACATAATAGTTTCATTTTAGTAAATTTTTATTTCCTTAGGTATATCTTATATTTCAATTGAAATATAACCCTTAATCTCTCTTTTCTTCATTTTTTTATGGAGTCAATTTACTCGGTTGAGGGAGTGATCATGTTGGAGTGATTGTATCTCTTATATTTACAAAACCTTTCTTCCTATTGGGCACAAGATTGTCTTATTCATACATTTCCATAATCATTCATTGGAACACAAGATTCATATAGAACATGTGTATCTCATATTTGATGGATGATCCTTTAAACCCCTAGTAATAATTCCTTGAAAAGGTTTTTATTTGCAATAATATTCACTCTTAAAAATACTAATTGAAATTGTTGAACATAATCCTTAACCATTCTTGTTTTTTTTAATTTAGTAAGTTAGTTAAAGAATTTGTGTAAGATTTCCAAGTTATAATGTGTACTGAGATCCTCTCAGAAAATAGATTGTGCACATGACTTATATTTAAATTTTTCAATATAGAAAATGATATCGAGTGAATTGATCTAGTTTTAGGTATAATAATTCCATTGTAATTTTGTGTTGATAAGGGACATGATAAATATAAAAAAACTAATTCATTTGGAAAAACAATTTGGTTGGATCATTTCCATCAAAATTTTGCATATTCATCTTTAGTGTGAAATTTCTAGCCATCTAACTATTTAGAGGAAAACCACATTTAGATCCAATTCAAACCATAATTATTGTGTTGTCCCACCATGACCCATCCTAGCTCGACTGTTGTTTTGACATTTGGCTTACCTTGTTGATACTTTGTTTAGACACACCAAACGTATTCTAGTTTTTGTTTTCCTTAATATATAATTTCTATTCTTATACTAATTTTTGGTACCTGTAACTATAGCAAAGAATTTAAACACATCCTTCTCTTTTTTTAAAAATCAAATTCTCTATTAGTTTGTTACTTTACTACACAACAACATAAATCTAAAAATGTTTTGTTGAACCATATATTTATTTATTTATTTTATAGATTAGAATAGGAAATAAAAGTCAGAATCATCTTTAATCCATTAGCACAGACATTTCTAGAAAGTGAAATCTCTTAATTACTATGCATAAGAAACAAAGTTCCTAGAGCTGAAACATGTGCTCTGATACCATAATGTAATGCCCAAAATCCACTGGGTATTACACAGATTGCTTAATTCTTAAACATATTTCATTATCCATTTAATTACAGAAAATAGTAAAATCTGTGATTGAACAAATGAACATTTTAAAACTACAATATAATTTTAGATTTTTTTTACACAGAATTTGAAGATAATCATATAGTAATAATTCTCTAATTTCAACCATCATATATATTTGCAGGAAATTTAATTTATGAAACAGATTTATAGAATATATAGAATCAATTATCAACTGAACATTTCAACCAACAATTTATCTTTTTAAGAAACAATAGTTTTACTATGGAATAACTTGCATTACAATAGTAGTAAATCCTTTTCAAGATGATAATAAATCAGCCTCTATTTTAGCATTTTCATTTTTACAATTACAAAATCTTTAAGTACATTAGGAATAGAAAAAGAATTCTTAAATGGGATTTGAACTAAATTTTTAACCTAAGCAATCTATCACACCAAACCTTGTTAGGGATAGTTTTTCGCCTAATGTCAACCATCAAATAAGGGACGTTGGCACATCAACACATGCCATGATTCCCCTTATGGATCGTTGGGTGACTTGACTTTATGTTGTAGGCTTCGCATCAAGTGACTTTGTTGTAACCTTAGTTTTCATAGTGTGTTCTTTCAAAAAAAAATTGTGGTTGTGTTTTGTCCTTGAACTTTTGGGCATTACATTCAAATAGAGTCACTTGAGAAGTTTTATGTAATTGTGATGTTGAAAATATTTATATAAATTAATTGTGCTAGTTGATGTTCTCATGGAGTTATTGTGTTGGTATATGTGTGCCTAGTCATTCCTATATTCATAAAATAGATACTCTTGTAAGTATTATAATAGTGTTATTTTATGCCTTATTGGCCTAAGTGTATTGGCCATTTACTATTGAGTAAGTACAATACTACATTCCATATTGTTGAGAGTGAGAGAAGTGAACCAAATTGTGGTGAGAACTTCTCTCAAGGAAAGGAAGATGTTGTGATGTGAGTGCATTTAAAAATATGTTTGGAGGTAGTGAAAGAACTATTTGGAGTAGGTAGTATTAGCAAATACGCACTTGTATCCCTATTTTGTGTGTAACTACCTCTCTCTCCAAGGAAAGGTTTTCTTGGTAAACCCTTGGTGCTATATCCTTTGTAAGGGCATAATTTGTTTTTTTTTATATTGCCATAATATATTTATGATGAGATTTCTCTGTCTCCCTCTGAATGATCTCAAGAGGTCACATAGTTTGTGTAATGAATGTGGTAGAATATGGATTGCTAAATTTATTTTTCTTTTATTTTACTTTGCTTCATAGGTTTATTTTCGCAATTGCCAACAATGTAAAAGTAATTAAATTATGTGTTGGGCTGCTTAGCCAAACTTTATTTTAATGTCCTCATTTGCCTCAAGGACTTGTATTTACTTATTTTGTATTAAATTTTAACCAATGTGGCCACTTTATGAATCTCAGTTTATTGAATCTTTCTTTTCAAATTTTAAATTATGGATTTCATGATTGTTGTTGAGGCTCTTCTTGTTAAAAATTGTTGGCAAGTTCTTTCATGGTAGGTTGTATGAGGGAGAAGATTTATTGGGGAAATCCATCATATTTTATTATTATAAATGGGAAGATACTATAAAGAAGTTATCCATCACACTATGTTCACCCTTGTCATCAACGCTATCTATGACCATGCTTGTAGCTTTGGTAAGAGCATTTTATTGATTGTGATATGTATAGTCCTTGTAAGACTACTTTATGATCTTATTACATAGATATTATGAAATTATCAACAAATATTATATAAAGTCAGTATAAACTAAGGAATTGTAGCATGAAAAAATGATACTTTTAACATACTATTGGACCTAAATTTTAGATATTGAAAAAAAACATAGGGACCAACATCATGAGTGATGTTATCATACATTTCAGTTAAAATGTATGAAAGATGTCCCATATATTAGTGCATTTCCTTCTAAAATCAAATCCAACAATGGTGTGTTGGATGGAATTACCTTACGTGATATTGTTTCTAGAAGAAGATATGGTAACTATGTAAAATAATAATTGATGGTGAGTTTGGGTAGACGGTTCAATTGTTCTATGATATACTTTAAGACTTTACAAGTGCTTACAAACAAGGAAAACCATATATCCTTAACATGTATTATCTTTGTATTTCCATATTACATGAGATTAGAGATTCGAAACCTGTCCAATGAACAAAACTAGATGTCAACCCTAGAACTTTAACCCCAAGTTTGGTAACTTCCAGGAGGAAGTTCATGCCTAGGGGGGGAGGATGTGAGGTCCCACCATGACCCATCCTAGCTCGACTGTTGTTTTGACATTTGTCTTACCTTGTTGATACTTTGTTTAGACACACCAGATGTATTCTAGTTTTTGTTTTCCTATCATTAGAATTTATGAAATGGTTATTATATATGTCATTGATGTTATTCATACTCTTTTTATGCTTGTAATGGTTTGATGCTTACCTTATGATATATGCAATGGTTCGATTCTACATTTGTAATGTTATCTTATAGTATAGAAAATGTTGATAGTACAATGGTTCGATGGTTAACTTAAGAATATGTTTATGATTCATGATATGCAGTTTCTTTATGTATTGAATATAGATGTTATTATTGTATCTACTTCATTATTGTATCTACTTCACGTTCAATATGATTATATATGCATTTGATTTATGTGGTACTGACATCTAAATTGAGTGTGCAGGTTGTGACCATGGTTGTAAAACAGGGAAATGAGAATGGGTTTATGTGAAATAGTTTAAAACCAAGGTCAGCTCTAAAGAAAAGTATGACCTCATTGTAATGTGTTTTTACTCATAAAATTGATGCTTGTGTGTATGTGGATGGTAAATGTTTAAAATTTTTATATTAGATGTAATTTCATTTTGTGAAAATGTTAATGTTAAATGTCCACTAGGCATGCCAAGTATGTAATATGATGTGTAAATTTTGTGAGTTGTTACTTGAGAATTTTGTGACATGCCATGCCCTAGTGGAATGTGGACCCCACCTTCTTTCCTTGGGCTATTTTGGGAGCCCCTAGGCTTAGATAGTGGTTTAGAGAACCAATATTTAAGTAATCATTATGTCATTTTCGGATGAAAGCTTAGCGGGGGTTTTTGAGGGGTTTTGTGGAGTCCTAGAGGGTAGTTAAGGTTGGGTTTTAGTGCCCCAAGTTATGTACATGGCTTAGGAGGCTTATTTTTACCATTTCCACTTCCCTAGACCAATATTTTGCCCCTTTAAAAAGACCATTTTTGGTAAACTCGAAATTGAGGAATGTTTCTAGGAGATCACACCTTTTCATGTTTTGTTTTGCATTCCTTGTCCATGGCTAAGGCAAGTGTCATAGGAGCTCCAACTTGCATAGGAATGAGGAAAGGAGAGAGAAATGGGAAGTCTTTTAGGAATAGAGGTATAGGAAAATGGGACTTCACTTCTATGCTATGCTAGTTTTGGGAAGTAAGAGAGGGGAGGACTTGAGAGATTTGCTAGTAGATTTGAGAAAGGAAGCAAACTAGGAAGCAAGGGAAAGCTCTTCTTCAAACCACCAAATTTCCATTGCTTAAGAGAAAGGTTGGTGAAATTCTAACATGTATGTTCTTGTGTATTTGTATTGAGAAGGTGAAACTTGAGTGAATCTTTTAAATTGTTGCATCTCAACTATGAATCTTGCATTGTGTTGTTTCAATTTATTTTTGGCTTGATTTTGTATTACCATCTTGTTCTTTCCACATGTTTATGGGTGTGCAAGATTTCCCTCATTCTTGAGAGAATTTGAGGATGGTCTTTGGGTGATGGCCATAGTTGGGAAGTCTATATGTTGAGAGCTAGGATGTATGGGCATCTTTGAGAGTCTACTCATGTTTTGATTTATTTTGGGGGCCATAAGGGATGTGGTTACATTCTTGATGTTGAGATGTTGGTAGGAAGAAGCCTTGTGAAGGCAAGTAAGAAAGTATGAAAATTCTTGTGTATTTATGTTTGAGTAAGGTGTCTCTATATATGAAGTTTCCACCATCACCCATCTATGGATCTAATTTTGATCCTTTGTGTAAGCTTGGGAAAAGGGAGTAAAATTCTGCATGTATATGTCTCAATGTGTAATTTGTATTTTTTTTATGAGTTTGCATGTTTGTCACCTACCCATTGTTCTCTCCCCTAGCTCGGGGGTGGCCATGAAATGGCCTAGGCTAGGAGGTGAGCCTCCATGGCCATGTGGATGATGTTTTATGATTGCAGGCTTTTAGCATATTGTGAAGATGAAGTTCAAGTTGAAGTTTCAAGATAAAGATAAAACAAAGAAATATAAAGAAATGAAAACTAATGTATTTAGTTTAAGAATTCTTTTTCTATTCCTAATGTACTCAAAGATAATGTAATTGTAAAAGTGAAAATGCTGAAATAGAGGCTGATTTATTATCATCTTGAAAAGGATTTACTACTATTGTAATTCAAGTTATTCCATAGTAAAATTATTGTTTCTTAAAAAGATAAATTGTTGGTTGAAATGTTTAGTTGATAATTGATTCTATATATTCTATAAATTTGTTTCATAAATTAAATTTTCTGCAAATCTATATGATGGTTGAAATTAGAGAATTATTACTGTATGATTATCTTCAAATTCTGTGTAAAAAAAATCTGAAATTATATTGTAGTTTTAAAATGTTCATTTTTTCAATCATAGATTTTACTGTTTTCTATAATTAAATGGACAATGAAATATGTTTAAGAGTTAAGCAAACTGTGTAATACCCAGTGGATACATCTTCCCAAGAATCATAGTGTGATTACTAGGTATCCATAGAAGTTAGGTGAAAAAGGGCTAATTATGTCTATAACTTATTAATATCTTCTTCCCAATTTATTACTATCAAGATCTCCTCCCTAACCTTAGTGACTGCTACATATATAGAATCTTGAACATTCACCAAATTTGTCACTTCCATAATTGGATCATCCCTTTCAAGTGGATTCTCTAAGATGACAAGATTCCTTCCCTTACCCCTTATTGAAGGTACAAATGATGAGAAAATTGACCCTATATAATTTTAGCCACAACTATTCAACCACTATTTAATTTTCATACCTAATAACAACACTATTAGAATCACAAGAAAATATTCAAATTTGTCTTTTATCCGTATATGACTAAAAATAATATTTTAGGAGGAATCATAAAAATTTAGCGACAAATGACCACCTCCAATAGCACAGAAAATTATCTTCTATACACATGTGACTAAAATAAAATAATAAACATTATGAAGCAAACTTATTTGAACACTAAACACAATAATTTGTGAAGGAAATCTTACAAACATGGCAACATATTTCTCTCGTTGATTACATGGTTTTAGTAAAGAGAACTCACATTGATTGTCATAACCGGCTATATATTCTTTAATTATTGTTTAGCCTTATTTATACTTACACATGTGTTGTAGCCCATTTTGAAATTGTCTATGTTGGATATCAAGGACTACCAATCACAAAAACACTTTTTGTCTTGGGTATTCAAATAGCCAATCACAATAAAGGGATGGATCACAAACACTCTAACTAACCTAAATAGTAAACCATATCATTATTATAAGGTAGTTATACAAAATTCCATAACATAGGAGAGCTATATCTGTAGTACCCCTCACATAGTCTAATTTTATATATGTTATGATCATTTTAGGATGATTATATATATGCTAGGAAATTATTGATTCTTATGATTTTACTAACACCATACTTGCATGTGTATGAATGATGTGTTTGTTTTATATTTCTATTTGATGTGCCTGATGTGGTTGAGGGACGAAGTCGTGGTTACTTTCTTGCAAGATCCACATGATTAGTTGATCCCTACCATTGTTTGCTATATATCTATATGTGTATATACATGCGGGTTTTGTATGCAGGTTTGCAGATACCGGGCATTGACTTCCCTGAATTGTCAGGATGAGCGTGCCCTATCGCAATATCTGAAATGGTAAGGGAGGGGAGATAGCATAGGTCTAAAACCCTAACCTAAACCTATTTGTCCCAGGATTGGACAAGTATCAGTTTCACTGTCCTACCCAGATTTGTCTAGTTGACATGGATTTGTGGATCCCTTTCTTGAGTTTGCTTGGTTTTATTTTGTTTGGTCTCAATTGATTTATTTCTTAAGTGAGTGATTTTATATGATTTATTGATTAATGATTATAGTTAAAATTTAATGTTAATTATAATTCTATGTTTATTTGGGAGAATTAATTAAAATTAAAATATTTGAATATTTAGATTTAATTAATTATTTAAATTGAAATCAGAGTTAATTATGCTTATATGCTTTATTAAATAATTAAACGTTTAATTGTATGGTTTTAGGATGCTTTAAATATTTAATCTATTTAATAATAATTTTAATCAATTACATGTGCATTAATAATGTTGAAAAGTAAATTGCCTTCAAAAAGATAACAACCTGTTTCAAAAAGTCAAGTTGAGTTGTGCATATAAAGTTATTTTATTTTGTTTTATTGTAAATTACTTTCAATGCTGATTGGAGTTGACTTGGGAGTTAACTATTGAGTTGTCTTTAGGATTTGCATGAAAGGGGGAATTGAATCTCTATTAGGGAAAAATTGCATTTCATTTTAGAGATTAGACAGGTTTTGGAGCAACTTTTGGAGAGAGCTTAGATTTTGGCATCTTGAGATTTTTGGAGATTTGGGATTGCTTGAATTTTTTTGAAGCTTTGTTTGTGTGTCTAGATCTTGTGCTTGCATTCTTTGTGGACTTAGATCTACAGATTGGATCCATCCTTAAAGAAATTCTAGTGTCTACAGTCCTACAAAGGTTTTCAATTTCGATTGCTTGCATTAGATCTAAGTTAGGGTTTGAAATCTTGCCTGTTAGTTTTTATTTTGTATCTATTTGGTTTTTCCTGTTTGAGAAATTTCAATGTCTTAATAGATAGATCTGGTGTTTTTACTATTCTAGGTATTAAGAAAACCCTAGTTATGTTGATTTTTAGTTTTTATGGAAATTTGGCACATCAAGGTTATGCTGGCAAAATTTTATTAGAAAATTCTTTATAGATTTCCTAGAAAATGATAAATTAACCCTGGACTATAGTTTAACTATTAATGTAGGAGAAATAATTTGTTTGCAAAAAGAAAATCAACTTTGTTCAAAGAAAATAAATTTTAGTATTAAAAATCCAATTCTGACAAAAAAATATACTCTGATTAAAATATATAGTCAAATTTATAAAAGACCAGAAAAAAAGATCATGGGAAAAAGGTCAAAAAGAATTGAAAGGGGAAAATATAATATTGTTATTCTGTAAATCAGAATTTTCTTATTTTAAAAATATATATATATTTTTACTTTTATGATTGTTAATAAATAAGAGATATTTGATTTTTTTTTACAAAAAGAAATTAAATTTTAAAAAAATTTAGAGGGCATGGGATTTAACTTGTACCCCCACAGTAGAGGAGATCCCCCTGCCGGCAGTACCCATTGGTACCACACGACAGAGAGTGATGAAGGATGCTCCCCTCAATACCACAAACATATAACAGAAATAGAGAAACAACGACAATTTGCAAGAATAGAAAATGGGCTTCTTATTATCTCCACAAATGTGGAATTACAAATTTTCAGAATTACAATATGCAAAGCCACATGGGCATTCCCCTTACAATATTCTATAGAACAAAGCCTCGAATTATTACCCCGAACTACAACCAGAACTACCTAAACAACACTACGGGCCTTCTTTATATAGACAATTTCCACTGCCTAAGAAGGTTCTAGAAATTTAACCCTTAAGGCCGACTATACATAGAATTATTTTATTTTCACAATTTTACAATAGGGTCAGCTCAAAAGGAATACAAAATATGCTTTTAGGTAGCCCAACTTTCGGAGGCCATAACTTTTTAACTGTAGCTCCATTTTTCTATTGTAACCACTTTTCAGAAATGCCATGACAAGATCTACAGTGCCTGACACGCGCAAGTGCCAATCAGCTAGGGGTCAATCATGATCCGAAACCTCTAAGGCATTCAAAATTGACCTGAAAGATTTCATACTCAAAAACTCCAATAACTTCACCAATACTGATGATGTGGCAATGAAACTCAACTAGTAGGTTAGAATGACTAGGATGAACCTCCAACTATGAAATCAAAACATTCTAAGATCATATGACCAACTTACTAAAAATAGTAAGTTTCCATAAATAGCAGCTCTACACAAGATAGCCCTTATTGAAAAGCAAACATAAATATTTTTGGGTGATGCAAGATTTCTCTTACACCTAGGATGCTCCTGCATTAGACACCCGATGTAATTTGAGAAGTGACCCTATCACGACTCAGGTGTGTAGAGGAAAACCAAGATGGTTAACCTCCTCCTTTGTTAGCCATGATGAATCTTCAATAGGTTGTCCTTTCCACTTGACTAGATATTCTTCATATGTCATATTCCTTGTGCTTCTGCCAACACGACTATCCAATATGTCTTTAATCTCCTTGATATCTGAATTGGTTGCTGGAATACTCCATTGTGCTGTTGTGATCTCATCTTCAACACCCCCTTCATGATACTCTGTCAAATCTAAAATGTTAAATACTGGTTGAAATATTCAGCTCAGTAGGCAATTCTACCTCATATGCATTTTCTAAATCATGCTTCTTCAATATCTTACATGGCCTTATCTTCTTCATTTTTAACTTGTTATATGTACCAACCGAAAATCGCTCCTTCCGCAAATGAACCATGACTTCACCTCCAACCTGAAATTCCTTATGCCTCCTTTTCTGAACTGTCTTACCCTTATACTGCACATTTATCTTGGTAATATGCTTCCTCACCTCCTCATGGATGTTCTTCAAGTGTTCTGCAAAATCTTCAGCTTCAGCACTACTTATTTCTCCTTTATCTATCTTTCTCAATTCAGATGCATTTTTTGGACTACTACCATATACAATCTGTGGATGATGTGATAAACTAAACTTCAAATCTATCTTCAACTCTTCACTTTCTGCTAGTGTCATTCTGTGTGCTACCTTATTTAGAAAACTAGCTCTTAGAATCAAGTCCATCTGATGACTGATCTTTCTTACTAGTGATAATCCATCAGGCACACTATCAGATGCAATATCCTAAAACTCATTCAATGATTTTACAACTTCCACAAGTACATCTTCTACTTCCTCTTTTCTAGCTTTTGGAATTAAGGTAAAACACATATGCTCATGCCGCATACCATCTAAAAAATTTTCTCTATCAACAAAAGTTATTCTTGCACTACCACATACCTTTTCTTTTGTGTCATTCAATGGCTTTAGCTTATGTCGCACTCCATCCTTTGTCAGGGAATAGGTATTCGCACGACCGTCATGTACAACACATCTGTCAAAATTCCATGGTCTACTCAACAACATATGACATCCATCCATAGATATGATATCACATAATACCTCATCATGGTACCTGTGGATCTTGAACTTCACTAGGCACTGTTCACTGACCATGACCTTCTGGTCGGGTAAAAGCACAATAAGTTGTCACCCTTTTACAAAGGAAGAGGCTAACAAAATCAGAGTTGTTCAACTTCAATAGTATAAAAATGACATTTATGTTTGAAATTTTAAGAAGATGTAAACTAATTAAATGTGATAAAATGGATGAAGTTTATGATTAATATTTTTAATATTTTTTTTGAATAAGAATTGATATATTTTTTTAATTTTTAAAGATGAATTTTCAGCTACTAAAAATTAGGGGTCTAGTTCCCACAAAAAAATTATATGCAAATAAACATAGTTTATCCTAAATTCAAAATATGTCATAGATGACATATATATCTAGTGCATAAAGAAGTAAAAATTGGTTTGTGACCTATATTTTCTCTTTTATAACAATTCAAATTCTAAATTACTAAAATCGACAGTTTTCATTTCACAACATATTTTTCATAACAAATCTATCCCAATCAAAAAAAGAAATACATATTCTTGAAGAGGACTCTCTCCTCTAGTGCACCATGTGTTTTTAAAATTTATTTAATATGATTTACTATTTTTTTCTTTCTCCGAATCAACATGTCCTTGACTGTTAAAATATCTACTTGTAATATTTTTTAATTACAATAAACTATATCTAATTAAAATACTATAAAATCTATATGAGGATATTCTTGACTCTGATCTCTACAAAAGGGTATTTTTTAATTTTAAAAAAAAATTCATTAAAAATATTAGGAGTTATTGAAATGCCACTTTTTTGAAATAATTTTATTTTTATGGTAATTGGACCCAAAGTGGTATAAAACATGCATTTAATAGATATTTTTGATTGGAAAAGTTAAAAAACTTATCTAACTTAGCTATAATGAATCTAGCTAGACCATATGTTTGACCAAAATTAATTTTTAGTTAGAAATGCTAAAATTTAGTTGTGCTGATAAGTTAGCCAAAAAGGTGTCACCTTATTGTGCTTTTAGCCGGTCATCTTGCACCCAGGCAACTTGATATGGATGTGGATGTTTCTGCCTCTTGAGCTTCAACTTTGTCACCATCTCTTCTAACACCAAATTTTCAGTGCTTCCACTATCAATAATCACATCACAACACTTACCCTCACACTTGCACCTGGTGCGAAATAGGCTCCTCCTTTGTTCAAGTTCATTCTCACCACTCAAGAAGACTCTTCTATTAATCAACATTTCTCATCTAGCATCTTCATCTACATGTGCAACTCTGGCCTGGCCTTCATTTCTCCTGTCTGTTCTGCCTTGGTGCTGAGGACATTCAAATACCCTATGACCTTCTTCTCCACAATAAAAACATGTTCCACGGAAGCCTCCTCTTCCAGATCCTTGTCCTCTTCCTCTTCCTCTCTGATCTCTATTATTCTAATCTTGGAAACGATTGGAATTATTTCCTCTCTAATTTTGACTACTATTGGCCTCATCTTTCTTTTTCAGATCTTCATTTTGTCCACCATATGACCGTCCACTAGATCGTCCACCATGACCTCTTCCATTTTGTCTTCTCTCAAACTTCTTATTCAACTTTTCCTCTACTTTTAGGAAAAATTGGTATGTCTTTTCAATACTGTTCATTCAAACCAAATTCAACTCCTCCTGAATGCTTGGCCTCAACCCATTAAGGTAACAGGCAACTTTTTCCTTATCAGCTTCCGCATGGCCTATTCTGATGATCAGTCGATAGAACTCGTCTGCATACTCCTGAACAGATCTTCCTACTTGCTTCAAAATCTGCATCTTCTTCAGTAGGTCAAGCTCATAATCAATGAGAATGAACTGTCATTTCAATTTATCCATCATTCGATCCCATCTTGTGATTTTATCCTTTCCTCTTCTATTTCACTCCAATTGAATCTCTTGCCACCAGATCTTCGCATGACCTTTCAGTCTGGCATTCACAAACTTGACCCGATCAAGATCCTTGATATCTTCATACTCAAAATACTCTTCAAATTCATTGATCCAGTCGATCAACTCCTCTAGGTTAAGATTCTCTAAAAATGTAGGAACCTTGATCTTAGGTCTTTTCCTGATCTTGGAAATGGCTTGGAAAAGCCTTTCTTCCTCTTGATTCAAAACTTCAACTTCTGCTTCTTGATCATCATTTCCTTCTTCGGCTTCATCCTCACTTTCGTCTTTAACATTAAGATTCATTCCTCTGTGAATCTATTATTGCAATGCTCGCACTTGTCCCTGTAGCTCTCTAAACTTTCTGATACTCGGCGTCCACTGCATTACTCGGCATCGTCATGCACTCGGTAGAAGTGAAGGCACGGTTCATACTAACCACTCCATAGGTTTTGAACTCAATAAATACTAGTGACTCGGTAGACATAATGTTACTCGATTTACACTGTCCTGCTCGGTTTGCACTGTCCTGATCGGTTTGCACTGTCTTGCTCGGTTTACACTGTTCTACTCGGTTTGCACTGTTCTGCTCAGTTTGCACTGTTCTGCTCGGTTTGCACTGTTCTGCTCTGTTTGCACTGTTCTGCTCGGTTTGGTCTGTTCTGCTCGGTTTGCACTGTTCTGCTCGGTTTGCACTGTGAATGCAAATAAGTGTTGTCACTAGTGGCAATTCTGCTTAATGCCAACACTAAACTTGAGCTCGCAAGCCTCCAAGCAATCTCCTTGTCTCCAAGAATGAAAACCACTAGCTCTGCTATTACAACTATCATAAATCAATCCGATCTGCTAGATCTAGCAGGATCCAATATCTTTTCCACAACTTCACTTATCTAATTCCCCATATATGCTCCCCAAACTTCCAATCTCCTACCTAAAACATCTACCCAAACATCCTATAAATACTAATCATCAGCCACAAGTCGGCTGGATGAAACAATTAATTCCTACAAACAAATATTAAATGCAATACAAGTTGGCTCTCAAATAGCCTTACAATCATTAAATTAAACATGTCAACCTCCAGATCCACATAGTAGAATCCAACAAAAGCTACCAACAATAAATGCACCAAGTCAGCCAAGAAAATCTTTAAGAACTCCAGTCGGTAAGCCAGAACTACCAAGCACCAGAGAAACAACTGAACACCAGTGAAACAATTGACCAAGCCAAGCAACATCAAGCAATATAGGCATCACCGAGCACCAGTTCCACCGAGCACCAGAAGTCTCACCGAGTTCCTTCAGCGACCGAGCTTCCTTCAATAATCGAGACCATCGGTTAAAGCAGAAACCGAGTACCACCGAACCAAAATAGCACACCACCATGCAAAGATGGTCTATTATTCACCTCTATTTAACAATCATGAGGTTCCTATATATTTCTTGAGGAAATTCTATTGCAAGTTTGTACTCAAGGAGGTGCCAAATTATTTTGACTATCTAGATTCTTAGGGTAATTAAGGGGGATCATCATTTGATAGAGCGGGGGCACATCATGACCCTAACGTAGCTAGGGTTCTTATTGGCAAGCCATAGGTGGATCATGTTACTATTCCTTCCATTGTGAAGGAACATGTAGAGGCGGACACACTAGGCACGATTAGTGCTCTAACAGAGATTCTCATTCAGTGTGCCACTCCTTTAGTTGAGGGTGAACATGGTCAATCTTTGAGGGGGCATATTTTTTGGTCATGTGGATCCTTGTGAACATTTGGTACTTCTGAGAGAGAGGAAGAGGATTCTAGACTGATGATTAATGATTTTCTAAATATGACATTTGGCATTGACACACAGGTAAATATTTCCAAGTTCATTAAATTGCTTTGAACATATTTCATTTATGAAAGAATAACTAATTAATTTAGTATCTATTGATTATGATAAAATTTCAGGGCAAGAGTGTCGATGGCGGTGGTAGTGGCAATGATCCTCCTATGCCCTTCTACACATTGTTGTCAATTCCACAAGTATGGATCGAATAAATTTTTTTATTTAATATATTTAATTATTATGTAATTATATGAATAATTATATTATAACTTATTGTGCATGTGCATTAGACGTGCATTGGTGGACCATCGATGTTCACAACAGATAGCAAAGGGCATTGTGCCACTTTCCTTGAGGTATCTTTATTTGCATGTTAGTTTGATTTAATTGATTATATTTAATTAATAAATGAATGAATAACTAAATTACTAGACAAATTATGATCAAAATCCAGAGGCACGATGATCACATTCTTTCACTTGGCTTTGTGACATCATCATTGAGTCCACAGGTATACATATAATAATGCATTATAATTAACATGTCAGTAGTACGTTCTTATATGAATGGTTATCTTATAATTTTCCATGTACATATGTACTAGCTGAATGTTGGAGCTTCGACATCAACACTGCACACTAAAGGATGCGGTGGAACCTTCACAGAGGTATCATTTACTCATTAGTAGGGTTGTAAAAATATATGTAATCTTGATAACTGCATAATACTTTTTTGTTTCATTTTTAGTTATTGACATCAGAGACTCCTCCTTCTATTCATGATACTTTGGATCATGGAGTAGCTGCAACAATATAGCTAGTTCTAAAGCACTGACTGAGGTATGAAAGAGATCACTTAATTTTAATTCTTATTTTAATAGTTTGTATTAAATTTTATAATGATATTCATGTATGTATTTTAATTATCATTTTGATCATTGTTGTAGGGACTTATTGCTCCAGATCGTCAGCATGTGCCTTCAGTGGTTGTACACAGTGACTATTTGCTAGCGGTAAGTGAATATTCTATTTTATGTCATCGTATAATTCAATTTTGATGTATATTAGTTATTGATACTTAAATTTTTTTTTATCAGCTCGAGCTACAAAAGATTCTAGACAAGAGGATGAGTGAGTGCACTCGGAAGACTACACCATCTTGAGTGCCTTCAACATGAGACGATGTTGTGTCTACACCTTGGGATGTAGACAATGGTGTGCCTTCAACATGATACAAGGGGGTACGTACACTTTGGGATGTAGACAATGTTGTGCCTTCAACATGATACAAGGGTGTGCCCACACCTTCGGAAGTAGACAATGGTGTGCCTTCAACATGATACAAGGGTGTGCCCACACCTTTGGAAGTAGACAATGGTGTGCCTTCAACATGATACAATGGTGTGCCTCCAACATTGGATGATGATGTCTCTTCAACTTGGGAAATCATAGATGATGTGCCCGCATCTTCATAATTCAATTTTCTTGTTGCACACAAGTTTCTCATTCATTATCTTTTTGTTTCCAATTCCAATTATCTCTTGTTAGGATTAACAAGGCAGAAATAACAATTATGTGCAAATATAACTAATATCAGAAAATAATAAACCACACAGAATAGAACATAATGGCACACAGATTTAACGTGGTTCACCCAATCCCTGGGCTACGTCCACCAACAGCAAGTCCAATATTATTATTATCCAGTGATTACAACCTGATTACAATCCGTAATCCCTTACAGCCCAACTCTGCCGCAAGTACTAAAATCATACATCATGAAAATCCCTAACCCTAAGCCATATTATACAATATTTTCCCGCTTTAGGGTTAGAATGAGTTATAAGTAGTCGGCCCAAAAAACCGAAAAAAGTAGTCGGCCTCAAAAAAAATTTCCTCGGGGGCTGCGCCCCCGAACCCCTGCTCTTGGGGGCTGCCGCCCCCAAACCCCCGCTCTTGGAGGAAAAGTGTACAGTACTTTCCTGGATAGTACTTTCCTGATTAGTCACCACAAGCTAACAATCTCCCACTTGGTGACTGATCAGTATCCACACTATACTAAAAAACCTCCCACTTGGAGACTGATCCTATAGCAATACCGCTACCCACATGAGGCTCCCACTGGATTGAACCACCTTGGACTCAGTTGTTCCTTTATTTTGTTCAGTCTAAAAGACCAACTGAAGCTGAACATGAGTTCAACTTCTCCCTTGTTACTAACTTGGTAAACATATCTGCTGGATTATCATCAGTATAAATCTTTTCCAGCCTTAACTGTCCATCATCCAAAACTGATCGAATGAAATGGTACCGCAACTGTATGTGTTTTGTCTTTGAGTGCAAAGCAGAATTCTTTGCAAGATGAATGGCACTTTGGCTATCTGTATGTAGAAAATTATCTTTTTGTGGATGTCCCAATTCTTCCATGAAGAATTGAAGCCATATCATCTCCTTGGCTGCCTCTGTAGCAGCAACATACTCTGCCTCTGTAGTGGATAAAGCAACCACCTTTTGTAGTCGAGAAATCCAACTCACTGCTGTCCCACCAACAGTAAATATATAACCTGTAGTACTCCGCCTGCTATCTATATCTCCTGCCAGATCTGAGTCAACATAGCCTTGTACAGTAGTAGTAGAACCCCCAAAGTGTAAACACTTACTGGATGTGCCTCTCAAATATCTGAGAATCCATTTGACTGCATTCCAATGCTCAATACCAGGGTTACTCATATAACGGCTAACGACTCCCACTGCGTGTGCAATATCTGGCCTAGTACATACCATAGCATACATTAAGCTCCCTACAGCTGAAGCATAAGGTACCTTAGACATTTTAGTCTCTTCTTCTGGTGTCTTGGGACACATATCCTTAGTCAATTTCAAATGACCAGGCAAAGGTGTGCTGATAGCTTTGGCATTTTCCATAGAGAAACGTTGCAACACCTTCTCAATATAATCAGCCTGAGATAGAGACAATTTCCTATTTTTTCTATCTCTACAAATTTTCATACCAAGGATTTGTTTTGCTGCCCCCAAATCCTTCATAGCAAAAGATTTTGCTAACTGTTGTTTCAACCCCTTAATGTGATCCATGTTAGACCCAGCTACAAGCATATCATCAACATATAAACATAAAATAATGTAGCTGTCATCATCCAACCTCTTAAAATAAACACAATGGTCAGAATGACACCGACGATATCCATGCCCATTCATAAAAGTGTCAAATTTAATATACCATTGCCGAGGTGCTTGCTTCAAGCCATATAAACTTTTCTGCAATCTGCACACCAAATTCTCCTTACCCTTGACCTCAAATCCTTGTGGCTGAACCATATATATTTCTTCATCCAAATCACCATGAAGAAAGGCTGTTTTAACATCAAGCTGCTCTAAATGCAAATCTTCAGTAGCCACAATACTTAAAACAGTACGAATAGAAGTCATTTTAACAACTGGAGAAAATATCTCATCAAAATCAATACCATGTTTCTGTGCAAATCCTTTTACAACTAATCTGGCTTTAAATCTTTTCGTACCTCCATCCTCTTCTTTGATCCTGTAAACCCATTTATTCTGTAAAGCCCTTTTACCTGCAGGTAACTTACATAAATCCCATGTCTGATTTTTCAGCAAAGAGTCCATTTCATCTGTCATTGCAGACTCCCACTGAAGCTTTGTATCCACCTGCACAGCTTCATTATAACATTCAGGTTCACCAGCATCTGTTAACAGAATAGAATACAAAGATGGAGAAAATCTTTCTGGAGGTCTACTTAGCCTTGTTGACCGTCTAACACTCACTGGGGTGTGTGGTATTTGTTGTTGCTGTTGTTGCGGAGCATAAGGAACTACTGGAATATGAACTTGTGAAGTATCATCCAGTACTACATAGTCATTTTCTTTCTTCTCATGCTGCAGCAACAGATCTTTGTACAATACTTTCTCATTGAATATGACATCCCTGCTTCTTACAATTTTATGATTTTCAAAATCCCAAAGCCTATAACCAAATTCATCAATGCCATACCCAACAAATACACATTTCTTTGACTTAGCTTCCAGCTTGGTTCTATTTTCAGAATCTATAAGTGCAAAAGCTTCACAACCAAAGGTTTTGAGAAAAGAATAACTCACCTGCTTGCCACTCCATGCTTCCTCTGGAATACCACAGTCCAAAGGAGTAGAGGGGCCTCTATTGATTAAATAAACAGCAGTGTTCACTGCCTCTGCCCACATATTTTTGGGCAGCCTAGCATGCAACCTCATACTCCTTGCACGCTCCATTATTGTCCTGTTCATGCGTTCAGCCACTCCATTTTCTTGTGGAGTCCTTGGTACAGTTTTCTGCCTACGAATACCATTAGAGGAACAATATTCTTCAAATTCTGTGCTGCAATACTCACCACCATTATCAGATCTGAGACATTTTAACTTTTTACCAGTTTCAGTCTCAACCAAGCATTTCCATTTCTTAAAAGTTTGAAATACATCAGATTTCTGTCTAAGGAAATAAATCCATACTTTTCTTGTTGCATCATCTATAAATGTAACATAATACAGAGAGCCACCAAGGGAAGATACCTGAGCTGGTCCCCATACATCTGTATGCACAAGCTCTAATCTCTCATTTTTATTTTCCTTCCCACTCTTCACAAAACTAACTCTCTTTTGTTTTCCATAAACACAACTTTCACAGAAATCCATATTGACACATTTCAGACCAGGTAAAACTTTTTTTGAATGAAGTAATTTCATACCTTTTTCACTCATGTGCCCGAGTCTGTTGTGCCACAGTGCTGTGTCAAAATCTACAGCAACAGTTTGATGTTCTTCCTGCTCAACTGCAGCCACTGTTCCTGAACATTCATTATCTTCTGAAACAATTAAAGTAGAAGGAACAGTATGACCTGTACAAAGATATAAGGTGCCTACTTTCACACCTTTTGCTACTACGAAGGAACCTTTTGAAACCTTCCAATTTTTATCATTAAAAGTAACTGTGCAACCCTCATCACCCAGTTGCCCTACTGAAATTAAATTCCTACTCAGCCTTGGAACATGTCTTACCTCTTGTAGTAGCCAATGATTCCCATTCTGCAACTTAATCTTAATTTTTCCCTTTCCAACAATCTGACAGGGTTCATTATCTCCCAAATAAACTAGCCCAAAATCCCCTTGGACATAATCAACAAAATAACTTCTATGGGGTGTAGCATGAAATGAAGCCCCAGAATCTAAAACCCATGAATCATCAATACTTTCTAAGGACAAGAGCAAAGCATCCTCCTCAGATTTGTTACTTACCACATTTGCCTCCTTGTTTCCATCATTTTTGTCTCCTTGATCTTTCTTTCGAGACCAACAATCTTTCTTCTTATGACCTGGTTTTCCACAGTACCAGCAATCATTTGGCCCTTTAGATTCAGACCTCTTTCCCTTTGATTTTCCTCTTGATTTCCCACGATTTCCAGAGTTGTTTCCTCTATCTCTTGTTCTGCCTCTGCTTTCTGTGTTCAATACACTACCCGATGTGGATGCCCCTGAGCTTTTCCTACGAATTTCCTCACTCAATATAACACCAATAACATCATCATACTTTAGGGTATTAAAACCAGAAACAGAATTACTAACAGCCATTACCAAGCCATTCCAGCTTTCTGGCAAAGAACACAAAATCAGGAGAGCCCTAACCTCTTCATCAAAAGTAATTTTAACTGAGGTTAATTGACTTGTAACTGTATTAAACTCATTCAAATGATCAGTAACTGATCCACCTTCTACCATTTTCATATTAAATAAACGCTTCATAAGAAATACCTTGTTTGAAGCTGAAGGCTTTTCATACAACTTCGCTAGGGTTTCCATCAGATCTTTAGCTGTCTTTGCTTCAGTAATATTGAATGCCACTGATTGTGCCAGGCATAGACGAATACTCCCCAGTGCCTTCCTATCCAAAATATCCCAATCCTCCTGAGACATTGATTGCTCTTTCTTGGCTACTCCCTCTAATGGCTGCCATAGATCCTTCTGATAGAGATAATCCTCCATTTGCATCTTCCATAACTGGAAGTTCTGCCCATTAAACTTATCAACCTTCAGCCTACCCTCTTCTGCCATTTATCCCACTTAACTGAGAGACTCTCCCACTAACTCGTGAGACCTGCTTCAGAGAATAGATGAAAGAACGAATGAAATAACCTGGCTCTGATACCACTTGTTAGGATTAACAAGGCAGAAATAACAATTATGTGCAAATATAACTAATATCAGAAAATAATAAACCACACAGAATAGAACATAATGGCACACAGATTTAACGTGGTTCACCCAATCCCTGGGCTACATCCACCAACAGCAAGTCCAATATTATTATTATCCAGTGATTACAACCTGATTACAATCCGTAATCCCTTACAGCCCAACTCTGCCGCAAGTACTAAAATCATACATCATGAAAATCCCTAACCCTAAGCCATATTATACAATATTTTCCCGCTTTAGGGTTAGAATGAGTTATAAGTAGTCGGCCCAAAAAACCAAAAAAGTAGTCGGCCTCAAAAAAAATTTCCTCGGGGGCTGCGCCCCCGAACCCCTGCTCTTGGGGGCTACCGCCCCCAAACCCCCGCTCTTGGAGGAAAAGTGTACAGTACTTTCCTGGATAGTACTTTCCTGATTAGTCACCACAAGCTAACATCTCTTACTTTGTATTGACATTTCATGTTCCTCATCCAAAGAAAAATCTTCTTCTATGGTATCCAATTTTTTTTGTTCACAAAGTTGTCTCATTCTTTCCCTTTTCTTCTCTTTGTCTCTTTCATGCTCTTCTGGTGTTAAAGTCTTTGCTTGTTTCCTTGTCATGATGATGTTTTCTACATATGAATTGATTACAATTTTAAAAATATAATATAAATGTAAAATAATAAGTCAAATTATAATATAAACCTCTTACAATATGACAAATTATAATATAAATTTATTACAATTATATCAAATTATGTATTGAACAAGTTTATATCATACCAATTATAAACCAAAACACTCTTTATTCACATTTGACATGTAAACAAAAAAAAACATTACCTCAATCGATAAATTTCAGTGATAATGATTGACTTTCACAATTTGATATTGATTTTTAAACAAAAAGATGGTGCAAATTGATAGAATATGCTTCTTTGTCACTATCAACACCATGAAAAGTGAATATTTGTCGAATAACACACAGAACTCAGACAACATATAGAAAAAGTGGGCCTCTTTCACGAGATCTTTGACAAAGAAGACCATTTATTTTAGTCTTCCATAGCACGTGCACCCTATGCAAAACTAAAAAGTGTTATGCATACTCTTGTATAGCACAAGTGTGCTATAGCGCATGAGCCCTATGTAAAACAAGAAAAAGGGAGAGAGAGAGAGGGGGGGGGGGGAAGAGAGTGAGAGAGATATCTCTTCCTCTCACTCTGACTATTTCTCCTCACAATTGAAATCTATGACCTAAATAGGGCACACGCCCTATAGTGCGCATGCTCAATGGAAGTCATAGATTTCCATAGTGTGCACGTCCTATAGGGAAGACGCGCTTGGTAAGGCATTGGAATTTACCAATCCTAAGGCTTGGATTTTCCTTGGAGATCCAACCCAAAGGCTAAGAGGATTCAAATAGGCCCGAGATGTGTTTTCCAGCAGACATTAAAAAAAATGACAACTTTTTTGTGTGCTCTTCGTCATGTTTACTCATGGTTCAATAATGTAAATCAGATGACGTGATATTGCATATCTGTATGTTAGCTATATAAGCATATAATTTATTTTGAATTCTGATTATGTTAAGTTTTTCATCTCTAATTTCTTTTGTGTGTATGTCTATTTTTTGTAAAAAACTAACATGTATTTTGGGCATAGATTTTGGCTTGTTCATTCAATTTTGCAACAAGTTACATTTTTAGAAACTAGACTCTATTACACACTTTAAAAAAATGAAAATTTGATTTTTGATTATTTTTAAATGATTTATAGGTGGAGCACATAGAAATTTCATGTTTTCAGGATGTGTGCACTTCATAAATTCATTGAAAATTATACATTCATCAAAAAATTAGCAAAAAAATCTGGGAAAAAGTACGTTGTGTTAGCTAACTTCTCAATGGAGCGATTAAAAAAATTCAAAAAAAAAGTTAATATTTTATGGGGAGCACACCAGACGCTATGTTATGTTTTTTCATAAAAAATAGGAGCACTTTTTGTGCTCCCCCTTTTTTAGGGCCTTAATCTGCACCATTTTGAAAATAAATTAGTAGTTTACAAACTAGACTCAGAGTATTACAACTCTTGTTCTTGCCACATCTTAAAATTTTGAGTCTAACTATCTTCAATTTCTTGTTGAAGTTAAGAGTTTGCCGATTTCAATAAAAAAGTGGCATCTTATACCCCCTTTTTGGTCCCCCATCTTTGTGCACTTACCCCATGATTAAGAGGCAAAATAATGAGTGGTTGAGATAAAGAGGCAAAAGCCTTTTTCAAAAGTCAAAAGATTCCATCTCATTGGAAAGTGCACTTTTATTTTTATTTTTAATTTATTATTTATTATTTTTAGCAAAGTGGTTTCCATTATTTAATCAAAATATTTTTTATTTAATTATTTTTTTTTCTAATTAATTAAAAGGGAGCATGTTCTCTTAATTAAATAAAGTTTAAGATAAAGTGTTCAAACTTTAGGATATCATCAAATAAATGACAAAATGATGATTTGATTAAGAATTGAGAGATTAAATAAATATGCAAAATTGATTAAACATAAGATAAAGTCTAGTATTTAAATGTTTAATGTTAGAGTGGAGCTCAAGGTTTAGTAGACCATTTTTAGGTGATTACAATATTGATATTAAAAATAAATTGCTATCAGGTAAACATCTCATTTATAAAGGGTATGATTTTCATTTTTATGAATGGACCCCAAACTTTGATGTGTTTGTGTTTAACCCTATTAAACTCTCATGTTGGATAAGCCTGGGGTATCCCCCTACTAAAATGATTAATAGGGAAATTTTAGAATTCATTGGTAATAAAATAGGAAAATTTCTGGGAAAACCTGGTTATGATACTATAGGAATTAAAATCCTAGTTAAGACAAACCCTAAACTTAGTATCTTAGGTGAAGTAGAAATTTCTACAAAATTTGGACTTATTAGCAATTTCTTAAAAATTTCTCTAGGACCCATTGATGATTCTAGATTAGATCTGTCTAATAATTTGTCTAAATCTCCTAGTTCTTACTTTCATAAGCTGAGGAAACCTTCTCCCATTATTAAATAAATTTCAAACCCGATTGTCCACATCAAACTTATGGAGGTTTGAGGAGGATTCAAATTCCAAATAGATAACCTTGGTAGTAGTTCACAAGTGTCAATAATAGAGAAAGTTAAACATTGGGATTCCAATAATGGTATTAGTAAGCCAAAATAATTGAAACCTTTAGCATCAAATGTAGTAATGGATCATCATCACGTAGGTAACTCTCTAGTCAATGTGGCTTTAGTGAACCTAGATCAAGAACAAGTATGTAAAAAGCTTGCTGCAAATATGTCTATCTTGGGCAATTTGCTGCCAGAAACAATATATGTGCATGAGGAGGTTATAGAAGAATTAACATGTTGGAACAAGCAGAAGGATGAAGATAATGAGCATGTAAGGGGAGGTGCGACTCCTCTAGCTAACAATCTAAGAGTGGAAGAGAACATAATTGGATTAGAAGCTCACAAGGATCATCAATCTAATGAGATATTGCGAGTTAATGGTGTGAACATGACTCAAATTAATCAATTTAGAGTAGAGCTCTCAGAGGAATAGATTAACCTATTAGAGATGAATAGTAATATGCTCATAGATGGTCCCATTTATATGTATGGAAGGGAAGATAATGGTGTAGAGGAAATTTCTCCCAATTCTAATGAAGAAGAAGATTAGATGCCAGTTTAGTGAGAAGCTATCTATAATATGATGGGCATCAATCAAGAATTTGGAGAGGAATACATAGTAGGTGGGGAAAGTGATGAGAAAAGTGGTGAACATAATGAAGAAGTAAGGAGGGATTTGACAAACATTGTTTAGAATTGGATTATGAAAATAGGGAAGTTTATGAGGAAGTCATGGGAATCTAAAAACCAAAAGAGTAAGCTTTAGGTGAAGAGGATAGTGGTGTTTTGAAGTTTGGCATTGCTACAACTTGTCAAGGAATTGATAGTCTGATTTGTGGAATAAAAATGAAGAAAAGGGGGCAAAAGTATCTTAATGAACTCAAAGAACAAGCATGATCCATTGGGGCCAAGCTAAGCTCCCATCTCTATTTTATGTAGGGAAGGGGAAGGTCCTTCCCAAGGAAAAATGAAGCTCACTACATGGAATGTTAGGGGCATAAATGCCCCTGAAAAAAATGCTTCTTAAAGAGAAACCTTAAAACATTGGAATATGATATTATAATGATACAAGAAACTAAGCTGAATGAAAGGGAAATGAATATTTTTAGGAATAAAATCAATCTCTAGAAAATTGAAAGCATTAATGTTGATGGAGCCTCAGATGGCATGGCTGTAATTTGGGACCCTAGGCTTGAAATCAATACAAGGATACCAAATTGGATGGGTGGTTGGGTCAGGAATATTATGAATCCTCTCTGCTTCTTCCTTATTAATGTTTATGGAACAAGATCAGCATAAATAGGAAAAATGATTTATGGATGGAACTATATACATACTTTAGTCGAAATAGGATATGAATTACATCATTGGAGGTGACTTTAATACCATATTAGAATTGAGTGAAAAAAGAGGAGGTATTCAACAAGAATCACAAAATTTAAAGGATTTTCGTGATTAGGTGGTTAACAACAACATTATGGATATCAAAATCAATAATGGTAATGTTACATAGACTAATAAAAGAGAAGTTTTTAGTAACATTGTTGAGAATCGATATAGATTTCTTTTTAAGAGAGATCTTAAAGTCTTCAATGGATTAATTTCATCATATATTTTAGTGATATTATGATCATATCACTTTTTTGTAAGATTGGAAATTGAAGAAGAACATAAACCCCACAATAATCCCTTCAAATTTGAGAATATGTGGTTGCAGGATAAGGAATTCTTAGGATTAGATGAAAAATGGTGGCAAGAGGAGAGGTTTGAAGGGTCCAAAATTTTCTTCTTTATATCAAAACTTTATTTTCATATCTATGGATTGTTCCTTTTTACTTTTATGTAACCAATAAAATAACCTGAAATTTAATTGCTCCCTCTGTAAATTACATGACTCAAGTTTAGGTTTTTCCGTTATAGAATTATTTTATTTTTTGCTTCTAAGAGTGCGCAAGACAATGGTGTTATTACTTTGGCCTACTTTGAATTCAAGGATTTTCTTGGACTTATTTGAGGAGATATAAGGAAGAAACATCTATGTGCAACAATAGTATAATTTCTAATTATTGTACAGATTCAAGGATTTGACATGGAGAGTACCACAATTTACTTGCCCAATTGTATTTGTCTTCTTGTTTTATATGGCATGATTTAGTGCATTTATAGATCAAATCATTTTGAATAATAATAACTACAGGCTCCATTAGCACTTATTTCTAGACTGTGAGGTTAGATTTTATTATTGCTTCACTTGCATATGTATGTTCATATACAAGTTCAATTCTTTGATAGGGTTTAATATGTTTGTAGTTTAAAAGAAAAGAACATTTGGTTCAAGGAAAACTACCTTAATAATTAGCTATGATTGTAAGCTTTATGTTTTGTGAATTAATAGCATCACTATCTTGACAAAATTATCCCAAATATGAAATGTTTTATCATTTTGTTCATATTCTTTTGGATTCTTCTATTTTCTCGGTGTTTTTGGTGAGGAAAATTTTCTATCCTTGGTTTTTTTTTAAATTGTTTCAAAGAGGACAAGACGAACTAGGAATAATTTGTACCTTAAAACTATATTTGCTCAATACAAACCAGTCAAGTTCCTAGACAAATGGTCAATATCAAAGTGTACTCATTATATGAGTTTCTTATGTCTTTTTTACTAATTTCTTCACTCCCTTTCTCATATTCAAATAGTATCAACACAAAATTAGAGCATTCTGCCAGTAAAAAATTAATGCTTTGTTTAAGGCTTTCACAAAGCCGCTCTTTATGGGGTGAAAGTGCTTTTGTAAGCAACAGTTATGGAGTGATGAACTACAACTGATTTAGAACTTAATTGAAGATTTGTGATTAGAGATCACCGAGTTGCTGATTAGATATGACATATGATTAAATCAGTAATATGTTGTCATTGATGTCAACTAGTTTGATAGCACTCATCTTGTAAGTTACAATAACTAAACATCTATAGAAAAGGAGTAAAAGAGATGAAGAACAGAAATATCTACATGAGGAAGATGTATATGACAGATGAGGATAAGGAATACATTGGGTAACTTGTTGATGAGTCTATGACCTTATGTTATTGACTTGATTATGTTTCATTCATCTATGATGAGGAAAAGAACTAAAAGACACAAGGCAATGTGGTCGGTTGATGAAGCATCACAGTATACACCGAGCAGTGTAGTGTATACTGAGCACAATATAAACTAAGCTTATGTTCACCGACACATTTCTTTATTAACTGAGTAGGAGAAAAGGAACTAAATGATTAGTTTAGCTGATAAGGATTGATGAGTTGGAAAGTACATCAAAATTAGAGATGGAGATAGTGTTTGTTATGAAGATCAATGACTAGCATAATTCAAGGAAGATCTAAAGGATGAAATCAAAACATGTTACAGGCACATCAATCGAGGAAGGTTTAAGCAGAAAAATGGATGAAGGAGAATACATAGAAAAATCTTATGAAGGAGAAAAAAATGGTTTACTTGTCTATTTAAGAGACTAGGGTTTCGTTATGAAACTTATGCTGGAAGGAGATTGTAGAATTATCACATGAACAAGCTTCATGTATGCCTGCTCAAATTGGTTAAGGAGAACCAAATTGCAAAGTTTACCGAGTGTCAGAAATCTATTACCAAGCGACAGTAAGTCATTGATTATTGTTGATACAGAATTGATATATTGATCAGAGGATTTGAATGGGCTTAATATAGATCTGAACATCTACAACTGTAGATGTATTGTAATCAGATCAATTGCTGTTACATTTTAACCATTGTAAACAAAGAAATCTCTTAACAGAGTGGACTTGAAAGTCTTATATGTTTCATTCATAGAATGAACATTGTTATCCTGTCAACCCCATAGTGAATGTCAGTTGGACGATAGTGGTTGGTCTAAAATCTGCTAACAAGGTCACACCTCATAGTGTGTTTGTAACCTTTAACAAGGTTGGGTCTTCACGGACCTCACTTCAGAAGAGTGGAAATTTTGGGTTACCGGTCCCAGGTGGTTTTTCCCTTCATTGGGTTTCTGTGTTAAATCTTTTGTGTTATGTGTTCATTGTGGTGATTGTTTGTTATCATACTTTACATATTACATGTTGGATTTGATCGGTAATCATTATTTGTTATTGACTAGTAATCGATAAAAGCATAGACAGTATAGTATTATATGTTACCGAGCTGCATAAGTTTAAGTAAATTGTTTTGGATTATACATTTTGATTTGGGACTATGGATAACTAATTCACCCCCCTCTCAATTATTCTAACAATTGGTATCATAGTGTTGGTTGCTTGGAACAGAGTTTTAAGGACTTCAGCGCAAAGGTCTCAAAATGTTTAAGAGGGAAGTTCCAAAGCTAAACAAGGATAACTTCACAATATGGCAAAGTTGAATGAAGCTGCATATATCAGGGATTGGAAATTCTACCCTAGATCTGATGGAGAATGGATACCTTGCACCGCCCAATGGTCCCTTGACCCTTGATCAACTAAGAGACAGGCATGAACATAATGTTACTATGATGGAGATTGGTGCTGCCTGTTCAAATGCTGAATTTGAAGACATCAAGGACTGTACTACTACTAAGAAGATGTGGGATAAACTTGCTCAAGTTTATAGTGGTGATGTAAATGTCAAGAGAGTAAGAGCCAAAAGCTTAAGAGGAAGATTCGACGACATGAAGATGAAAGTGTTGGAAATATTCAGGAATTAACCGAGTTACTGAGAGGGGAGGGGTGAATCAGTAACTCCAAATTTTCTTTCAATTTAACATGTAATTTACTTTTAACCTTTGCATACAAAAAGCATGAAACTTAAAAGCATTTACAATAATGACACATAGATTTGGTTACCCAGAAACCTTCCAAAAAGAAAGTAAAACTGGGGTGGGGATGAAACCCACAAAGCTTTAATACTGCAGAATAAAGTTGGCCGGTTAAGGCTTACAATTTGATCACTTCTGATGATCTGCCCTGTTAGGAGCAATAAGGATTGCTAAATCCACCCTGTTAAAGGATTTACAAAACATACAATGAAGTATGCACTCGATAAAGAGATTTTACAAAAGACTGTTAAGTCTACCCGGTTAAAGGATTTAGTATTGATTCACCTGTTAGGATGAAACAGTAGATCTCTTGCTTTGCAACTGGATTGCTGATTGAGATTCGTTGATGTACTGATCACCTTCTGTGATGAATTTGTCTTTGCTGTTCCTTATACTGCTGAAGCCCTTTGTAATTCGCTTATCTCTGCCTTTCTTTCTTTTTCACATATATGCTTCTTACTTTTTTTTTGACATTTTTACAACATTGTTTATATACAAGTCTTAAACAATTAATTACAATTACAATTACAAAGTCGGCTTGACAAATAAACATAAGTGCTACTAAGTCGGCCCAAGTATGGTTACACGGTTCCTGCAAACTAACTTGGTGACTTTCTGATACTCGGCATCCACTGCATTACTCGGCATCGTCATGCACTCGGTAGAAGTGAAGGCACGGTTCATACTGATCACTCGGTAGGTTTTGAACTCGGTAAATACTGGTGACTCGGTAGACATGATGTTACTCGGTTTACACTGTCCTGTTCGGTTTGTACTAACTTGCTCGGTTTGTACTGTCTGCTCAGTTTGCACTGTCTGCTCGGTTTGCACTGTCTGCTCAGTTTGCACTGTCTGCTCGGTTTGCACTGTCTGCTTGGTTTGCACCCAGAATGCAAATAAGTGTTGTCACTAGTGGCAATTCTGCTTAATGCCAACAATCTCCCCCTTTGGCATTAGTGACAAAAACACTTATTGGCCAAAACTTATATACATGAATCATGCTGAGTTTTATTTTGATTTTTCAAAATTTGTCTTTGTTATAGAGCTTTATACATTGTCTCCCCCTTTCAATGTGCTAACTATTTCTATACAAATCTTCTTCTATACATATATCTCCCTCTATACATATCTCCCCCTTTTTGACGATAATGCCAAAGGTGTATATACAAGTTATTTACAGAGAGAATCCAAAATTTGATAGAAAATCAGAATGTACCTTCATAATTAGTGCCAGGGTTCTGTCCCAACTTTCTTTCAGAATCTTACATGTTTGGATTGCAATTTGGACTTCTGCAGAGAGTTCAATCATGTGATTTGCTATAGAGAACTGATTGTCATGAATCAATGTTTTGGAATGTTCAATGTGCTTATACATTGTATTCATGATGGGAAGGATCAAGTGTTGGATGTCTAGCAGTGTGGACCGGATCCTTGTGTCTTCTTTCAGTAGATCAAACTGCATGTTTGATAGGTGTGAGATTTTCATGTGATGAGCAGAGCTTGAACTTGGTTCAAGTTGCAGCTTCTGTATGCTAATCTTCATATCCTCATCCATTTTATTCATTTTATCCTTAACATCCTTTGTGAACTTGGCAATATTGCACAATCTGGCCAAAAGAGAGGTAGCATTCAAATAGATAGATTCAATGTTTGACAAAACTGAAGACAATTCTACTTGGTTAATAGCTATGTGCTGAGCAATGTGCTCAAGCACTTTATTGTTGAATCTCTTCTCGGCTCTTTCAACTAACTTTTCTGTCCCAGATGAATCCTCATTGTATTTATTAACTGCTTCTGCTAATTGTAGCAAAATATGTTGGGAGGAGTCTACTTTAATACCTAATGCATCAGACAAAATGTCCTTAGCATCCTTGATGATTTGATATTCCTTGTCTCTCTCCTCTTTAAGCTTCTTTTGTTTTTCTTTCCTTTGGAGGATCTCACCTATATTTTGCATTTGGTCCGCTGATAGATTTGCAAAATCCAATGTTGGAATCTCTATCTTTTCATCTAAGTCTATATCCTCTACTACATTCTTACCCAAAAATTTTATACTCGGTAGAGCCTTAGGCTTATCTGTACTTAAAGCCTTGGTGGTAGTGACAGTAGATATAGTAGGGCTAGCTATAGAGACTGGTATACTTTCTACTAGAGAGCTTAAAATATTTACACTTGAAGATTCAAAAACTGGAAAACTTACTGCTGGAAAACTTGATGATGTGGGAGACTGCAACTCGGTAGAAGAAATGATAGTTGCTTCTGTTGTTGCTAAAGATGATTGGACAAATGTTGAATTTGTCACAACCATGCTTGAAGGTGTCTCCGGGCTGGATGTAGAAACTTTTACTGGAGAGGTAGGAAGGGATGCAATGACTTCTGCTACTATCCTCACAGTATCATCTACCTCAGTGTCTTCTTCTTGTTCATCACTGTCATCTTCAATGTCTTTTATTATTACTGTTTCAATACTCGGTTGGTGAAGGTGGTATATGTTCTTCCATGTGACATTTGTAGCCTTCACAACCGATTCAATATTGTTGATCAAAATCAAACAAGTATTGAACTTTAATGTCATCTTACTTTCATTTTCTTTTAATGCCTTCTTTACTTCATCATTTTTCAAGCTCGGCATTAACTGTCTCAGGGTTTGATCAAATATGTCTATCACAGTTTGCTTTGCATTGCTCCATCTCATTTTTATTGGATTTAATAGAACTGCTGGAACCTGTGGGGCTATTTCTTCAGGAGAGTATTTCCACTGTCCCATCTTTTCAATAACAGCATCTTCTATTTCCTTCTGTTCTATTTCCGATCTGGTTTCATATTTAAAATATTTTATGTTACTTACTCCAGATCCTGATCCGTCTCTAAAGAGTTTGATCTTTTCTTGAAAGTTTAGAGGAGGCCTTTTGAATACTATGTCTTTATCTGCCTTGTCTGCCTTGCCTTTTCCATTTCTCCTTGTAAATACAGCAGTGGGAGGCTTAGGTGCCTTAGTGATGAATACCTTTCCTTTCTTCTTTGTAGGTTCTGGTTCCTCTATTTTCTCATCCTTTTCCTCTTCTTCTTCATCTCTTTCTTCTTTGTCCTCAGTTATCATTTGCATTTTGGCTATCCTCTTCTTTCCTTTGTTTACCGCCTGTGGAAGCTTTATGCTTAGTTCAATTCTCACCTTAGCTTCATCATATGTTCCAAAATATGGAGCTTTGGGATTGACAGGCTAATTAAGAAGAGCTTCAATGATATTCTTGGTTTCATCAATATTTACCTCATAAGGAAGAGGTTTTACATATACAGTCCTCAGTTTAGCTGCTTGAATATATACATTATCACAATCCACCATAAAACAAATGTCATCTTTGTAATCTTCCACCAACTTCTGTGGAATCCAGAATCTGTCATTCATTTTCTCTTTGAAAGACTCAAAATAATTATCCATGATGCTTTCAAAATTTTCACCCATTTCTGAGATGTATTCATTTATTTCATAAAGTGCTGGCACATCTTTTCTCCATACAACTTTTCCTTTAGAAGGGAAGAATTTCTGAACATAGAAGAATAAACAAACCAATAAGGATCCAAACTTACATGGATTGTTTTTGGAAGTTTGAATGCTTTCCATGTTTTTGTTAAACTGCTTTAACAATAAGTCTGCTAGGTCAAATGTTAAGTTATTCTTGACCACTTTGTATGCTAGGTCGATAGCTTCACAGGAGACACTATTTTGTCGACTAGAACTGTAAATCTTATGGGCAATAATGTGTGTACCAAACTTCAGTTCAGCATCGGTAATGCTGCTAACTTTCATGCCTCTACTGTCCCACTCGGCTAGGGTTTTCTTCTCTAGTTCCGTCCGACCTAGGGTTTTGGTAGTTTTTGCTTTGTTCAACATGGGAAGACCGGTGATTTGATGAATCATCTTCTTTGTGATCTCTATGGGTTGCTCAAGCCAAATCTTGCCATCATGTACACGACTGAGAATGTATCTAACCCATTTATCTCGAAAGTTTCGAGGTAGATGTGCAATGTGAACTAAACCTTTATCTTCCAGATGTTTGTGCTCGGGTTTCAGAATACCATCCACACACAGTTCTTCACGCACAGTATCTAATTCTAGGTTCCCCATTTCATGAATTGAACAGTTGAAATGATTGCGGATATCGTTAATAAGTAGTACCTTAGGAGGAATCTGAGATTGAGCTCCGTTCGGATCTAGGGCTACTGCAATTGCGGGCACGATCTTAAAATCTGGTGCTTTCAATTCCCCTTGGACTAACATATCAGATCCTTTCTTCGCTGAAGTGCTGGATGATGCCATGGTAGCTCACAGAAAATTCCTTTCACAAAAGTGTTGAATCGCTGGATTGCTCTTGAAATTTTCTGCTCTCAAAGTGCTAAAGGTTCGCGGTGAAGAATGAGTTCGATTACTTGCTTTTTGTTTATAACTCTGTCATTAATGCTTAGTACAAATTAGGGTATTAATTCCGACAGACTGTCACCCACTAAGAATTAATTGCTCGGTAAAGACTTCGCAACTCGGTGAACTTGAGAATTCATATTGCTCTGACCTCGCTCGGTAAAGACGGGTACCGACCTTGCTCGGTGAAGACTGATACCGACCACCCTGTGATCTTACTGCATCTTGTATACTGATTTAGATCTTTCTTTTAATTCAGTTCTGGAACTGCTTGAGATTGGTCTATGAGAATACAGTTCCAGTGCTTTCTTGGAAATTTAGTTTGAGTCGGTAGAGCCATCCATTCCATTACTTGGACTGGATTTCTCGGTAGATTTAGGAATCTATTTTTGTCTCACCTGTTTCCTGACCTTAGTTGCTTCATTTTTCTTTCCATCTTCAACTTCACTAGCATTCATGCAGTTTTTGGCTGTGACCGAGTTTAGTGCATTTGAAGCATCTTACGGTAGTATCTCTTTTCCTTAGATGATGTTTTATGCAATTCATGCCAATGTGTCCATATTCTCCACAGTAATGACATCTACACCAGGTGTTGTAGTCCCATCCAAACATTGCTTTCATAATTTGTTCTGCTGGATTAAATGTCTTGGATCTGCACTCGGATGCCTTGTGACCTTGTTTGTTGCATTTGTGACAATTACCTCTGAATCTTGGTTTTTCCCTGCATTCATTTGCTTTGTGACCAGGTTGATTGCAGCTGTAACATTTTCCATTGAATTCTGCTTTTTCATTGTTCCAACATTTATTTGAAGTATGTCCTATTTTACCACAATGATTACAAGTAGGTTTTTGATTTCTTTGAGTACCTTGCTTAGAAGATTCGCCTTCTCCTTTGTATCCAAGTCCTGCTTTTCCTTTTTGCTTATGAAGATTTCGCTCATACAGTTGATTCAAGTCTTCTTGACTTTTCAGCATTCCTTCATTGATTTGTTTTTCAATGTTTAGGTCATCCACCAATCTTAGATTGATTTCCTTTTCAGATCTTAGTTCTTCTCTTGTGCTTTCTATTTCTGATCTTAGATTCAGAATTTCCTCATTTGTATGAGAGATCTGATCAATTAGGTTTTCTAGCTGAAGGGTTTTATTTTGGACTTCAATGTTCCTTCCATCTAATTCATCTTTCAACTTGTTTCTTTGTTCCAAGATCTCACAGAATCTTGTAGAGTGTAGCTCTTGTTCTCTTTTTAATTTTCTCACTTCTTCCTGCAGAGACCCATTCTTTTCTAGGAGTTCTTTGACAGCATTGTTTGCTTCATTTGAGTTATTTGAGGGAAAAAGATCTTCAATCTTTTCTTCAATGTAATTCTGATCATTCATCTGATTTGCAAGTTCCTTCCTTCTTCTTAGGGATTGGGAAAGATGTTCTTTTGCTTCTTTGAGTTTAGCTATGGCCATTTCCAGATCTAGCTTTTCATTTTCAATCACCTTGTTCAGTTTGAATACCTCCATTGTCTTGGATCTTTGCTCAAGCTAGTTAAGCTTTATCTTGAGAACCAATGCTGCTCTGATACCAATTGTTGGAAATATTCAGGAATTAACCGAGTTACTGAGAGGGGAGGGGTGAATCAGTAACTCCAAATTTTCTTTCAATTTAACATGTAATTTACTTTTAACCTTTGCATACAGAAAGCATGAAACTTAAAAGCATTTACAATAATGACACATAGATTTGGTTACCCAGAAACCTTCTAAAAAGAAAGTAAAACTGGGGTGGGGATGAAACCCACAAAGCTTTAATACTACAGAATAAAGTTGGCCGGTTAAGGCTTACAATTTGATCACTTCTGATGATCTGCCCTGTTAGGAGCAATAAGGATTGCTAAATCCACCCTGTTAAAGGATTTACAAAACATACAATGAAGTATGCACTCGGTAAAGAGATTTTACAAAAGACTGTTAAGTCTACCCGGTTAAAGGTGAAACAGTAGATCTCTTGCTTTGCAACTGGATTGCTGATTGAGATTCGCTGATGTACTGATCACCTTCTGTGATGAATTTATCTTTGCTATTCCTTATACTGCTGAAGCCCTTTGTAATTCGCTTATCTCTGCCTTTCTTTCTTTTTCACATATATGCTTCTTACTTTTTTTTTGACATTTTTACAACATTGTTTATATACAAGTCTTAAACAATTAATTACAATTACAATTACAAAGTCGGCTTGACAAATAAACATAAGTGCTACTAAGTCGGCCCAAGTATGGTTACACGGTTCCTGCAAACTAACTCGGTGACTTTTTGATACTCGGCGTCCACTGCATTACTCGGCATCGTCATGCACTCGGTAGAAGTGAAGGAACGGTTCATACTGATCACTCGATAGGTTTTGAACTCAGTAAATACTGGTGACTCGGTAGACATGATGTTACTCGGTTTACACTGTCCTGTTCGGTTTGTACTAACTTGCTCAGTTTGCACTGTCTGCTCGGTTTGCACTGTCTACTCGATTTGCACTGTCTGCTCAGTTTGCACTGTCTGCTCGGTTTGCACTGTCTGCTCAGTTTGCACCCAGAATGCAAATAAGTGTTGTCACTAGTGGCAATTCTGCTTAATGCCAATAGAAAGAAGGTGAAAACATTGTGCAGTTCACAAACATAATAAGGGAGGCAATTCATGCTATTAGAGCATCGGATGGAGTTATTGATGAAGACACTGTGGTAAGAAAAATTCTAAGGACCTTATTTCCTATCTATGCCATCAGAATATCTGCAATTCATGAAAATAGGTTAGCACCTAACAACACACTCACTCTTGATAATATGATTGGAAAGCTTACAACCTTTGAACTAAACAATTATGATAATAGTTTTGTACCATCTATTGAATCCACTTTTATGACTTCTCTGAAGATTGGTAAGTCTAGAAATAAGAATGATGATAGTGATAGCAATACTGGTGATGAGCTTGATGAACTTGAAGCTCTTATGGCTAGAAGGTTACCTAAAGGTAAAGGAATGTATAGAGGTAAATTACCTTTAGCATGCTTTAACTATAAATAATTTGGCCACATTGCTGCTAGATGCCCCCACAAGAAAGATGATGAAAGAACCAAAGACTGATTTGAAGGAAGCTATGGGAGAAGAAACAATAGAGGCTACCGAAACTACAACAAAGACAACTGAGACAATAATGATAAAGGAAATAAGGTATGCTACATTGCTAAGGAAGAAGATATCATCGATATCGGCAGTGATGATGATGTGGAGGTAGTATTTGTAGCAATGAAGGATAATTTTGAAGAAGATGAAAGGTATGTAGAGACAGCGCTTATCTCTAAGGTTAATAAGAATGATACATGGATTATAGATAGTGACTGTACACATCACATGACTGGTGATGAAGAAAAAATTGATTATCTTGATGAATACAATGGAGGATCTGTAAGAATGGGAAATGATGCACCCTGTATGGTAAGAGGTAAAGGATCCTTGATGATAAATGATAGACTAAAATGTGAAAATGCTTATTGGGTAAAAGGATTGAACTATAATTTGCTAAGTGTGGCACAACTGAACAATTTAGGCCACCGAGTTGCTTTTGAGAGAAAAAAGGGGAAAATATTTGATGATGGAGGAAGACTTGTTGGAATTGGTACACAATCCAGAGCTAATTTTTTTTATCTTGATAATGGTTAGTCTTCTTGTTTAATGATGAAAGATGAAGATGCATGGTTGTGGCATAAAAGGTTATGTCATGTGAATTTTGATAACATGATTAAGATTAGTAAAAAGAAAAGAGTTAGAGGTCTGCCTAACTTATCTAAGCCTGATCATGTTATGTGTCATGAATGTCAGAAAGGTAAAATGACTAAATCTAGTTTCAAAAGCAAAGATTATTCAACAAAGAAAATATTTGAGTTAGTGCATACCGACCTATGTGGTCCTATGAGAACTCAAAGTTATTATGGAGACAAATATTTTATTCTTTTTGTTGATGATTATACTAGGTTAATGACTGTCATGTTCTTGAAAGAAAAATTTGAGGCATTCAAGATGTTCAAGTGGTATAAAGCAAAAGTAGAAAAAGAGACTGGTAAAGAATTGAAATGCTTAAGATCTGATAGAGGAGGTGAATTTATCTCTGATGAATTTACTAATTTTTGTAATGAGAATGGTATTAAAAGATAGGTCTCTGCACTGAGGACACCACAATAGAATGGCATTGCTGAAAGGAGGAATAGGTCAATTGTTGACTGTGCAAGGACATGAATGATAGAAAAGAATGTTTCTCAGACATACTGGAGGGAAGCTATTAGCACTACAATTTATGTGCTAAACTGAGTACAACTAAAGAAGGACACTAATAAGAAACCCTATGAGTTATGGTTTGGACACAAAACCACTATAAGTTATTTTAGAATTTTTGGAAGCAAATATTTTATTTTGAAAGATGAAAGAAATGGAAAGTTTGACTCAAAAGGTGATGAAGGGATATTTCTAGGATATTCCAGTAAAAGTAAAGCATGCAAGTGTTTGAACAGAGTAACTAATAAAATGATTGAAAATACTAATGTTCGAGTTGATGAGTTTGATGATAAGAATGCAGAGGAAAGAAGAAAGGAACCAGAAGACTACAGTAGATTAACTTACATTGAACAACCTGAGTATCTACCAAAGCCATAGACTGTGATAACCAGTCAACAGGAAAACAATACCGAGGAATAGGAAAGAGAAACTGACGAGCAGGAAGGACCTATCGAGCAAGCAAATGAACCTACACAAGATGAACAAGAAAGAAGAAATCAAATACTAGCGAGTTTTGTCAGAAGACACCATCCTGAGACACAAATTATTGGAGACAAACAAGCTGGCATGCAAACAAGGAGTAAGACAAGACAAGGTACATGTCTAGTTTGTGATTATGAACCGAAGAATCTAAAAGTTGCATTGGAAAATAATGAATGGGTCAATGCAATGAAAGAGGAAATAGATCAAATAGAGAAAAACAAAACCTGGACCTTAGTACCAAGACCTAAAGATAAGAATGTTATCAGTACTAAGTGGATATTCAGGAACAAGCAAAATGAGAATGGAGAGGTAACAAGAAATAAAGCTAGATTGGTATGCAAAGGATATGCACATGAGGAAGGAATAGATTATCGTGAAACATTTTCACTTGTTGCTAGATTAGAAGGAGTTAGAATGTTACTTGCATATGTTGCACACAAAAAGTTCAAAGTTTACCAAATGGATGTCAAGTCAGCATTTCCAAATAGGATACTTGAAGAAGAAGTCTACATAGAACAACCTGAAGGGTTCATTGATTCAGAAAACAAAGATATGGTATGTAGATTACATAAAGCTTTATATGGATTGAAGCAAGAATCGAGAGCCTGGTATGAGAGGCTACATACTTATTTGTTAAGTATTGGATTTGTTAGAACAAGTGAGAACATCAATTTGTATATGAAAGGAGATACTGATGATACTATTCTTATTGCTGAAATATTTGTGGATGACATAATATTTGGAGGACAAGATCAAATCTGTAAGTCATTTGTTGATGAAATGAGAAGTGAATTTGAAATGTCTATGTTCAGAGATATTAAGTTCTTTCTAGGACTACAAGTGATTCAGCAAAATGATGGTATATTCATCACACAATCTAAATATATCAAGGAAGTATTGAAGACATTTGGCATGGAAGATGCTAAACTTGTGGGAACACCGATGGCTACTGGATGTAAACTAACTAAGAAAGATGAAACTATAGAGGTGAACCAGACATTGTACCGATCTATGATTGGTAAGTTAATGTATGGAGTGCATAGTAGACCAAACATACCACATGTTGTGGGAATTGTTGCAAGATTTTATGCAAACCCTAGAAAGTCACACATGGTTGCTACAAAGAGAATCTTAAGATACCTGAAGAAAGTAGAAGGTTATGGATTATGGTATCCTAAGGAAGGCAAATTTGAACTCAAAGTCTATACCAACACTGATTGGGCTGGAAATGTGGATGACAAAAAAAGTACCATCGGAGGAGCATTTTTCTTTGGTGAAAGACTTGTTACATGGACAAGTAAGAAGCAAGCTTGCATTTCTCAGTCTATAGCTGAAGCAGAGTATGTTGTTGCTGCTACAAACTATTCAAATACTGCATATATTAAGCAAGTACTGGAAGGTATGAATGAGATAATCACTGAGCCAGTGATTATATATTGTGATAACACAAGTGCAATAAAAATTTCAAAGAATCCAGTGATGCACTATAAAACAAAGCATATATCTATTAAGTATCACTACTTAAGAGAACAAGTACAGGAGAAGCAAGTTAAGCTAGAGTTTGTTACATCAAAAGAACAACTTGCAAACATATTTACAAAGCCTCTACCGAAGGACACATTTGAATACTTGAGGACTAGACTTGGGGTCCGTCCCCTGTCTACCGGTCACTAATGTGATATGGATGTTGCATCAGCCTAATCTTATCAGAAGATCATACATGTTGATGCAACATATTTCACACTTTGGATCATGTCTAAGGTTGTGAAAAGTTTGGAGAACTGGAATAGATTGGCATATCAGTATACAGAGATACAGAGAATGCACCGGATAACAGAGAGTTACATGGCTAATATAGAGCTATATGTTTATTTGTTTCTTTGGCATTGTTGTCAAAGGGAGAGATAAACAATATGAAACAATATGCATTGATGAGAACACTGAAACACACCGATGAGAACATTGAAACATCTATCTAAGGGAGAGACAAACTGAAAGAAAGGGAGAGCACTGAAGATCAGTTACTAAGAACAAAAGAAGGAATCTAAGAGATGAAAAGATCATATCTGCAGAATGTCAAAGCTGCAATAGTAATGTTGTTGAGTAACGTAGTGATTAAACATATTAAGCTAGGGAGAGCTTGTACAACATTTGTTCACAGAGTTGTAGAATACATGTTTGGTATGTGTATGGTATATTTCATATTACTTGAGTTGTCATCAATGCCAAAGGGAGAGATTGATGAAATACAACTAATTTAGAACCTAATTGAAGATCTGTGATTAGAGATCACTGAGTTGCTGATTAGATATGACATATGATTAAATCAGTAATATGTTGTCATTGATGTCAACTAGTTTCACAACACTTATCTTGTAAGTTACAATAACTAAACATCTGTAGAAAAGGAGTAAAATAGATGAAGAACAGAAATATCTACATGAGGAAGATGTATATGACAGATGAGGATAAGGAATACATTGGGTAACTTATTGATGAGTCTATGACCTTATGTTATTGACTTGATTATGTTTCATTGATTTATGATGAGGAAAAGAACTGAAAGACACAAGGCAGTCTGGTCGGTTGATGAAGCATCACAGTATACACCAAGCAGTGTAGTGTATACTGAGCACAGTATAAACTGAGCTTGTGTTCACCGACACATTTCTTTGTTAACCGAGGAGGAGAAAATGAACTAAATGATTAGTTTAGTCGATAAGGATTGTTGAGCTGGAAAGTACATCAAAATCAGAGATGGAGATAATGTTTGTTATGAATATCAACGGCTAGCATAATTCAAGGAAGATCTAAAGCATGAAATCAAAATGTGTTATAGGCACATCAACTGAGGAAGGTTTAAGCGGCAAAATGGATGAAGGAGAATAAGCGGAAAAATCTTACAGAGGAGAAGAAAATGGTTTACTTGTCTATTTAAGAGACTAGGGTTTTGTTATGAAACTTATGCCAGAAGAAGGAGACTGCAGAATTATCGCATGAACAAGCTACATGTATGCTTGATCAAACTAGTTAAGGAGAAACAAACTGCAGAGTTTACTGAGCGTCAGAAAGCTATTATTGAGCGACAATAAGTCATTGATTATTGTTGATACATAATTGATATATTGATCAAAGGATTTGAATGGGCTTAATATAGATTTGAACATTTGCAATTGTAGTTGTATTGTAATCAAATCAACTACTGTTACATTTTAACCATTGTAAATAGAGAAATCTCTTAATAGAGTGGACTTGAAAGTCTTAAATGTTTCATTCATAGAATGAACATTGTTATCTTGTCAACTCCATAGTGAATGCTGGTTGGACGATAACGGTTGGTCTAAAATCCTCTAACAAGGTCACACCTCATAGTGTGTTTGTAACCTTTAACAGGGTTGGGTCTTCACTGACCTCACTTTAGAAGAGTGAACATTTTGGGTTGTCGGTCCCAGGTGGTTTTTCCCTTCATAGGGTTTCCACGTTAAATCTTTTGTGTTATGTGTTCATTATGGTGATTGTTTGTTATCATACTTTACATATTACATGTTGGATTTGATCGATAATCATTATTTGTTATTGACTGGTAATCGGTAAAAGCACATACAGTATAGTATTATATGTTACCGAGCTGCAAAAGTTTAAGTAAATTGTTTTGGATTATACATTTTGATTTGGGACTGTGGATAACTGATTCACCCCCCTCTTAGTTATTCTAAAAAATGGAGAACATTTTCGCGGATGAGAATTTGCACGAGCGCAATTGCACTAAATTCTATATGTCACATGAGGGGGGTAGGTGGATGAATTTGTCCCTCTACATATATTATTGTGGGTGGTGTAACAAAACTCAATAAAACCCCCCACAATTGAATCTACCACACAGTAAAGAGTGGCTAACCAGTTTTGGTATAGGGTTAGTGTTAGGGTATTTTAAATTTTTTGTAGGATTTTTTTTCAATAGATTTCTTTTATAGGTTAAATTTTGTATGGCGATGAGGATTTTTCCTTTAATTTATACTCTGATAGGAGTTTCAGTAAAAACCATAATGCTAGTCCTGAAATCAATAAATCTCATCACACAATATGATGTATAATTAAGAAGAGGAGAGTGAAGATTTAGATTGCAAACCGAATCTTAAAAACAATATTAAATTGTACTTTGGCCTCTTTTAGAGATTATTGACTGCGATCCCAAACATCAAAATCAATGTACAATAAATAATTTTCGAATTGAAAATTGAGTTGAAATTTTTTGTGAAGTATAAAAAGAGATATATACAAGGAACGTTTTGTAATGACCATTTAGTCTGAAGAGTGTAAACAATAGTTCTGGGCAGATAGGAGAATGTTTTTGGGTGTGTAGCAACATGTAGGTCTAGATTTGTAGAAAAATAGGGAGTTTTGAGCAGCTCCAACTTAAAAGTGACCAAGGATGATTTGTTGCATTTCCATATCATTGGAGAATATTTTTTAGCGATGAATATCGTAATTTGAGTTTAAATTTGTTTCGTAAATGTAACTTTTATGATTTAATAGAAAATCTCCAATTATTTTGTCTTATTGATTGGGAATTTTATTCCAAAAGAAATGAATTCAAATTGGTGAAGGTATTCCAAAGACTAATGATTGGCTCATATGGAAAACACAGGTATCTTTCATTACCAATAAGGGGAATTAGATGTTCTTCCTTTATATCATTTAGTTGACTTTGGATCTTCTAAAAAATTAAATACAGGATTGTTCTCATTCACTATGCATCAAGTTCTTATTCATCTTTAGAGTTTGGTGAGGAGGGTTGGATTCAAATCTCGATGATTGTTGGTTTCGCTCTAATTTTGTTGTGATTTTATTTATTTATTTCTTAAGGTATTTTTATTTCAAGGCTTGTTTCTTTGTGGATTTTATAGGTTTTCATTTTGTTCAAGCTTTATGATCTCTTTAAAAAATCTCTTTCAATTCATTGCACACCAAGTAAAAAATTTGTAAGTTACAGGAGATTGGAACTTGACATCAAGAAGCTCTCATCAATCAAACAAGAGCACTAGCCCTAGTAAATGATAATTTAACTACTTAAATTAAAATTAAAAATATGTGACCACAACCATTTATATAGTTCTTACACAATGTAAATTTCTTTGAACATCAATCACAAAACTTTAACCAATTGAAATGTCCTTACATTTCCCCAATTCTCACCTAAAGTTCTACATCTTTTTACTCTTCTCCATCGACATATTTTAAAAATAGACTGCTAAAATATTAATTCCATTTCAAGAAGATCAAAGTATTTAAAAAAATAAGCAGTTACAGATTAACCCAATCATATATTGTAGCCATATAAATAATCAATTTTACTCTTATAAAGATAATTATAATTTAATATAGGGCCAACCATATATTTTTTACATAAACACTTTTAAGTGAAACAACAAACCTCGAAGATAGTTTTTTTTACCCTTTTCGTATAGTTTTTTTTACCCTTTCCATTTCTTTATTATTAGCATTTATATAATGAAAAACATTAATTGTGAAGTTCATATACGTTGTTGTATTGATAGTCAAATAGATGATGTTATCAATATATCTAATTTTAGCTATATAATGGACATTTGTCTTCAATTTTTTCTTTTCATGCATTCTTCAATTAGTTTTCTATATGCCGGTGTTTGGTATAGATAGTAGTGAGCTGTACAATCTTTTTACATTCTTGTACAACTAAATGTAGTGTACAATTTATTACAATTTAGTAATATCTTTATGTCTGCTTACTTTTTAACTGAATATTTTGGTTCAGGAATGGAAAATACTCCTAAGAATGCAGATATCATAGAAGTAGAAAGTAGCTATACCCCCTTTTTGTACTAGTCATGTCAACTCCATCAAACAATTGGAATGCTTTTCCTGCAAATAGCATTCGAACATTTACAAATAATATTTTGTTGAGTTGTCTTGATATAATACAATAGGAAAGGGCAATGTGCTCAGCCATGTGTAGTGTGAAAGACTATGATGTTATGCTTATGGAAATGACATTGCTTGAAGTTCACGCTACTTGTGAAAAACTAACAAGTGTTTTCACCTTCTTGTGAGAGATGCGTGTAGATGATTACTATGGGCATGACAGTTCTCCCCAACTCAATGTTGCTTTCTAGAAATACTTAAATACTATGTAAATGGCTTAGTTTATGCCTATATGTATATAACATCCATAACTATGCCGACACTATGTTGCATTACTGCAGTTGAACTATGCTTCTTACTATGCTTGAAAGAAATGCTACTTTTTTGTTGCCCCTGAAAGCACTTCACACCAATGAAAACTATGGTTCAAAGCAATGCTCCTCATCATGAACTTTATTGTGTAAACCACTCATGTAATGTGTAATTAAGACCTACTTCAAAATTTTGTATATAATATTTATACTATTATAGTAGTATTTTGATTAATTGCATTCTATGTGTGGTTGTAGTTGCAATTTCTACAGGTTAATTGGAAATTTTAGAAAGTTAAAAAAAGTTGCAGTTCAATTAAATTTGGTTTATAATCTTATATATAAATCATGTATCAAAACTCATAAAACCCAAAAGTACAAATCCTCACCCCTATTTTATAATTAGTGTTAGCCTATGTTTAGCCTACTTTTATTAAGCACTGTTTGCATGAGTTTATAGTTTTTTACCACTAACATTAGAACAATATTTCTTCTTTGTTTTAAGCGCAAAACATAGCATTTTACTCATATGCAAAAGAAATAATGAAAACCCTATTTTATACTCTAAACCAGACTTCCCATAGTTTTGTATTCATTTTTTAAATTACTTGATTAGCAAGCTTTGCAAATCGTCGGAGAAGTGTACCGTAAAAAGGCTCTATAAGCTGAATTCTTCTCCTTGGAACATCAAACACACTCCCATATGTCTCTGTTAGTTTTGTTCCTTGATAATATTTCTGTGGTTTTTTACTCAGTTTCAAATTTTTGTTTTGCGTAGGATTCATGCAAGAATGGTACAAAAAATTCTTTATCATAGGCAACCATTGGAAACAAGTTGTAATTGATGCACAAAGATGCACAATTGATTATGAGTTTGAAAGAGAAAAGTATAGATAAGGTTTTATGGGTTAGAATGGGAAGGTGACAAGGGTGCAAGAGGATGTGGAAGATCTCATCCCTAAATTCTCTCCAAGCTAATAAAGTTATTTATTTTCATATTCCTTTGACTTCATCAATTCTTGTCCTTTAGGGCCCGTTTGGTGCCTGGAATTAATTCGGAATAGGAATTATTTAATGTGAGAATAAAATAATTTACTGTTGTGGTGTTTTTTGAATTCTCAAATTGGAAAACTAATTCCCATTTTCGGCCCAATGCTTGCATTAATTAATTCCAAAAAAAACTTGGAATTCATTTTATTCTAGGAATAAGCTTTACATGGATTTGAAATTACAACACAATGTATAAGTTTTTCGGGTCTGTGTGTGAACGGTTAAGGGATTATAATCTTATTTTTTTTACAATTTTTTTTTAATAATTTTTTTTTAAATAATTTTTTTAATAATCTTATTTTTTAAGTTGATAATACATATTTTAATTTAAAAATATATAAGTTAAAAATACATATATATTTTAATTAAAAAACCAACAACAAAAATGATAATTTCAAAAATTAAAAATTAAAAATTAAAATTAAAAAAATATAAAATAATTCTTATTCCAATTTCACATTATGGGATCCAAACGCATAATAGATTATACCAGCTTTCGTTTTGAGGATTAATTAATCCAAGAATAGGTCCTTATTCTAGAATAGGCCTATTTTGGATAAGTTAATTCCATGCACCAAACAGGCCCTTATTAATTAAACAATTTCATAAGTACTGATGCAAGACCTTTCATAGGTCATAAACTAATACAAAAACTTTCAGAGGTCATAACTTTTGACTTAGGTCTGGGTTTTTGCTAAAAAATTTCAGGTGCGTGCCTCAGGAGGTGGCATTTGTTTTGCCAAGGGATCTCAAATCAATTGGGGTCCGTTTTAGCACATTTTCGGGAGCTGAACATTTCATCTAGGGCTCCGAAATCAGCTTTTAGTGTTTTTTCTCTAGTTTTTAGAAAGTTTCATTTTGTAATAAATCTGAATTTATGTTTCTAAATCTCGGATATTAGTTGGCAATTCTTTCTAACTTAGTTGAGGGCATGTTTAGGGAAAAACTCAGCTTTTTAGGTGTTGTTTCAAAAATTACCAAAAATGACAAAAAACAACTATGAAAAAAAACTACCAAAAAGGGTAATTTTCGGATTTCTTGATTTTCTAAGTTTTTTGGTTACTTAAGAGTTTGCAGCGAATTGTAGAAGCAATTAGTGATGAATGGAAAAATATTGAAGGTTTCAAAGTTGTGTTTATTTGTCTTGTGATTGAGTTTTATTGTTAACAAAGAGTGTTGTGCTACATCAAGTACTATTGGGAGAGTCGAGGCCATCAAAAAGAGCCAGAAAGAAAATCTGAAGCGCTTGCTAATGCAACTAATGGGAAATGACCGCAAAATCGTTGGAAATTTTGAAGATTTTTGTGCCATCCATTTCTTGTTAATGAAAGTTACGAAGAATCTTCTGGGAGCAAAGATCTTGCCAAAGTGCATGAGCAGATTGGCATGGCCCTAACTAGGAAAGGACACCTCTACTACATATGGAGGACATGGGATGGAGGCCATCTTTGTAGAAAAAGAGATGCAATAGTACTAAAATAGAGAAAATCTTATTACAACATGTTGAGAAAAGCACAATTCAGAGACACTACCATGAGAAATTGTTGCTCCACTCCTAATTATTTCAATAAAATGTAAATAATGTTTAAAGAAATGGAGACACAATTCTGCACGTAAAAAGATAGACAATTTACCCTAGATTGCTTACTAAATTCAACATATCTCCACTTGCAAGTTCCAATAGAATGACAAAGGCATCCTACCATTCCAAATTTTGAACATATACCCAAATATTCCCAACCATGTTCAGTTGGTTCTGCATTAAGCATGTTTTGTAATATTCAACCAAAGTCAATATGATCTATAAATTTACTTATATTAAATTAATCAAATCTTAATTTAAATTATATTTTAAGCACTAATATTTATCGTTTTGTCATTGAAATGCAAATTTTAATAATAATACATACTTATGCATGGGTGATTTCCAATGCCATTACAATGGGATTTGCACAAAATAGTGCAATAGGTGGAGCATAATGTTTGGAACCACTATTTATCAAAATGAATGTATATTAGAGGAGGTTATTTCTATGCATGAAACTCATTGTGAGCAGCATCCATGGTAGTTTCACACGTTCTCTTTGACCGTTATAAAATCTTATTCAAATAAAACAATAAACTTTATTAAGTAAGACGTCATCTTAGTAGAAAAAATATGTTGGGGGAATCTTCAAAAATATAGAGACAAATGATCGCCGCATATAGCACAGAAAAGAATCTTTTACTGATCATTTCTCCCGTTGATCACATGCTAAAGACCGCTCGGCTCAATTTTCAATAATAATAATCAATTTCTCACGCGGTATTGATAAGAGAAGCAGGGTAAAGTTTACACGATCACAAATAGTTATTATACAATGATTTATCTATTATTTACCCATTCTTTCCCTATATATATTTGTGTTAGGGAGATCAGATTTTGTATCTCTGTTAAGTACTAGTTGAGCAATATGTCTAGCTATTATTTGTTTGAAGCTTGGACTGCCATTCAGATTGTAATGGTGGTGGGTTTAGTGCTCATCGCCATTAAATCTAGATCATCATCAAAGAAGAAGAAATACCCACCTGGTTAGCTTTTATGTTTTTTGTATTCATTTCTTGACAATCTGAAAAAACTGTGATATTTCTTGCATTCTTATCTTCAATCTGAAAAAACTGTGATATTTCTTGCATTCTTATCTCTGTTCTGTAACTTGAAAATGTGATAAATGCAGTTGTGGGTGCATGGATGGTTTTGAGGGATCTTGTTCTGTTCAAGGATAAGGTGCCTCACAGAACATTTTACCAGTGGGCTAAATTGTATGGTCCTGTCTATTCTGTTCCTACTGGGCTTAAATCTGCTGTTCTTGTACTGAATTCAGCCAAAGCTGCCAGACAAGTAAGTTGTTATAATTAATAATCTGCCCAGTTTAAATCTCAGTCATCTTTCTTTTTGCAGTCAAAAACTGTGTTGATAGCATATCAGTTCATAACGATAACAATGATTGTTTATATAAATTTTAAGATTACTTATTTATTTATTTTTCGCTTTTATTCTTATGTCTTGATGATAAATCATAAAATTTGATTAAAACGTTAAGAACAATTTTAATATTTCTATAAGCCCAACATTTTTTTTTATTCAAATTGTTCTAAGAATGTAAATGTGGGTTGCAGGCCATGACAGATCATCATTCATCTATAACAGCCAAGAATCTGACCACAGCCTTGAAAGTGCTGTCTTTGGACCAGGCAATGGTGGCCTTGTCAGACTATGGAAGAGATCATCGCTTAATGAAAAAGCTTATGGTCTCACATCTCCTGGGAACAACTCCTCAAGTAATGTCTTCAACTGTTTTTTTTTCCCTCATTACCTTTTTCAATCATCTACTTCTTTTCATACCCATCTACTTAAAAGTTCCGAACTTGATATACATTTTCTAGATTTGATCATGTAAAATTATTTTCTATCAATATTTGGAATCAGACTATGTGATCTATTATCAAGATGCAAGAGAACTATAATGGAAAAAATTTTTACAATCAAATCTAGAAACTATATAGTATTTTAATAGATTGTAGAAATTTTGTAATCCTGCATTCCAAAATTTTCTTTTCCTCTTCTGAAAAGATTTATCTCATTAATTTTACAGTTTATGATATAACATATAACATATGTTACATCTACTTGTGCAAACAGAGAAATAATGCATTCATGAGAGAGGAAATGGTGCAGAAGCTGATAGCTTCCACTTATCTTGAGCTGAAGGAAGCTTCCAATGATACTGTCAACATGAGCAAGATCATACTAGATCACTTGTTTCCATTTGCTCTGAATCAAGTAACTTTTGCTGCCACAGTAATCTATGATGTAGAAGCACTATATTTGCATCATCTTAATTTTAAACAGTATTTATGGTTTATCCATCAATTACATTTGTATATTTTAATAAAAAGAAGTGGCAAAATGTTTGTTAGATTAAGTGGTATTTTTTTATATAAAAAGTTCTAACTGTAGGAAATATGTTAGTTCAACTATTTGTATCATAAAAACAAACAAAATACTGTTACCACCCATTATTTTGTTTTCTATTTGCAATAGAAAAGTTGAATCTGTTTGTCACTGTTTACAGGTGATAGGAAGAACTGTAGAACCCTTAAAGGTTGAAGAGTTGGGCAGTAAAGTTGTATCAGTGCATGACATGTACAATCTCATAGTTGGGGATCCTGGAAATGCTGCTCTGGAAATCAATTGGAGAGACTTCATTCCTATTGTAAATCGATGGCTTCCCAACAAAAAACTACATAAAAGGTTAAACAATGTGACCAGAAGGAGATCAGCACTTGTGAGGGCTCTCATTCGTCAAGAAAGGGAACTCCTATCCTCAGGAAAGGTACATTTACATTCTACCCTGACCTTATATTTGAAACAGTACCATTTTGGTCTCAGCTCTGAAGAAAAGAAAAACTGCTTCACAAAAAGCATATATTTATGATTGTATTGATAAGTAGGGGATATTTTTCACAATAAATCAAATTATGATATTGTTATCAAGATTCGATTGTATAGTTTTCTAATCAAATTCATTCTTATAGGAGATGCTATGAGTGTTAAGTATCCTATTCATTCTCATAAAAGATCGGTTCATGTGAACTACTACTCATGAATCATAGATCAATGAGTTTGACTCGAAAACTACATAGTTGAATCCTGATAGCAATATCATAATCTTTTGAATATGTTGTGGTTTAATTATGATAATTAGAAGATATTTTTCACAACAAATCAAATTATGATACTGTTATCGGGATTCAATTGTGTGGTTTTCTGGTCGAACTCATTGACCTATGATTCATGAGTAACGTAGTGGTTCACAAGAACCCATTTCTTATGAGAATGAATGGAACACTTAGCACTCATGGTGATGCTCACAGAGGAGATGTGACGAGTGCTAAGTATTCTATTCATTCTCATAAACGATGGATTCGTGTGAACTACTATTCATGAATATAAATCAATGAATTTGACTCGAAAACTACACGGTTAAATTCCCATAACAATATCATAATCTTTTGAATGTATTGTCATCTAATTATATCTACGACAATGAAATTTAATGAACATTTCACTGAATTATTAATGAATGAAGGAATCAAAAGGATATTTGGACATGCTTCTCAAAGAAGGAGAGATTCTGAGTGAGAGGCAGCTGGAGACTGCAATTTGGGAGCCTGTAATTGAAAGCACAACTACAAGTCATGTGGCCATGGTCTGGGCTTTCTTCAACCTTGCTAAGCATCCTCATGCTCAGGTACTTTTCTACATTAAAAGATTTCACTTTTTTTTTATCAATTAAGACATTATATTTCTGTGCAAAAACTTTCCCATTTCATCAATAAAGTCATTCTATTTCAGTGCAAAAATTCTGAAATCCTGCAATTTGTATTACAGGAACGACTTTACAAGGAGATAGAACAAGTATGTGGAAAGAAAGCAGTAGAAGAAGACGATTTGAGGAAACTGCCATATTTGAAAGCAATATTTTATGAGACAGTACGTAGGCATTCTCCTTTGCCTCTAGTGCCACTACGTATTGTGCATGAAGATGTGGAGATCGATGGCTACCATGTTCCAGCAGGATGGGAGGTATAATCTTAAAAATTTATCAAAAAAACAAATTAATGCATATTGAATAGAAGTATTAATAACTATTTTTTAAAAAGAAATAAAAATTATAGCATATTATTTATTTATTAAATTTATATCAATATTATTTAAGCTCTCTTACAATTAAAATAAATTCATTATGTTTTTTATTGTTTTTATAAGCTTGGCAATCTTTTTTTGGAAAATATGTTTAATTATATTTGATGAAATTACTAATTTATTTTTATTGTTTATTATTCAGATATTGATTAATATATGGGGAGCAAATAATTATGAGGGAGAATGGAAAAATTCAGAGGAGTGGAAGCCAGAGAGACAACTAGAGTTTCCAGTAGAAGAGGATATTTATAGAACCATGGTATTTGGAGCAGGGAATAGATTGTGTGCAGGATGGGCACAAGCAGTGACAATAGCCTCCTTGGTTATTGGGAGGATTGTTCAAAACTTCGAATTGAAAATGCCGTTAGGACATGAGGAAGACTATGAAACAATAATAAATACAGGAACTCACAAGCTACGCCCTCTCTTTTCAATTCTCACACCAAGAAATGTCTAATTCATGTCCCTATGTTCTAGTGCTTGGATAATCATATTATACCATGTCTTCTATGATGCTTGATACAGGAACTCACAAGCTAAACCCTCTCTTTTCAATTCTCACACCAAGAAATGTCTAATTCATGTCCCCATGTTCAAGTATTTGGATAATCATATTATACCATCTTTTATGATGCTTGATATCTTAATTGTATGTATTAAAAGTTTTACCTATATTTGTACCTTTTTGCATACTTTATGCAAACCACCATTTGTATCTATTTTGGAAATCAATGGAAAATTTATTTATGGGGAAAACTATTATTTTTGTACCTAACCTAAATAACAAGATAGTATTTACTATTAAAATAAAATCTCTTAAACTAAGTAAGAATGTTAAATTGTATCATTTTTTTTTGCTAGATGCTAGATTGTGTCATTTTTATTTTTTAGTCAAAATTTAACCTAAATAAAGTTATTTAATATTTTTTTTCTCTAGCATTAATCTTGGATTGGAAACTATGCAATGCTAAGTGCTTCAATTTTATTGGAAATTTTCACTATGGATTGTTTCTTCTGTTGGTATTGACGAACGCAAGGGGGGGGGTTCGGTTCATTGTAACTTTATTAAATTGATTGCACAGCTATAAGCTAACCACAATGAAAAATAAACAGACATGGAACAAAGCAAGCATTCACAAACTCATGGCACCATGATTTTTGTGTGGAAACCCGGTTAAGGGGAACACCATGTGGTGGGGATGGAACCCACATATATCTTTGCAGAAATATAGTTAACTTGGTAGGGTGATATTAGAAAATGGGAATGCAATAGCATTTAGGCACACTGCCTAGAGAACACTTCTCAATTACAAAAAAGGGCTACAACCCTTAAGAAAGCTCACTACTTATAGATAAATTGGACTACAATCCAAAATGTTGAACCGAGAAATAACATCACATGCAAACATAGTTCCATGCAAGTACATCAAATATACATCAATCTAATCTCTGTAATCAAGTACATATTATTTCTAACCTTCGCATAATATCTTCTAACCATCGCATCATCATCATCATCAACACAAAAGCTTGAGTATATAAACTTATCATCTTGAAATATAATAGCTCCACTTATCAGCTCCAATAGCAAAGCATATAATGTTTGCAACCTCGAGCAATACGTCGATCAAATATTCATGCTAACCTCTACCAAGCTGTAGATAATGTGTAGCATGTAAGATCTACCAAAATATGTGTAAACTTCTTTGCCAATCCAATACTTAGAACATCAAAACCCAACCAAAACATATCACCAACTTCTGCGATCAAAGAGTATCATAGAATATACTCCAAACAATCTTTTACTACCTTCGCTACTTATAATTCAACCAAAATATCTTCATACCAAACCTTTTTCCAAACCTGTATACTGTTTCCTTTTCATCCATACTTAGCTAATTTTCCATAGTCTATTCAGTATAAACAACATATGTTGGGAGCGCATATGAAATGAGTATAGTTTCCATGAATGAAAACATACAATCAATGTGTATTAGTGTCTCTTTCCCAACATCTTCCTTATAATGTATAATGGGTTCATGTTGGTGAACTAATGGTGTGAATGTGTTCATATTGGTGTTAATTTCTTGTACATTGTGTAATGTCTATCCCTTGCTTGAATTTTAGATGGTTATCATGAATGCGATTTCTCATGAGTTTGCATTATGATAGAGAACTTGTACTCTTGAAAGATAGAGGGTAGAGTATGTACACTTGACATACAAAATAAATATTGCAAGCCATTTATAGACCCCCAAAACAAATCATATGTTATTATAAAAAATAAAATAAAATAAATTATAACTATTATTTATCTCTAAGATATCCCATCTCATTGTAAAGGGTACCTAGAGTTTATTCGAACAATGTAGATGACTCTCTCTCTCTCTCTCTCTCTCTCTCTCTCTCTCTCTCTCTCTCTCTGACATACATCGTGGACTATCTCAAATAAATAATAGTCGGACATATGTGAACTAGTATTTACTTAACAAAAATGTGAACACGAAGAATGAGCTCCCCCAACACATGTATAAGCCTAAAGAAGGCTAAATAATACTTAACGAATTCTATGACAAAAAATAATGTTGAGTCCTCCCATGTGATAAACAAGAGAAATATGTCATCATGTTTGTAAGATTTCCTCCACAAAATATTTGGTGTAAGCCATAGGTGTTTAATTAAGTTTTCTTCATAAAGTTTATTGTTTTAATTTTAGTCATATAAGTGTAAAATACAATTTTGAGTATTTTCTTTATGATTGCAGTGTTCATATTAGATAAATTAAATTTAAAGTTAAACAATTGTTGAATAGTGGTAGCTAAAATTATTAGTCATGGTTGGACTTGGTCATCATTTGTGGGGGAATTCAACTATTAACAAGATATTGAAGATAAATTAACATATTTTTAAAAAATAATTATGTAATGCAACTTTTTATTTTTTTAATTAGTTTGTAGTTCTATATTTTTTATTTGTAAAGATGTATGATGTTTAAGTTACATAATCAACCATTTTTTACTGAAAAATGTGTCCATAGTTGCATATTTTGCTTTCACTTATTTTCTGTATGTTTGTCTCTATATCTTTATTAGTAGATTTATTTATTTTTCTATTACGAAGAGAGAATGTTATCTAACTAATTCACCATTTGTACCCTATTCACACCTTACCACTTAAATTTACTTTTTATATATCAAGTCATAAAATTAAGACACGTATCTTAATCTAATGTTATCTGTTGTCTCACCCTTGTCTATAAATACAAGAGTTTTTGTGTAATCTCAATTTTTTCTTTTGTATATTTACATTCATTTTATTTTTTTGGTAAGAAAGGGGCCAAAGCTGATAATTACATTTATAAAAGAAAAAGACTAAAGTACATATTAAAAGCTTAAAATAAAGGAACATAATATAGATAATTGTATATTTATATTATCATTGTATATTTACACTCATTGATAGAATAGAACATAATATATTTATTTCCCTGCTTTTATACAAAAATTTGTTTATTTTGTTGGTATGAAGGGGGGTTATTACCTAACTAGTTCACTATTTAGATCCTATCTACAACTTATTACTTAAATATATACTTACGATGTTTACCTTTTATGTATCAAGTCATAAGATTAAGACATATATCTTAATATAATGTCATCTTTTATCTCACTCTTTCCTATATAAATACAAGAGTTTTTCATTGTAATCCTATTTTTTTCTCATTTATTTTAACATTTGTTCTATGAATAGAATTGTTCTTTCTTTTTAGGTCACTATTTGTTCTTTAATTGAACACCTTGATCTTGGGAACCTATCTTCATCATCAAATCTGATGATTTTTAAATTTATATAATATCATAATTTCTAATAAAAAAATATTGGATCTATTAAAAAGTGGTGCATATTGTTAGGAAAACTTGTGTTTCATAATAAAAAGGTATTGTTGATAAAAGGTTTCTATTGATACATGAGTGTAGGGGGTTGCAAGGGGGGTCACCCTCCTCGCAGGCTCCAGTTCCCTAACTTGCTTGAGGCCAGGAGCATTGCATAGTGACAAGGTTTTTTTAAGGCAGCACCTCGAAATAAAATTTCATTTATAATTTGGCATTGTTAATCCCGACTGTTTATCATTAGGTCATAGATCTAATGGTGGATAATTTGTGTGCTTTGTTTTCCCTAAAAGACAACTCTATATTATGAGGGCAATGTATTACAACTGAGTATTGTGATGTATTCTGAGAGTTTGATAGTTGTTGAGTTGCCTCTGGATCTCTATTGGTAACACTCTTATAAGGAGCTCACTCTACAAGTATATTGTGATCTATTATTATTTTTGAATAATATATTGGGAAGATTTTTGAGTTTGGGATTTTTCTCTTGAAAGTATTTTCCCCATGTAAATCACCATGTACAGTGTCATACATGTTATTTTTGTTTATTTATGTTAAGTTTATGTAACTATTGTAATGATCTAAGAAAGTTTTTGCATAACCCTCATCTCAGAGTTTGTGTACAGGAAATTATTCGGCTACCTTAGCCTCCTTACACCAACCCAACACAAATATAAATGCAAACAATCATACATATGAAATCTATGTTCCTTACAATAATAAATACTTTATTTTTCTTTTATCTTGTTATGAGAATTGAAATTTATATATCACACAAAGAAAATATTTTTGCTAACTTCTTTTTTGTTTTCACATCTATTTAATCATTCACTTATTTTTCTCCCACTGGAGAAAAGTTCTACACCCTTAATCTTATAGTGTAGTGTACATATATTGGATTATGACTAGTCACATTGTGGCTATCCTGACTCTTAATTAAGTTATATATTTATTATTATTCTCCTATTTTGATATTTAAGCCATCTCTCTCTCTCAATAAATAGAGATCACACGAAAAAGAGAGATACGATAGAGACAAAGAGAAAGATAGAGACTATTAAATATGGAAGGAGGGAGAGAGAGATATGTAGATAATTAGATCATGGGGAGCAAGGGAGAAGTCTTGTGTATAGACATAAGTAGGTATAAAAAGAAAGAGAGATACATAGAGAAATAAGAAGGGAGGTAGAAAGATGTAGGTGGTGAGAGAGGTAGAGAGAAAGGTAGGAAGGGAGAGTGTGGAGAGAGAGGTGAGATTCATAAAAGAGGAGAGAGAGAGAGGTATGTAGAGAAATAGAGGCATGAAGGAAGTAAGGGGGAGGTATGTAGAGAGAGGGAGAGGGAGAGAGAGACATAGAGAGAAGAGACTAAAATGTGAGAGATATATGTTTAGATCTTTGGTGAGAGAGAAGAGAATGAGATAAACAAAGTTAGAGAGAGAAAGGGTTTGTGAGGGAGGTGGTAGAGGTTTGTAGATAGAAGTGGGAGATAGAGATAAGTAGAGAGGGAAATGGTGAAAGAGATAAATGGTGAGAAAATAGGGGAGAGTTGGAGAAAGAGAAATTTGGGAAAGAGTGAGAGGTATGTAAAGAGCTAGAGCTAGGGAGGGAGTGAGGGAGGGAGGTGTATAGGAAGAGGGAGAGAGGAGATAGAGGTAAGTAAAGAGAGTGAATGAGAGAGAGGTGGGGAGGGGGAAGTAGAGGTGATATAGAGAGGAGAGAATGTGTGTGAGGTAGGTAGATAAGAGAGGGGAGACACAAATAAGACTGAAGGGTGAAATAAATAGGTTTAGAGCTTGGGGAGAGAGGAGAGAGTGAGATAGAGAGAGGGGTAGAGGGAGAGTGATAGGAAGAAAGATATTTCTTTAGCTCGAATGTGATGCAGGAGCATCCTGGGTGTAAGAGCAATCTTGCATCACCCAAAAATATTTCTGGTTTCTTTTCAATAAGGGCTATCTTGTGTAGAGCTGCTATTTATGGAAACTTGCTAATTTTAGTAAGTTGGTCATATGATCTCAGAATGTTCTGATTTCACTGTTGGAGGTTCATCTTAGTTATATCAGCCTTCCTGTAAAGTTTCATTGCTAGATCAAGTCTGGTTTTGAAGATATTGAAACTTTTCGGTTTTGGAAATAGGGTATAGAAACTTTGAACTCAATTTTGAAGGCTTTAGAGGCCCCGGATGAGGTCAAATTTTTGGCTCAATGAAGCTTGCTTAATTTAGGTGTTGTAGAGCTCCTCGTGCCCTTTCTGAAATGGGGTTATAATATTCAATGGAGTCAACGGATGATGACTTATGGTCTCCAGAAGTTGGGTCACTTGAAATGGAGAAAAATATTTTCCTTTGAAATTTTTGTTTGGGTTTCAAAAGTTATTTTGAGCTGACTTTGATGTAATAAAATGAAAAATAAAATAACTCTAAGTTTGGTCGGCCCTTAGGGCTAAATTTCTGGAACCTTCTCGGGTGGTGGAAATTGCCTATATAAAGAAGGCCTGTAGTGTTGTCTAGGGCAATTCTGGGTAGTAGATCTGGGTATTGATTTGAGGATTTGTCCTACAGAATATTGTAAGGGAATGCCCATGTGGCTTTGCATATTGTAATTCTGAAAGTTTGTAATTCCACATTTGTGGAGATAATAAGAAGCCAATTTTTTGTTCTTGCATATTGTTGTTATTTCTCTGTTTCTGTTATGTGTTTGTGGTATTAAGGGGAGCACCCTTCATCAGAATGAGACAAAGAGAGTGAAATAGAGATAGAGAAAGAATGATGATATGAGCTTAGTGATTATTGAAATTTGATTAATTTTGATAAATTATAAGATCTAGAGCTTTGGTAGAGAGGGGAATGTGCGATAAAGATAGGTAGAGAGGTAGGAGAAGTATATTTATAGAGAAATAGACACATCTAGAGCATCATGGAGATAGAGAATAAGATAGAGAGATAGAAAGAGAATGATGATAAAAGTATGTGAATTATGGAAAGTTGACTAAGTCTAAAAAATTATAAGATCTACTCAATCTAGAATCTAAATTATGACTCTTAGAGATCTAAAACCATTCTCAAACATCTTGCCTATATATACATAAAATATAACTTAAAGCAAATGTTATATTTATGCATATATCCCAATGAAAGAAACTAAGGCAAGGAAAAAGTAATTAAAATTTAAGACTTGTATGTTCTTTCTAGAACTAAAAACCTAATTAGGAGCATTTTTTTGGTTCCCTTATATTCAGAAAAACACATACAATTTTTGCTTGTTTAGCATAACACGTACCTATTATGCTTATTCAACAAAACATGTATGTGTTTTTATCATTAAAGCATGTACATGTTTTCAATTCAAATAACATGTACATATTTTGGTCCATTTTTTTTAGCCATAACACGTACGCGATTTTTGGATTTTTAAAAAGCACATATGTGTTTAGCTAATTTTTTATTTTTATAAGTGAGTGACCACTTTTTTTTACCATCTTAATGCACACACCAATAATATATATTAATATAATAATAAGATAACATATAAATATAATATATATAATTATATTCTATATTTTATAATAAAATATTATATAATATATTAATATTTTTTCTCTATAAAGACATATTTTAAGGCTCTAGGAACCAAAAATAATCAACCCAACCAAAGGCCAACAATAATGAGTACAAATAGACAACAACATCACAAGACAACCAACACAACCCACTAGAAGAACACGAAACCACCCATTAAGAACAAGAAAAAGAAGCTAAACTCCCAACAGTCAAACATATGGAGGATGAGACTTAATGTCATCCTGCATAATCTTGATCACTTTATACATATAATTTTCCCACCAAATACTCTCATTCTTGTCAGTCTTGGGCATAAAACCTACACCTTTGTCAATAGCACAATTCATCACTTGATTTCTGGACCTTTTCACATTGTCAAATTGAAGAAAATCAAAGTGTTTTTCCATAGTTTTGGTAGACTCTAAGATCTCCCCTAGATGCCACCTCTTCAAATAATTTTCTAGCATACCCTCGATCACTAACCTAGAATCTCCTTCAACTCAATTTCTTTTTGGCCACTCCTTGGACTTGGCCAAAATCAATTCATAGAGAAGAGCCCAAGAATTAGCCATTTTCTTATTATCCACGCCATAGTCATAGGAAAATAGTCCCACCATCTAGTCTTTCCAATAAAAAAACTCTCCCCCACTACCAACTTCTTTAGGGCTTCCTTTAGCAACCCATAATATATATTAATATTACAATAACATAATATTTTATATTTAATTTTTTTCTGTCCACCACGTAATGGATATCTATTTCCATTGGATATTTGTTTGGAATGGAAATCCATTCTATTTGTATATCCATTCTTCTCTGGTTTTTCAAATGTGTAAATGTACTTTTATCTAACCCAAGTAAATATTCAAAGCAATTTCTTGCATTTTTCGCAGCTGAAAATGCATTTTTTTCGACATCACCACTTTTTGGCCTCCTTTGATCTAACACACACCCAATTATTGAATATAATCCTTGACCATAATCTCTCCTTTAACTTGGTAAATAATTAAATAAATTATTTATAATATTGTCACTAATATGTGTATTGAGAACCTCCAAATAGCTCCAGTAAGAACAAATTTCACAATATTATGATAATAAACTAACCACTAACTCCAATTTATACCCTAATTATGTCTTAGATATCACCTAGACCAACTTAGATATCTAAATATAACACATGTAATGGCTTAAATATCTAAATAAGACTATAATAATGATCAACTAACTTATTTAAGAGTTAAAATAACCACAAGTTGACTAGTCATTAACCTATATATACACTATGAGATAAAGGGTTTAGCAATTTTCATCAATGGGAGAAGAATAAGTGAATTATTGAATAGAGGTGAAAACCAAAATGAAGTTAGTAAAAGTACAATTCTTTCATTTCATACAAAGATCCATTCTCATAAAAAAAAGAAAAGAAAAATAAAGTATTTATTATTGTAAGGAACATTGTTTTCATATGTATAATTGTTTGTCTTTATGTTTGTGTTGAGTTGACACCACTTTAATAGATATCCAATAATTTTTAATTTAAAAATGTGATATATATTTTTAAATTATATTAATTAAAAAATCATATGATTTGATGATGAGGATAGGCTCCCAAAATCAAGGTGTTCAATTAAAGAACATATATAGTGACCTAAAATGAAAGAACAATTCTATTCTAAGGATGGATGTAAATATACATGAGACGAAATTGTGATTACAATGAAAAACTCTTATATTTATATATGCAAGGGTGAGACAAAATGTAACATTAAATTAAGATATATGTCTTTATCTTATGACTTGATACACAAAAACTAAACATCTTAAGTACATTTAAGTAATAAGGTGTCAATAGGATCTAAATGGGGAACTAGCTAGGTAATAACCCCCCTTCATACCAACAAAATAAATAAATCTATGTATAAAGGTAGAGAAATAAATATATTTGTTCTATTATATCAATGAATGTTAATATACATAATAAGAAATTGAGATTGCACTAAGAAAATCCTTGTATTTATAGGCAAGGGTGAGACAACAAATAACATTATATTAAGATACATGTCTTAACTTTATGACTTGATATGTAATAAATAAATACCCTAAGTAAATTTACGTAATAAGGTGTGAATAGGTATAAGTGGTGAACTAGTTAGATAACATTCCCTCTTCATACCAACAAAACAAACAAATCAATGTATAAAGATATGGAAACTAACATATAGAAAATAAGGGAAAGAAATATATGCAATCATGGACACATTTTTCACTAAAAGTTGTTTGATTATATTATTTAAATGTCACACATCTGTACAAATAAAAAATGTGGAACTACAAACTAATCCAAAAATATAACAAGTTGCATTACATATATAACAAATGATTAAAAATTACATTATATATAAAATATATGATAACAAGTTACATTACATATATAATAGATGATAACAAGTTATATAATAGATAATAACAAGTTACATTACATATATATAATAAATAATCATCTTTTTTTTTTTTTAAATAATATTAATTTAATGGGTGATAATATTACTTTGTTACTCCAAACATGAATAATTAGCAAAATAAATGATCTAATAATTTTAGCCACCACCATTCAATAACTGTTTAATTTTATTAGCTAATAATAGCATTGTTATCATAAGAAAATACTTAAAATTATTTTTAACACTTGTATTCATACTAAAATTAAACAATAGACTTTATGAAGAAAACTTATTTAAACACCTAGGTTTTACATCAAATAATTTATGGAGGAAATCTTACAAACATGACAACAAATAATCCCTTTCAATGGCACGAAAAAGCATCTTTACTGATTGTATAGAGGATCATTTTTCCCATTGGTCATCTTTACTGAATTATTTGTTTGAGATCATCTAGGATGTATAGGCCTTACAAAATCATGGACTACCAATCACAATATTAATTTTTGACATACATATGTATAATCTAGACATGGAAGCGAGTCCCATTTACATTGTGTGAATCAACTTTGGTATCCTTTACAATGAGATAGAGATATAGATAAATAATAGCTATTATTCTCTTTTGTAGTTCTTGATATCAAATGATTTGTTTCGGGGTATAATTATAATTGTGTTTTATAGTTCATGATATCAAATGATCTGTTTTGGAGCTCTAAAAATGACTTTCAATATGAGGTGTACATGTTATATCTTCTATCTTTCAAAAATACAAGCTCTCTATCATTGTGCCAACTTTGGAGAAATTGTATTTAAGATCACCATCTAAAGTTCAAGAAGCAAAGGATAGACATTACATTATTAATTTGATCAACCGTCAATAGTGTGTGCTATGTGCCACTAGGGGAATCTAATGGTGTAGGAAAATGCATCAAATTTTGATTTGAGTGGTATCCAAGTACCTGACTTGTTGTTAATTACACATTCCAATGTCATCATGGAAACAAAATTAGCCAAGATGACGACCTCCTCATTAATCTCTTTACAAGTGTTTGACAATGTGCTTCTCCAATAAGCCTTGACACTTTGGAGTATATTATTGATTTCTCAATTGATCATTTTCTATCTATGATGTAGTTAACAATCACTGAAAAATATTATTTGATCTCTACCCTATGAGTTTCATATAGTTCACAAATTTGCAATCCAAGGATGAAAGTTTGAGTTTTAATCTCATTACTCATGTCACCTTTAGGTTTTTTTTGGAAGTGACAAGTTAATTATTTTACCATGCTCATCTCAAATTGAGCTAGTGTTGGATAACCTAGGATTTCCTTTCCAAGTACCATCAAAACAAAATATTTATAAACTATAAATAATTATTAAAATAAGTTATTTAAAAGCTATTACAAAATACTCTTCTTGCTATAGATGATGAATATTGAAATATTGATTAAAAATGTTGATTGAATGTCCTCTTTGGCCAAAATGTAAGACAAGTTATTCAGTCACTCTTGTTATTAAACTATCATCTCTTTGATTCAATTTATAAATTACAAATATCAAACAAGTTGTCAATCTCAACTATTATATAATTATGATAAACTAATCACAATTGCTTAATTATATTTATTTTATTAACCTAAATCAACTCCCTAGAGAAGCCTACATATATAAGAGCTAAATTCAGTAGATTAATTTATCTTTTATTGGTGGGATGATTTTTAAGTTCTTAGAGTTTCTGTGTGTATTTAGCATCTAAGAAATTACTAATTACATTATCTTCAAATTTTAATAATTTAGTTGAAATAGATGGTGAAAACTAAAATGTTGATTCAATATCCTGACCAAAATGTAAAACACACTATTTTAAGATCAATCTTACTATTAAACTAAGTATCATGATCTCTTTGATTCAATTTATAAATTACAAATATCAAACCTATCAATCTCAACTATCATATAATTATGATAAACTAATCATAATTGCTTAATTGTATTTATTTAATAAACCTAAATCAACTCTCAAGAGAAACCTACATATATAAAAACCAGATTTATTAGATTAATTTATCTTTTATTGGTGTGATGTTTTTTGAATTCAAGCTATCAACAAATTTAAGTTGATGGAAATTGAAATTATTTTTTTCTCCTTGAGCTCTGTCATCCCGATGGATCATGGAGTGTAATCGAAAACATTGATGCAAAAATTTCTCCACTCAATTGAATTCAGAAACAAAAGCATATTGATTATAGACTATAGAAAACTATTATTTTTATTAAAAATATTGATTCAACATCTACTTTGATCAAAATGTAAGACATATTATCTTAAGATCATTTGTTATTAAACTAAGTATCATCGTCTCTTTGATTCAATTTATACAAATATCAGATTTGTCAATCTCAATTATCTTATAAATATGATAAACTAATTATAATTGCTTAGTTATATATTATTTACTTAACCTAAATCACCTTTAAAGAGAAACATAGATATGTAAAACCAAAAAATTTATTAGATTAATTTATCTTTTATTGATAGACTATTTTTTAAATTCAAGCTATCAACATCTAAGTTCCACATATTGAGGAGATTCCTCATTCCTCCATTCCATAATGCTTTTGGCTAGATTACAAAGGGGTTGAAGAAAATTCTTTTCTTTTCATTCTCACCCAAGTAAATTAAATTATTAATAGTTTGGATTATTATTATTATTTTATAATTAAATTAGATTACTATATTATAATTAAATTTATTGTAGGTCCAACACGAGGATTCCGTTTCCACTTGAAGTTGGATTATTATGCGAAGAAAAATTTGCTTACGTAGAGTCTTTGCTTTTTTGTTTCTAAGTCAATTAGAAAATGACTGAATTGTTCACACCTCTCTCACCGACAATCCACGATATACACACATTTTTTTAATTGAACACATGACCTTAGGAAATGAAATAAGCAACTTAAATCACTCACCATCAAAATCATTAAATACAAGAATTGATGAGAGAATCAAAGGTCAGCCATGTGCAAACATAAATAAAAATGAGAAACTTAAATATCCATTTAATGATTCCTCATGTGTTGGTATTTAAAGAACAAATGTGAACAGAGTTTTATATATATATATATATATATATGTTGGACTTTTTACTATATTAAATCTATTATCTCAATACTAGTTAATTTTTAAGGTTTTTTAAAAAAATAAATTAGATCGAGCTTATAGCTAAGTCCTCTTGAAAAATCTATAGCTAATCTTCTACTTCAAAATTTCAAAATCTCAAAATTCAAATTTTTGAGTCAAGAATTCTAAAATGCGTTGTTATCTATAGATTTGTAGCTCAAAAGTTTCAAATTGTGTCTAAGACCTATATTTAATAGCATTGCTTTAAGTCGGTTTTCAAATGTAAAAATACGCAAAGAAGCACACATCCACTTCATAGATTCATATAGTCATGGTCTCAACCATGATTAATGATTTGGATCGTAGCTGATTGAGAAGGAACTCTTGTGAACGAGGGCCTAGATGTGTTTTAAGAACATGGAAGCAATGCAAAGATGAAGTGTCAGACAAAGAAGAAGAATGAAACTAAGATCATATGATTTTATTAATTGGTACATTTTGTACATGGAAGGCTCTTGTAGAGATGTGTGGGTACACATTTGCAATGTCTAGCTCCTAAACTTTCCTTTCTTATTGATGTTCTATAGAACTACATTTATAATTTTCATGTTCACGAAGGAGGTTATCATAAAATCTCAACCAATCGACATTTCTATACAAAGATCTTCATCTTCTAGTGATTAGGACTCAAGTTGTGTGTTGTGATAATAGATGGTATTTCATGAAATAACCTCTAAAAGATGTATTAGTATTTTTGTTGATACTTTAAGGTGTCATACTTTAATATGATAATAAAATTACAAATATTTTCCAAACTTAAATAATTATAAAATCTTATTATATTGAAACATAAATTATGTCATTGTTAAGTCAAAAGACACTTGATGTAAGACTATAGTGATCATGTTGTAACTTCCTAGATGGTGCTGAATTGAAATTACTTCAATATAAAAAGAATAAAAAATATATTTCACCCTCATGAACCTAAGAACATATACAAAGAAACAAATTTGTATTATTTATATTAGAAAGTCACAAAAGATTTCCCAATAAACTATCATCCTCATAATCTAAGAACATACAAAGAAGTCACTTTTTTACTTATATTTTTCAAAATATTGGTATGCTAGTTATAAAATCTTATTATATTGAAACACAAATATGTCATTATTAAGTAAAAAGACACTTGATGTAAGATTATAGTCATGTTGTAACTTTCTAGATGGTACTGAATTGAAACTACTTCAACATAAAAAGAATAGAAAAATATATCTCTCATGAACTTAAGAACATACACAAAGAAACAATTTTTTATTATTTATATTAGAAAGCACAAAAGTTTTCCCAATAAAATATCATCCTCATCAACCTAAACATACAAAGAAACCACAACCACTTTTTTAATTATTTATGTTGGAAAGCACAAAAGACTATTCCAAGAAAAGATTAAACTGTAGCAACAAATAATTGGCCCTCATGACATAAGACAGCGTTAATCACATGGTGTTGGTGAAGAGGACCCGGGTAAACTTGCATGATAATAAATAGTTAATACACAAGGTTTTAACCATTTTTATCCATTCTTTCTATATAAATATGTGTGGGAGGGAGCTTAGAGTTTGTATCTCTGTTCTCTAAGTATTAGTTGAGCAATATGTCCAGCTAATATTTGTTTGATGCTTGGACTGCCATTCAGATTGGAATGGTGGTGATCAGTTTAGTGCTCATCTCCATTAAATCTAGATCATCATTAAAGAAGAAGAAATGCCCACCAGGTTAGCTTTTATGTTTCTTGTATTCTTATCTTTGTTCTCTAACTTGAAAATGTGATAATCTGAAGAAAAAAAATGTGACATTTCTTGCATTCTTATCTTTGTTCTCTAACTTAGAAAATGTGATAATCTGAAGAAAAAAAATGTGATATTTCTTGCATTCTTATCTTTGTTCTCTAACTTAGAAAATGTGATAATCTTTAAAAAAACTGTGAATATGTATACAGTTGTGGGTGCATGGATGGTAGTGAGGGATCTTGTTCTGTTCAAGGATAAGGTGCCTCACAGAACATTCTACCAGTGGGCTAAATTGTATGGTCCTGTCTATTCTGTTCGTACTGGGCTTAAATCTGCTGTTCTTGTATTGAATTCAGCCAAAGCTGCAAGACAAGTAAGTTGCTAGTATAAATCTGCCCATTTCATGAAATCTCAGCTTCTTTACAGTAAAAGAAAAAGTGTGTTGATGGGTTATCAGTTCATGGAGTTGTGATTGTTACCTATGAATTCTTTGCTTTTATTTTTCAAGTTTTCTCTTTTTTCACTCTTGTTTTTATTCTTATATTTTGATAATAGATCATGGAATTTGATAAAAAATATTTACAACAATATATTTCAAGTTTTCTCGTTTCTCGTTCTTGTTTTTACTCTCATATCTTGATAATAGATCATAGAATTTGATCAAAAATATTCACAACAATAGAATATATATGATCAAATCGAAAAAAAATATGAACAAATAGAAATTTCATGATTTTAATATTTCTACTTTCTCTTCAAATAGAAGTTGTTAAAGTCCTTGAGAATGTAATTTATGTGGGTTGCAGGCCATGACAGACCATCATTCATCTATCACAGCCAAAAATCTGACCACAGCGTTGAAAGTGCTGTCCTTGGATCAGACAATGGTGGCCTTATCTGACTATGGAAGAGATCATCGGTTGATGAAAAAGCTCATGGTCTCTCACCTCCTCGGAACATCTCCTCAAGTAATGTCTTCAATTGTTTCATTACCTTTTTCAATCATCTACTTCTTTTCATACCAATTACTTAAAAGTTCCAAACTTTTTTTTACTGATTTTGATAAGATTTATCTCATTTCTATCATTTATATTTTGTTTACTGTTTTTTGATAAGCTTTATCTCTTTTCTTTCATTCCTTATAACATATGTTACATTTTTTTTTACTGTTTTTTGCTAAGCCTTATCTCTTTTCTTTCATTCCTTATAACATGTGTTACAATTTTTTTACTGTTTTTTGCTAAGATTTATCTCTTTTCTTTCATTCCTTATAACATATGTTACATTTTCCTCTGTAAACAGAGAAACAATGCATTCATGAGAAAGGAAATGGTGCAGAAGCTGATAGCTTCCACATATCTTGAGCTGAAGGAGGCTCCCAATGATACAGTGAACATGAGCAAGATCATTCTTGATCACTTGTTTCCCTTTGCTCTAAATCAAGTAACTTCCCCTACCACAGTAATATATGATGTGCAAGCACTGTATTTGCAACATCTTAATTCAGCATTATTTATGGCTTAGTATTGAGATTTGAAGAGGCTTAGCCATCAAACTCATTTGCATTTTTCATAAAAAGAAGTGGCAAGTGATTGTTAAGTCAACTGGTAACTTTTTAAATTCCTCAATAGCTCAACTGTAGAAGGAATCTTAGTTCAACCACTAAATTATTACTTATGTGAGGTGTAACTATATAATGGTACCATTATTTTTGTTCATATCATTAAAATAAAAAAGATTTGATTGTTATTTTCTTCTTTATCTAATCAGAAATGACAACTTGTTTTTTGAACGCTAATTTATTTAAAAAAATTGATACGCTCTATGTCTTCTACATAAAAAAAATAAAATTTAAAGAGTACAGTGGTCAGTAATTGATTGGGTTACTAATTTGTTTTTGTTTGTCATGGATTACAGGTGATAGGAAGAACTGTAGAACCCTTACAGGTTGAAGAGTTAGGTAGTAAAGTTTTATCATTGCATGACATGTACAATCTCATAGTTGGGGATCCTGGAAATGCTGCTCTGGAAATCAATTGGAGAGACTTCATTCCTTTTGTAAATAGATGGGTTCCCAACAAAAAACTACATAAAATGTTAAACCATGTGACCAGAAGGAGGTCAGCACTTGTGAGGGCTCTTATTCGCCAAGAAAGGGACCTCCTATCCTCAGGAAAGGTACCTTCACATTCCACCATGACCTCATTTTTGAAACAGTACCATTTTGGACCTGGTATTAAATTTTGGATTCTGTGTTTGAAAGGTGAAATACTATTCATGAATTATGGGTCAATGAGTTTGATTAAAAAACTACACAATTGAATCCTGATAGCAATATCATAATGTTTCGAAAATTTTGTCATCTAATTATGTCTCTAATAATAAGATTTAATGAATGTTTCACTGGAATATTAATGAGTGAAGGAATCGAAGGGATATTTGGACATGCTTCTCAACGAAGGGGAGATTCTGAGTGAGAGGCAGCTAGAGACTGCAATTTGGGAGCCTGTAATTGAAAGCACAACTACAAGTCATGTGGCCATGGTCTGGGCTTTCTTCAACCTTGCCAAGCATCCTCATGCTCAGGTACTTTTCTGAAAAAACTTTTTCATTTTTAGTAGGCATGAGTTTTTACAGGTTTTTACAATGTACTTAATTTTTGAAAATAATTTTATATATTTTTAGAATCGATGTTTTAGATTGCATTCAGCAATCTATTATCAAGAAGAGAAAAAGTCACATAAAATCCGAAATGTTGTATGAATTTTTACAGTTCGTTAGAATGTAACTAATTTTTTAAAATAATTGTATATATTTTTAGAATCGATATTTTAGATTGAATTCAGCAATCTATTTTATTTTTTTATCGATGAAGGACCGAAGCCGAGATTTTTATATATATAAATACAAACATAAATTAACAAAGTATCTATCATTAGTTCAAGCTCACTATTGCAGGGCCTAATGTTCAAAACGAAATCATTTCAATTTTCAGCAACAATAGTCGGCTGATACTGATATTTACTTCTAAAACCATCAATTTTGGTACTTCCTGTCGCAAAAACCATCTGCAAATTTAAAATTGAAAAACAACAGTCATATCTTGGCGCTTGCAAGGAATCGACGACCCATATTCAAACTGAGACCAGCTTTAAGTCCCGACCATAGACCCTCTTATTTTTCCCGGGCTTCGCGACTTAACCTTTGTCTTTAGTCGCGCAACTGCGATCACAAACCCACTCAGAAGTCTCCGGCCACATCACCAATCATCAGCCAACCAGAATCGAGCAACACAGCAACACTGGCACCGTGGACCCGCCTTAACTCCGCAACGGCGACATTCAACAATTGTCGCATGATCGCATAGCCAGGAAATGGGCTATGCGAACATGCGACACACCTCCACGTCACCCTTCTACCTTGCCGCATAACCGCCACCGCTAACACACAAAGTTTGTCGCATGATCGCATAGCATGAAACTGACTCGTTAATTCAGCAATCTATTATTGAGAAAAGAAAAAGTTACATAAAATCTGAAACATCATACATGAGTTTTAACAGTTCATTACAATGTACTTAATTTTTGAAAATACACATTTTTAGAATCGACATTTTAGATTGCACTCAGCAATCTATCATCAAAACGAAAAAAAATCACATAAAACCTGAAACATCGATTCTAAAAATATACACAGTTGTTTCCCATTTTCATCAATAAAGTCATTCTATTTCACTACAAAAAGCTCTGAAATCTTGCAATTTGTACAACAGGAACGACTTTACAAGGAGATAGAACAAGTATGTGGAAAGAAAGCAATAGAAGAAGAGGATTTGGGCAAATTGCCATATTTGAAAGCAATATTTTATGAGACAGTACGTATTCATTCTCCTTTGCCTCTAGTTCCACTACGTATTGTCCATGAAGATGTGGAGATCGACGGCTACCATGTTCCAGCAGGATGGGAGGTATAATCTTAAATTTTATAGAAAATACAAATAATGTATATTGAATAAGAAGTATTAATTATTAATGTGTTAGAGTTTTGTGATTTCGCAGTCTAGAATTTATATGTATCAATGTTTCTGATCAAACTTCTTGATCTATCATTTGGTTAATAAGTAGAGAAATCAAAGAGTTTGATTTGTCTAAATGTTGATACAAATAAATCTTACATAATAAAATTCAAAAATTCTAACATATTAATTGTTATGGATTGTGGAAATCTAATATTTCAAAGTATTAATCACTAATTTAATGAAATAACAAATATTATAGTATATTATTTATTTATTAAATTTATATTAATTTGATGAAACTGTAATAAATTTAAAATAAAATTAAAAAAATTATACATATTTCTAAAATTTTAAAAAATAGAAAATAAATTAATATATGTTAAGCAAAATTATGAATTGGATCCTTGGAGAAATGAATATGGGGTATTAATCATATTTGAACTCAGTGTTGGTTTTATAAACCTACAATTAAAAATTAAACTAAAAAAATAAACATTTATGTGTATTGTTATATTCAAGTGAATGCATTTTTTAAGATAGATAAATAATAAAATAAAAAATAATGAAATGAATGGTGAAAAGCAATGGATAGTTATATTTAAATGTTTGAGTTCTCAAATCTAAAGTTTTAATTAAATGATGTGTGCAATATTTGTAATTCATAATTTTAATTACTAATAGTACTGCTTGTTTACAAACTAATTTTATTATGTTTTTTTAATTATTTTTATAAGTTTGGTAATATATTTTTTTTAATGTGTTTAATTATATGGGTCATTTACTAATTTCTCTTATTATTTATTATTCAGATATTAATTAATATATGGGGAGTGAATAATTATGAGGGAGAATGGAAAAATTCAGAGGAGTGGAAGCCAGAGAGACAACTAAAGTTTCCAGTAGAAGAGGATATTTACAAGACCATGGTATTTGGAGCAGGGAATAGATTGTGTGCAGGATGGGCACAAGCAGTGACAATAGCCTCCTTGGTTATTGGGAGGATTGTTCAAAACTTCGAACTGAAAATGCCAATAGGACATGAGGATGACTATGAAACAATAATAAATACAGGAACTCACAAACTATACCCTCTCTTTTCAATTCTTACACCAAGAAATACCTAATCCACATCTCCATGTTCTAGTGTTTAGATAATCATATTATATCATTTTTTATAATGCTTGATATCTTAAATATATGTATTAAAAGTTTCACTTATATTTGAAGTTTTTTGCCTACTTTATGCAAGCCATCATTTGTATCTATTTTGGAAATCAATGGCAAATATATTTATGGGAAAAATATTATTTCCATACCTAATCTAAATAGGAAGATAGTAAATAATATTACAATAAACTTTCTCAATTTGAGTAAGAATGTTAAATTGTGTCATTTTGTTTTGGCTAGATGTTAGATTGTTTCATTTCTATTTTATGTCAAGATTTAAACTAAATAAACTTATTTAATAAAAAGATTATCTAGCATTAATCTTGAATTGAAAGCTATGCAAAAGTATGTGCTTCAATTTTGTTGGTATTTTTTTCTAGAGATTGTTTCTTCCTTATGATGCATAATGTGTTCATGTTGGTCTTAATGTTTCTTGAATGAATATTGAATTTGGGTTAAGAGTATTGTCTTATTTGTTTAATGGGGGAAAAGCTTGTACATACGATATGTTGTATGGATTCAAGTTTGTGCCTTTTTGTTTATCTAGTTTGGGGACTCTAATATGAAACTAAAATGGTGTATCATAAAGTGGAATTATACTCATCATATGTAAAAATGTAAAAATATTTATTTTATGATAACATCTTAAATCACAAAATAATAAAAGTAGGCCTTAACATAAGTTTTTAAAATAAATTAATAAATTTGACTTAATTTAGTATTTAAATTGATACACATAATCTATTATAAATATCAGGCCTACCTACTCAACCTATATTAGCAAACCCCTTTATATATAATAAATTCCTAACATCAGTAGAAATGTGATAAGATAATAGATAGCTATATTTATTTGAAAATGCTTAAACACACAACATAATAAACTTGCTAAGAATCCCCACTACTTAGATAATATTCAATCTAGTGGCAATCATTTTATACATTAGGTTGCAAAAATACTATAATAAGGAATAGTATATACATCATCATGTAACTTAGGACACATACCAAGTCAAAGCTAAATGTCTATAGTTAAAGGCATGCTCACTTGTAATTATACGTTCCAAAATCACTCCAAATTTATATCAGAATATCTTGGCTAAGACAAAGCCTTCTATGACACTAGTTCTTACTAATTTCTATTCCCAAATGATTTGTGAAGCTAGTTCTATGCTTCTTGATTATCATCTTATTGTTATTTTCTAAAGAAATTTTCATTCACTATTATGAAATGACTTGAACAAAAGGGGAAGATAATATGAAATATATTGTAAATATTTTCTAACAACTAAGAATAAGAAGCCACTTCAACGTGGTGGACTTCTAAATATCTCCAATGATAACAAAATTCATTAGATAATGTTGAAATAAGACTTACCTACTTTTATCTAGATGATATCACCTAATTCGAGTCAAATATGGCTATGTAGGTCCTACACTGACCTAATTAATTAAATAATAATCTACTAATGATAAATGACTTAATTAGGAATTAAGGTAGCTACAATAAAACTACTCATAACCCTATGTATACTCTAGGATCAAGGCATATGCGCCTCCTCTTTAGAGAAGCATTACCCTCAATTCTAACCAAGTGTAGATTCTTGTGAATGAAATCTTCATCTTCCTATGTGGTAGATCTTTAATTGATAGACTATTTCATTGGATAAGATATTCATTGATTTTTCTAGTCTTTGGCTTCTTTATAGGTCTTTAAATAATGAACTTTGGCTCATCAAGCTCAAATATTTTTTTCCTGGAGAGATTTTATGCCCAATTACTTTCTTCCAATATGAAATAGGAAATATTGGATGTATCTTGGTTATTGGTAGTAACTCAAGGTTTTAGAAAACACTACCTATCTTTTGTATGATCTAGTATGAGCCATAGTATTTTCCTGACATTTTATTATTCTCCATCTATTGCTTCATTTATGTTAGCTTATAACATTGAAATCTCAAGAACACCCAATCTCCAACTACAAAACTTATTTCCATGTCATATTTATTTTCCTGCTACTTCATTGAATTTTTTGTCATGGCCAAATTCTCCTTGAGTTGTAAAATTAATTATTAGTGATGATGCATATAGTCCTTCACAATGTGAAGCCTTGATGAGATCATCAAGTATGATGTGATGGACAGAGGATGATATCCATGTAAAGTGCCATAAATGGAGACTATTTTTATGAACTATGGAAGAAAGTGTTATAGCACCATTTTGATAGTGTTAGCCAATCTACCAATTGATATTTATTATTTGAATGAAACAACACAAATACCCTTCCAAAAGCTTATTAAAAACCTCATTTTCCCATAAGATTAAGGATAGTATGAAGAAATGTGAGCCAATTGAGTTCCCTAAACATGAGAATAAATGTGTCCAAAAATATACTAGAAAAGATAGGATTGTGGTCACTAATAATAACCTTAGGTGTACCATGTAGCTTTTGTATATTCTCCAAAAATGTTATTTTTCTACTGTGCTCACTATAAAAAAAATGTGATAATGTAATGAGATGACATCTTTAGTGAGGTAATCTACCACTACCATGATGACATTCTTACCTTTATATATATGTTCCTAAAATGAAAGAACTATATTCTAAGCATGGATGTAAATATACATGAGAAGAAATTGAGATTACAATGAAAAACTCTTGTATTTATATATGCAAGGGTGAGACAAAAGATAACATTGGATTAAGATATATGTCTTAATCTTATGAGTTGATACACAATAAGTAAACATCCTAAGTATATTAAAGTAATAAGTTGTGAATAGGATCTAGATGGGCAACTAGTTAGATAATAACACCCTTTCAAACCAACAAAATAAATAAATTTATGTATAAAGATAAAGAAATAAATATATAATTTGTTCTATTATATCAATCAATGTGAATATACATAAGAATAAATTGAGATTGCCTTAAAAAATACTGTATGTATAAGCAAGGGTGAGACAATAGATAACATTAGATTAAGATACATATCTTAATGTTATGACTTGATGTATAATAAGTAAATATCTCAATTAAATTTAAGTAATAAGGTATGACTATGGTATAAATGGTGAACTAGTTTGATAATATTCTCTATTTGTACCAACAACATAAACAAATCTATGTATAAATGGAAACAAACATATATAAAAGAAGGGAAAGAAATATATGTAAACATAGACACATTTTTCACTAAAAACTGGTTGATTATAAGACTTAAATGTTACACATCTTTACAAATCTAAAATGTAAAACTACAAACTAATAAAAAAATAACAACTTGCATTACATATATAATAGATAATAACAAATTGTATTATATATAAAATAAATGAAAATAAATTATATTACATATATAATAGATAATAATAAGTTATATAATAGATAATAACAAGTTGCATCATATAATAGATAGTTATCCTTTTTTTTAAAAAAAAATTATTTTAGTTTAATAGGTGAGAATATTACTTTGTTTGACTCCAAACATGAGTAATTAGCCCCATAAATGATGAGCAAGTCTGATAATGACTGATAATTTTAGCTACCAATATTCAAATACTGTTTAATTTGAATAGCTAATAACGGCACTTCAATCATAAGAAAATACTTAAAATGGTCTTTTACACTTGTATGACAAAAACTAAACAATAAACTTTATGAAGCAAACTTATTAAACACCTCCGTTTTACATCAAATAATTTGTGGAGGAAGTCTCAAACATGGCGACAAATGATCACTTCCAATGGCAAAGAAAAAGCATATTTGCTGAATGTGTACATTGGATCATTTCTCCCTTGATCATCTTTACTCAATTATTTCTTTCAGATTGTCCAGAACGTACGTCGGCATACATATATATATAGATAGATAGATAGATCGTCTATTATCATGAACTATAAAACAAAACTATAATTGTATTCCAAAACAGATAGTCTAATATCGTAATTATAAAATAGAATTGTAATTGTTATATATCGATATCCCATCTCATAGTTGATTCACATATATATATAGTTATATATAGTTAGTGTTTCAATTGTCTTGTGTGAATCAACTATGAGATAAGATATCGATGTATAACAATTACAATTCTATTTTATAATTACGATATTAGACTATCTGTTTTGGAGCACAATTATAGTTTTGTTTTATAGTTCATGATAATAGACGATCTATTTTAGAGGGTTTTTATAAATGATTTATAGTATTCATTTTATGTACGAAGTGTTTATACTCTACCTTTTATCTTTCAAGAGTACCCATTCTTTGTTATTGTGCCAACTCCAGAGAAATCGCATTCATGATTACTATCTAAAGTTCAAGAAGCAAGGGATAGATCTTACACAATGCACAAGAAAATATTATTAATTCTACAAACTTTCAATAGCTTGTGCTATGTGCCCCAATGAGAATTTGATGGTATAGGAAGATGCATCACATTTTGATTTGAGTTATATCCAAATGCCCACCTTGTTGTTAATTACACATTTTAATATCATCATGAAAACATAAATTGGCCATGATGATGGACTCCCCATTAATCTCTCTAAAAATCTTTTTGACAATGTACTTCTCCAACAAGCCTTGGCACTTTGGACTATATTATTAATTTTTTAACAGATCATTTTCTATCTATGGTGTAGTTAACAATTACCATAAAATATTAGTTGTGTTCTTTAGTAATTTTGTGGTTGTCTTCTCAAGTCTCTTGGCAAAGTGTTACAGTTCTAGAATGGATAGTTCAAGAATGGATAAACTTGCACTTGAAGTTGAAGACTACAAGAGGAACCATACTTTCTATTAAAATATGTTGCATTAGTGTCTTGTCATGTCCTCTATCTATAAAATGGGCAGAACTTGTAGGAAACATATTGCATACCTCTACCAAAGAAAAAATCATTTTAAAAAACATCGAGATAAGGACCAAGGTAGGGTGAGAAGAAAAGGAGGTGCATGGGAGAGAAGTCAAGATTTGGGAAGTAAGGCGCAAATACAAAATTAGTGCCCCAATATGCTAGTGAATAAGGTTTGTGGAATTAGTGTGAATTGGCCTTAATTTTATTACAAACTAAATGAAATGTGTAGATTTTTTTTAACATTGTAACCTACTTGATAATTTGGAAAGCTTATTTTTGTGCTTGAATTTGCATATTGTATCTAGTTTAGTTCAAGAATAGTTACAATGTTATTCAACCTAATATGGTTCACTAATATTTCTTCATTCAATGGTATTATGTAATGAGGGTCTGATTGTTGGGAGAGAACTAACTCGATGTTGAAGGGATAGCTAGTATAGCCTACAAAGGCTGAATTCGGAGAGGAAGAGGGCATCTATAATACAACTAGATACAATTTAGATATCACAGAGGAGAGGGATCCATACAAAAGACATCAATGAAGATGAGGAAGAGTTGATTATTACATCAAGGGAGGTGAAGAATTGAATCAACCAAAATTTCATCATAGAGAGGAGAGAGTTATCAAGGCTATCTCCAAGATTAATTCAAAGCCTCAATTTGACCCTCTAAATTTCAAAGGGGGTTTAAACGAAAAAGAATTGGTAGTTGTATTATTGAAATGGACAAATATTTTTAATATAATAACATAGAGGGAGATCAGAAGGTCAAGTATGCATGCACAAAATTTAAGGGGAGTGCATCCTATGGTGGGATCATCTGCAATCAAATAGGTAGCAAAGAGGGAAGGATAAAATTAGGGCATGCAATCAAACGGTGACCAAAATCAAAGCTAAGAATTTTCCAATCAATTACCATATCAACTTGTTTAGAAAAATGTAAAATTTGATGCAAAAGGAGAGCGTCATTTAGGAGTATATTGAAGATTTTTACCAGTTAGGAATAAGAGTTGATCATGTGGAAATGATATTGAGCAAGTTTAAAGATATTTGAATGAGTTGTGTATATCTATCCAAGATGATATCAATATAATCAATATACATATTTCAAGCGGAAGAGAAACTCAATAGGAAGTAACAAACTAGGGTGTCAGCAAGAAGTTGAGTCCACTTTTTGGCCAAAAAGTAGAACTATTTTCCCTATGTTTCAGAATTCATCCCAATAGACCTAAAAATTTGAAGCACTTAAAGACTGAATCTCTAAAATAGTTAGGAATACTAAATGTAGTATTGAAAGTCTAGTTTCTAACTACGTAATTTATATTAATACCCAAATAATAAAAATTAATTTTCACTAGATGTTTCCAAAAATCATTGTTTAAAATTTACTTTTTCAGGACCTTCAATGCCCGTGTACGGCAAGCATAATTTGACCTAAATGAAAGTGTTTTTTTGTAGTCCTTTTGGGATATGATTTTTGAGACACATAAGATTGATGAGCATATTTGTTTATAATTTTCCTATTAATATATTTTTTTCTACTATTTTTTTTATTGGGCATGATTTCTGTTTTGAAAACCCCTCGTGTACGACAAACATAAATTGAACTAAACTCATCATTTTTCAAATTTTCTTTTAAAAAAAAAATTGAAAATAATTTTTTGTAGTTTGATTTCATATAATTTGTTTTTTCAAAAAATGTGAAAAAATTAAAGTTATTATAAAAATAAGAAAACCTATTATTTTACGCTTATGTTCAGCTTTATTATAAATTATTTTAAAAATAGAAAAATTAGTCCAACTAAGCCAAAATTTTATATTTTATATTTGTGCAATCAAATCTATAATAGATTTTAATTTTGTGAGAAAATTCCATCGAGAACATCTTCCACCAAAAATGGGTTTCGTGTGTAAAAAGTTCCACTAGAAGTGGACTCAACTTCTTGCACTTACCCAATAACTCTTAGGGTAGAGGTAGATTTCCATGTAAAAGAGAGTAGACAAACAACAGTAGAAGATACCACAAAAAATAAGAAGTACATCAAGTGAAGGAATGTAGGAATGTGTACCCCTTGAATGGGTTGATTCGATTTAAATGAACTATGTAATTAATTAGATTAATTACACAATTGATTGATTTATCATGATTTATTTGATTTAAGTTGAATTTATGACTTTTGATTTTTAATTAAATTGAATTATGGCTTGATTGCAATTTTGATTTGATAAATGCTTGATTTGATTCAATTGCTTTGATTTTTTCCTTGGTTATTCACTTGATTGATTTTGTCCAATTTTAGGTGATTACAAATGCCCCTCTTTGAGTTGACATGCGAAGCGTGTCGATTCAAAGAATGTCCTTATCATCCTTAATATTGATTTCGTTGATGGTCAATTTTGATGTTTAGTATAAGATGTAGATTCTAATGAAGCTTGATTAGATTTGACATCCTAATCATCGATTCGATGATGAATTATCTGATATGGTACCTGTTTCGATATGATTTGATGTTTGATGCCCCTTTCAATTGATAAGCGAAAAATTTTCTGTTAAAAGATTACACTTTGATTTGATGGTCGTGTCCCTAATTTGATGATACTAATGTCAGTCCTGAGTGTCCAAGTGTATGCCCCCTCAGAAATGAAATGAAATTTGATAGTTGTTTAAAAATTTTGACGGTTTAGGTTAGTTCTGCGTTAATTAGGTCAATTTGTAATGAATTTCAATTTTATTTCTGATAATGAATCTGTGTTCATTTGATGACAAATGCCCCTAATTTGGCAAAACTGGTGAAAAATTTGGGTCCCTGGTCAAAGATGCCCTTTTTAGGTCAAAATGGCCTATATATAGGGGTAAAAAGTCATTTTTACTATTCATTTTCACTTGCTTATTTGAATTTTCTTCTCTAAGCCTTCTGAGCTTTTCATCACGGTTATCCTGATTCGTGAGCACTAGTTCGAGCGAGGGTGTTGGTATTTGTGGTCACCTAGCTAGGGACCTCTGGTATGTACCCTGTTAACTTGCTTTGTCAATTTTTATGCATTTTAATTGAAAAAAATGAATTTTTGTGAATAAAAACCCTATGTTTTTCCTTTTGCAATTTTAATAGCATTTTTAATCATTTCTTTAGCGCGTACAAGTTTGTTTTAGCACTTTCGCACTTTTCTATAGCGCTTTCACAATTTTAAATTGTGCGTACACATGTAGCAATTAGGGCAAGTTTTGCTTTTAAAATTTTCTCTAGCACGTATAAATTCTAGTGCACTTTTGATATTTTAAATAGTGCATACAAGTAATTCTTTTAGCGCATAGAAGATGTTGTAGCGCATATACCTTAGAACAACACTTTTAATTTTTTAAATAGCGCATACACCATTTAAAATTGTGCTTTTGCCTTTAGCGCTTTTAATCATTTTAATAGCACTTTCACCCTATTTGGGATAAAATGCCAATTATTAAGTCAGTTTTCTGAACTGTCCAGTATCGTCAATCAGTCAATTGGCTTAGGTAACAAACCTAATTTGGTAGCGAGTCGTATGATGTCAGTTTGAGTCAATTTACTTTGAATTTTTTATTGTCAATCTCGATTTAGATGATGGATGATGATAAATTTTCCATCATCTCTGAATAGAATTAGGAAAATTGATTGTGGTTTTGATAAGTTTTAAATGTTTGCTTGACTTAGGATGATTCAAAAGATAATGATTTCAAATACAGATGTGATTTAAACTTTCTTTTTGCAGGTTGAACTTAATTCACTCGCTGTTAGAGGTCTGTATCCCTTACCTTTTCAGATGATAGATGACCTCAACGGTCCAGATCGTCGACTCATTGGTAGATGCGGTCTTTCATTTCTCCTTGTTCTACCTCGATTCTAAGTGAATCGGGGACTCATTATAGCTATGGTAGAGAGGTGGCACTCTGACCATAATACATTCCATTTTCCTATGGGAGAGATGACCATCACTCCTGAGGATGTGTATCGCATCCTCCACATCCCCACTCATGGAGAGTTGGTCTATTATGACCAAGTATACAATGGGATGGCTTGTAGGTGGGTGTTTAGGACCCAACTATTGGTGATGATCATAGCCAGTGGGCTCAGTTCCTTTCTTTCCTGATTTTTCCTGCGGTGTTGGGCACTCTGATTGGCGGCTTCCTTGTTCTTGATCGCTGAGGGCATGGTTTCGCAGTTGGTTGGGGGCATATCCTTGAGGATCTCATTGCTCAACCTCACCGATTTGATTGGGGCACTTGCGTTCTCACACAGCTATATCATGAGTTGCATTCAGTTGTGTACCGTCACAGGGCTACTCTGTCTATGGGGGTTATTTTGCTACAGTTATGAATATGGGAGCATATCCTAGTGATGAGACCTATCTTTGTGAGGCACCATGATCCAGGGTGGCCTTTCACATGGATGTATGAGGGTATGGTTGTGCATGCCCACTTGGGCAAGTTAGATTACTAGCAATACATTATTGATGATGTAGACTAGGTCGTATGGCGACCATATATTGGATGCGAGGCATGGCCAAAGGATGCATCTGAGCTTCCTTTCATGTGTACACCTAGGTGGATGATAGGGCGTGCTCCTCTTATCATTGAGAGATTATGCTCCTTCGAGTATTATGACAGTATGGTCATACATAGGGTATGCCACAGGGTTTGGCACTATATGCTTGAGTTCAGGTGGAGAGGTCCATGTGGGGGCTACAGATTGATTACAAGACAACTCACTAGGAGGTACTGCAGCTAGGTCACCTACCTTGGGATATGAGAGATCATGTCATAGATGTTGGCATGACTGATGATTATGCTGATTGGTTTTCTCATAACCTATTTTTGAGATTCACAGATCTGGTAGAGCGAGTGCCAGGGATAGAGGAGTTAGATGACGATGGTAGGGATGGGGATGGAGGTGGGGGTAGTTAGAGATGATCTCATCGGGGGAGATGGGGTAGGAGAGTAGTTGGAGGAGGCAGAGTTATGATCCCAGTGATTATTGATGCACCTATTCCTCCTTGGGGTGGTTGGCCTAGAGTTCGAGGTGCTAGTGTGGATAGAGTTTTACATCGGGTTGTTGTGGATCATGTAGCCAGATGGGGCTGACATAGGGTTTGATATCAGAGATGGGTGGGTGCTCAGGTAGTGGCTAATGTTGATGCTCAAGCTGCACATATTTTTCTAGATCAAGCATAGAGTATACTAGCACAAGCTCCTCTTCCATAGGCTCCTCCATAGGTTATTCCATAGGCTTCCCCAGTACAGGCTCATGCTTCCTCTACGATGCCATCTTCTTCAGTTCTTCCATCTTCTTCTTCTTTCATTCCATCTTTATCCACTTCATCATCTTCCCTTCCATCTTCTTCTATGGCTCCTCCACTGACTCCCCTGACACAGGTTCCAGCACAGACTCATGTACCATCCTTAGCCTCAGATGTGAGATCCCTTCAGTCTGAGATGTCAGAAATGTGACAGCAGGTTACTCAGCTAAGTTTGATGATGTAGGCATTTATGGATGCTATGAGTCAGCATGGTTTACAGGCTAGTTCCAGCAAACCTATAGATAGTGATCATGGTCCTGATGGTCCTGATGGTGCTGATGGTTCTAGAAGTTGATTATTCTTTTGAGATGATACATATTCTTTATTCATTGATGTATATGATGATCCATTTTTTATCTCGAGACATTGGACTCTATTTCTATCCTTCTTATCAGTTGATGTTCTTTATGTTATGATACTTTGATACTTTGGACTTTTGATAGACTTTGATGGACTTTGATTTTCGGATACATATATTTCTTTGATGATGATACCATGGACTTTGATACTTAGTTGACAAATTTACTTTATGTGACATCATTGGGTGTTGGACTTCATTTTTTAGGTGTTTTTCTATGATATACAGATCTATATAATTCTATCTCCTATATGCTTTGTTTCATGCTTTTTTTAGATGTAATTGATGATATGAATGCACCTATTTTATTTATGCTTAAATGGTTGTCTTATTTATGACATAAAATAGGTGAATGTATGCGATATGGATTTTTGTAATGATTTATAATGATTTATAATATATGATGTTTTATGAATGCAAATGATACATAAATGTGTTATATGATGATGTAATGATTAATGACTAATGTGATGTAATGGTACTTATGGATATATGTGATGAAATGGAGGAATCTTGATATTTGATGATTAATGATTTATATGGCCCTAAATGTTGTATGTTATATGGATGAATGATGTTGATGAATGTAAATGCAATGATACATAATGTATGATGAAAATAAATGCCATGAGCTTTTAATGAATGGATTTAGATGAATGATGTAATGTGCAATGTTTTTTGATGAACTAAATGACATGCAACTAATGATGAACTTATGTCTATTTGAATGAAATGATTTAATGGATGCAATGTACATTATCTAATGATTTGTAATTAGAAATGAGCTTAACGGTTTAATATGAATGATTTAAAAAGAATGCACACTAAATGAGTGTTAATCTCTATTGAGCATTTAAGTTTGTCATTAGTATCAAAGGACAGTAAACAGGTCGGTCGGTTACTTATATTGAGACAATCGGTAACTAGAAGTAAGATAGAGAAGTCGGTAAAGCCTTACACCGAGTATCACATAATTAACCGAGCACCAGCGACACCAACACCGACGGTTAGTAAACACTGAGCATCGCAGTATACACCGAGCAGATTATACAGTGTTTACTAATGATCACATAAAATGGCATAGTAATCAGAAATGGCACATTATTCTATGCAAATGGTTATAATAGATCATAAAATGGTTTACCAAGATCGAGGAGAATTTATTGTAAAAGATATTCATTAAATGTAATGATTATCTTATTTGTATTAGTTGATCTAGGTTATTTTGCACCGTAGATCTTAGGGTTATGATTATTTTTGTAACCTAATTTTTGCTTAAGCGGCAAAATAGAACACTATATATTGTATATGTTCGCACCATTTTAGAAGGTTGTTGAACTGATATATATGAATAACGGAGCACTTGAAGAAATTGCCTATCTTCAAGACAATTAGTTTACCAAGCAGAATAGAGTACAGAGGTTTTCAGATTGAGTAGAATCAGACAAGGCTACCGAGCAGAACAAAGCAGAGAATCATCACAAATAAGGTGATATTTTGATAAGCACTTATAGATCTATTTTAGACAAGTGAGTTTTCAACTAGCAGATAGTTTACCTATTACTTTCTGACAATTGTGATAGAGTTTTGATAAATCTCTTAACAGAGTAGACTTAACAGTCTTTGTATAAATCCCTTAACCGAGTACACACTTCATATAGTGTTGTTAAATCCTATAACTAGGTAGATCTAGCTGATCTAATATGTTACTCCTAACAAGGTAAGATCACCAAAAGTGATCAAAACTTGTAGCCTTAACAGGCAAACCTTTTCTATCTGTAGTAGTGAAGAATTTGTGGGTGTCATCCCCACCGCAGTTTTTACCTTCTAACAAGGGTTTCTGCATTACCAAAATACTTGTGTTATGTGATTGTCATATTGATTTCATGTTGTTTACTTTCTTAAGTTAACTAGATGATTGATTTATGCAATTAGATTCAAGTTATTTTGATCGGTTATTACAGTATTCAGTTATATATCAGGAAGGTTGTTACAAGTAAAGTTTTGAAGGCACTAATTCACCCCTCCCTTCTCAGTACCTATCTCTCCTAATTCCAACAATTGGTATCAAAGCATAGTTCTCTTATTGAATAGTTTAACCACTAAAAGGAAAAGATCTAATTCATGGAGAGATACAAGCTTGACAAGACTATTGAGAATCAAAAGATACAAATGCAGATGTTTGTGGAGCAATATAAACAAGCCAAGGAAGAACTAAAGAAATTATTGGTTGAAAGAAAGAACCTTGCAATTCAGCTGAATGAAATAAGTTATCATGAAGAACCTATCGATGACATATTTGATCATATTCGATCAAGCTCTAGAAGCATCTTTGATAGATCCGAAAGCATAATATCTGAATTATCTGAAAAAAAAATCAGCATCTATCTAAGCAAGTGAAAGCACTTCAAATCAGTCATGAATCTCAAATGGTGAGAATGGTGGAAATCATGAACAATGGTAGACAAGCTAAACAAGAACAGAATCTGGCTATTGAAGACCGAAGACTGATGACTGAACAACTTCAAGCAAAAGAAAATGAAATTCAAAGACTCACTGATCGTCACTTCCAAGTATCAAATCAAATGATGACAGTTAATCAAGAAATGAACCGAGTAAATGGAGAATTATCAAGAAGACTTGAAGATGTAGAAACACTCAGAGAAGATAATGAAAAATTGAGAAATGAAATAAAAACACAAAAGCAACACAATGAGATGATGAAGATAGCTGAGGAAAGCTCTAAAAAGATTGATGATTTTCTGACTAATCGGAGGAGATTCGAAAGCAGAGCCGGTATAGGCTACACCAGTGAAGGAGAATCATCACAACAAGATGAAGAAGTCAACAACAATCAAAGTCAAAAACCTAAAGTGTTGACATGCTATCACTGTGGAAAAATAGGACATACATCTAATGTGTGCAGAAGCAAAGCACAAGGTAAACCTCCTATCATTCCAAAATTCAATGGATATTGTTATTAATGTGGTAAGTTTGGACATCCAGCTTATGAATGCAGACCAAAGAAGAATGACATTGCTAATAATACTACTAAGGAGAAAATATGCTATACTTGTAATAAGTATGGACACACTGCAAGGGACTGCAAGGCAAAAATGAAACAAGTTTGGACACCTAAAGAGAAACTACAATGAAAGCCATATCAGCCAAAGAGACAAGGTAACTCATATGTTTGGGATTATAATACATGGACTAATTATACTGCATGTGGTTGGTATGGACATATTGCAGCAAACTGTTACAGAAAGAGTCGGATTGGACAATCAAGAAACTGGACAAATGCAGGAATGGCATGTATGCATTGTCACAAGGTCGATCATGTAAGAAAGAACTACAGAGACTGAGCACCTGATGAAAACCATTTATTTGAGAGTGGATATAACATTGTAGATATTACAAAGTTAAGGAACACAATGTGGAAGAAGGCATCTAATGAGAATGTTGAGTCTAGTAACACTGTTGGTGAAACCTCGTCCACTGGATTGGGTGACATCGGTACCTCCACTTAAGATGACAAGGTATGTATGGAACTGACATTTTAAATGATCACATTTTACATACAGTTCCTTATATCTATTGTACAAATACCAAATCTACATGAATGAAGATGCACTATGATTTATATATTATAAGTTTGCAAATTTTATCTAGTCGATAAAAGAAGAAACGTGAGTTGGTTACCCGTTGGTAATCACTATACAAGGTTAACCGACAATAGTTCAAACTGATGAAGGAACCCTATGTTAACTGAGCAAAAGATATTATAGACATTACCAAGCTGACAGCCATCTCATACCGAAAGTTAGGTCACGCATTTAATGCATCAAAGTTTGAATGGGAATATTGAAAAAACCCTATATATATGCGGAAACAGAGTTCATTGTTACATTGCGATTTTGAAGAAAGGAGATTTTATAGAGAAGAGTTCGAGCTAAAGATTTTCAGAATAGATTCAAAGTCACTGTAGATCAAACTGACGACAATTCTTTGACGAAAACTAGCAAGTTCATCTACCTACCGAACACTGGTTATCTATTGTTTGTCGAAACCCTAGAAATAATTTATGGCATCATCTTCGACTGCAAGCAAATCACAAAACATTGAGGAGGAAGTGGAATTAATTGTTAGGGTACACTTTTCCGAGGAGAAATTCAAACCTCACCCCAAGGTCACAGCACAAACAGATGATATGGGCGCATTTTCTAGTATTCCTGATAAAGTTTTGTTAACAAAAGACGTTAGGGCTTACATTCACTGCAAGATCGGTGAAGTATGTGACTTTGAGACCATAGCAGCTTATCAGCAAATTTGTGGACCAGATGGTAAGATCAAATCCGAATATAAGAAGATTGAAGAGTCAGGGTTACGATGTTTCACATACTTCCCGCAATCATTTCACCATGACTGGATAAGAATCGTGCTAAGAATATTTCATGATGACAAATTTTGGCTAGACA